>OX328100.1:55673065-56133065 GCA_946811185.2 Hippopus hippopus
CATTTTTCGTGTTCTACCCAAGGGTCGTCCGTCGATTCCCAGGACATAACGTTGACTGAACAAGCGAAGCAAGTAACCTTGTCGCTACTTCCAGTGTAATAAAAGCCGGCTTTCGATAAGGAAACGCGATCTGGAGTTATCTGCTTTGACCAGTCTTGAAACGTTCTTAATCTATCTTCATAAAACATCATATTTGGCTTGGAAAACTGGTTCACTTGTACCGAATCACTCTGCGTAAACAGATCCATGTTCATAGTTCAAAGTACTTTTCAGAACTGACAACTGGAAGAAAGCAGAGCCCAATTTATATAAAGTGCCTGTCGCTGATTGGTTGTTATTTTTAGAAATTCTCCGTTTTCTTCTGTCCCGTCTGTTACCTCTGGAGAGTTGAAAGGGGTATTGTTCTGATATCCTGCTTAAGTCAGACACTCTGACGACTTGCAAAGGGATTACCTTGGGGAGTTGAAAGGGATATTGTCCTGATATCCGGTCTTATATCATTAGACCCAGACTGAGGGCAATGGGTCAAACCATAAAGCATCGAGTACAATTCATATTTTATTTCATCATACAATTCAATAGAATCACATGACATACATACATTAGTATATACAGTACATTCATGTCATACATGATCAACTTCACAAATATATACAAATAAATTTGATTTTTTTTTTATGGTGTGCTTTTCTTGCCTTTTAGATAAGAGTCTGATTTCCGATTGGTACGCTATATTTAGTAACAGTTTCTGATTGGTCCGCTATATTTAGTAACAGTCTCTGATTGGTTACCAGTTTGTACGGTCATTGGGGTTACATTCCGGGCACTGAAGCATCCCTATCTGGTTCATATGGTCCGACTGTAAGCAACACGGGACCACTGCGTCTAGTTCGGGTAGGGTCTTTCCAATCTCAGGTATCAGGTCTTTCAGGCGTTGATATTCTAGTGGTCGTAAACACAACCCTTTTTTTGTGGGTACTACTTTTTCTTTCGGTTTCCAATATTGTCTCATGTCCACACATTTGCTGCCTTCAGTTATTGTACAATATACATTGCCTCCCAAGTGACAGTTGTAGTCCGTTTTATCTGTCAATGCCTGATCCACGTATTCTATAGTGTCGACCCAGTTTTTCCAACGCATCAGGGTTAAACTGATACCTTTCTTGGTGGGTTTTTCGTCTTGCCATTCTCTTAAGTCCACTCGCCTCACCCCCTTCCATTCTGTCACCTCTACTACACGTCCATTACCCAAGTTTCCTCTGAAAATAGACATGTTGTCAGTTGTAATTCTGAAATCAGAATGAAGAATAAGGGCTGTTTGTCTTATTTATACACACGGAGGCCTCATTCTGTTCTATGTTCATTTCCTTGGTCTCTCATTTGATTGGTCCGCTATATTTAGATATGTGATCATCAACTATATTTAGAGTCATTACATCACTGATCTCTATTCTTATTGGTCCGCTTTATTTAGAAGAATTATGTCATACCTATATTTAGATGTAGGAAAACCTTAAGAGTAATATCTTTCACTATGTATAAGTCATTGTGGTTCAATGGGTAGTGGAAAGCGTTCTAGACCTTTCTAACGAGCCAAAATTCATTCAAATCGGTCAAGGCATAAGGGAGTTAGAAGCATTTTACGCATGAGTGAGTTTCGTTCCGGTTGGTTGATGTCATCGTGTAGGTCTCGGTGAGACTTTTCCAACGGTACAACAATGATCAAAATCTGACCAGACATAAGGGAGCTAGAGCAATTTAAAGATTTTGGATTCCTTTAAGGGGCAGATAATAAGAGGGAGATCACTCGAATCATATACGACAAACTTTAAACCGATGTATCTCGAGAACTAATAGAGCTAGACACCTATATGTATATATTTTCTGAATCAGCGTGATCAGACCTTTTCCATGATACTCATGGGGTACCGATCAGACTTGAACTAAATGAGATATAGTATTTTATAGGGACAATGACGTCATTTCCGACCGCCATCTTGGATCGAGGTGTCTGAAACGCTCACCATTGCATAGACGAGCAAGAATGATGCTATTTAGACACCAAGATTGTCGAAATCGGTCAAACACTAAGGGAGCTAGAGCAATTTAAAGATTTTGGATTCCTTTAAGGGGCAGATAATAAGGGGGAGATCACTCGAATCATATACTACAAACTTTAAACCGATGTATCTCGAGAACTAATAGAGCTAGACCCCTATATGTATATATTTTCTGAATCAGCGTGATCAGACCTTTCCAACGGTACCGGTACCCGGAGTATATTGAATTTTGAGGGTTTAAATCCGCTCCACACTGGTTAAAAATCGAACCGTGAACCTAGGGTTCAAATGATAGCTGAGGATCTGTTCTAACGTTTGAGATGGTTTATAAAAAAAAGTGGCAGTGTAAACAGTTGTCCTAGAAGCTAAAAACGGTTGCGTGGTTTAACAGTTTTATTTGGTTTTCAAAGGCCTTTAATATTTAAGAAAAGTAGCCTGAATACAGTGTATCCCCAGATGATGAACCCAGACTGGACCCAGACAACTTCTGAGATGGAATCGTCGAAAGAAACGAGAACTAAAACTTCGGTAGATCCCTCAAAATACTACCTACCATCGAGCTATAAGTTGCAGCAATTTAGGGGAATTTTTCCGATATTTTAAAGATCTTGTAAAAACATTGTCCCACGTTCTTTTCAAAATGAAATTAAGCCTAATCCAAGTCCACCAATATTGACGTATAGGGCGCAACAGCCCTGAAAGACTCCTTTTCATGTAAGCACTTGATAAAACTTGTTCATTCTTGCTTTAGCTACTGACAAGAACAGATCTATTTTAAATTTTTTCTCAAAATGGATTTCAAGACCATATTTACCGGAATTAGCGCACTATATTTCTATATTGAAGTGTGTATTGGGGAATTAAATGCCTTTTTGCAGGTTGGATTTGGAAGTTATCGATTTGGTAAATATTTTTATTATTTAATTATTTCCATAAAATTTAGAGGCTGTGATTTTGTCATTTGAATGTATGCAGAACAAGAAGGATATTAGGTAAAAAATCTGAAATTTAAAAGTGTACTTATTTATTATGTATAAAATTCGTAATTGCATACTAATTGACCAGTTGAGATGAAAAATTATATTTCATGTTATATTCACCTGCATTTTGTCTAAAGCCTTACTTTAACATGTAAAACAGATACTGAAAGTGAATATCAATAGGCCATTGTCCGTACTTCCGTCCCTAAATAAACAAAAATCAGACAGTGTGTCGACATTAACAATAGCTTATAAAACGTGTTCAGACACGTATGTGGATTGACGCATGCGCGCGAGTCATATAGGAAATACTCCTTTGTCATTTGAGTTCAGGACGTTGAAGAGACCAAATTCGAAGGTACCGTTTTTTTTTTCTACCGAATTTTTGTAATTCTTTGTGAGAAACTTCAAAGAGCATGGATGTGTCGTTAGACCGACTTAACCTTATAGACTTGACCGACGGTCGTAGTAAGGTTAGGAATCGGCTCTTTGACTTGGTGTGGCGTTAAAGATGAGTCTAAGTGGGAAAATCTCCGTCTCGTAAAAGGGCCTGACCCTCAATGCCCGCGATCATTATTAGATAGAGTATACAAGTCAGCTTTGTATACTGTTAGGGTACTCGCTTATACGACTCATTTTTAAAGCTATTTCTCTCCAGATTTATACCCAAAAGAAAAATCAATATTGTGCCAAAAAGCACATTTAAATAAATGGTCGTTTAAAAAAGAAAATAGGTCATCCAAAATGGCTACTGGTCTAAAATAAAAATTAGGTCATCCAAAATGGCTGTCCAAAAAGCACGTCAAATTCTGCCAAAAAAAAAAAAAAATAGGTCATCCGAGATGGCCCTGGTCTAAACATCCTTATATGCAAATGAGTTACTAAAAATAGTAACTAGGTCATCCAAGATGGCGCCCGTTTGTTTACAAGCAATCAGCACCATATCCCGTCCATCCTGTCATCTTATTAAATTGTTTTTCAAAATAATGTCTTCCTTTTTCGATCTTATTTCCAGTAGGGTTCTGGATGCAACATTTGACACTTGACATCATAATCTGTTTATTAATAAATACAGACGCATGCTGAAAATATTTTGGATGATACAAATGCTTCTCCAATACGTGGTATGATAAGGTAAACTTCATTTTGAAGAATGATCCCATACTTACGTCTGGACCCTATCTTGGATTGAATCTACTCCCTGATTGGTCGATGCGTCCTATAATCTGATTGGTCGAAAATCCCTGCTTCTGATTGGTCCAATTTCAATCCGTTTTAGGGGTATAAGCTCGAGGTCCTTTTGTTGAATAGGCTATTGTCTGATCTTCCGGTCCTATGTCAACAGAAGCCAGGCACGTTGATGACTTGAAAAGGGATTAAGTTTGACAGTTGAATAGACCCTTGTTCGTACTTCCGTCACCAAATAAACAAAACCAGACAGCATGGTGACATTAACAAAAGACCAATGTTCTGTCTTTTTGGGCCTTTGTTAGGGGATTAACTTTGACAGTTGAATAGATCATTGTTCGTGCTTCCGTCACCAAATAAACAAAACGAGACAGTATGGCGACATTAACAAAAGACCATTGTTCAGATCTTCTGACCCCTATTATAGCTGATGTAATGACTCTAAATATAGTTGATGATCACATATCTAAATATAGCTTCACGCATGCGCATCATTCTACTTTAGACTCTGTTCTGGACTAAATGTCTCATTTGAGAGTAGGACCTTGAGGAGTGCACATCGGAGAGAGGTAAATTCATTTATTTATTTATTGATCGTCTGGTAGGGAAAGGGCCTGACCCTCAACGAAATATACACGTCAATTCTGTATATTGATCCAACATGGCCGATCCCTATCCATACTTTGGGCACTGCAGGTGAATTATTTACTTACTTATCGTCTGGTAAAGAAAGGGCCTGACCCTCAATGCCCGCGAGTACTTACCAGTACGAGGTATACACGTCAGCTCTGTATACTGATCCAACATGACTTATCCAATATGGCCGATCCTCATCCAAAATGGCGGACTCACCATATCCGCCGCGAATACCCATGACACATCAACAACTCCTTATATGCAAATGAGTTACTAAATATAGTAACACCATGGCCGAAAGTAGGTCAAGATTACCACCGATTACGTCATCTTTGTTTACATTTAAAGAGACGCTATTACTACTTGTAGAAAACATTGTGGGAATAGAAGAAAATGCTGGTCACCAACGTTACACCGTTTTCATGAGCTTTTTTTTTTCTGAGGGTCGTAAAACACGGTGAAGAATGAATCCCGTCCCTATTGATATCATCGCTTCTCAGCAAGAATTTGATCTAGCTTTGTATTCAAACCAGCGACCCCATGGTTACAAGCCTTGTTCGTCACTGGGTGTGTTACCGAGCTATTATAAGACCCTATCACTCAAAGCCATTAAAATGATGAACAGTTCTAGGAAAGGAAAAAACAGTTTTCTTCAATGGCAGAGAAACTTTGTTTGAACACAGCAGTAACTCGTTTGTCCACGATGTTTTCCTAATCTATCAACTGATGCGGCGTAAAAGGTCGCTCTCAGTGAAAGCAAGGTAAGACTCTATCGATCAAACAGTGAAGTAATAAATGTACGGATTTAGAACTGGATTATTCATTCAGGGTCTATTCATCACAAATTTCCCGTAAATGGAAACAATTTATTTCTTACCAGCTTGTCTCCTTTTAGTTCGAGAAAGACAAACTTTTACTCCATAATATGAAGCGAACACAACAAATTTTGTGGGTTGAATTCGCGATTTACTGGTAAAGTAAATTTAGGTTATAGCGAACAATGTGGGACGTACTTATGAATTTTGCTTCCGTTGTAGCGAACAATGAGTAATAACTTCAGGAAGGCATTTCAAGACTAGGGCAAAAGCTGAATGAAATACGCCTTTATGTCTGAATGGAAGGGTGGGGAAAGAGGGAAATCTTCCTCCCACAGCGTAGAATAAAGCCCCTTTCACAATTGAACGGCGACTGCGAAAATTTACGATCGATTTAAAAAAGATTTTCTCGCAATTGATCGCAAAAAGCTTCCACAATTTGCAATAGAATTCGTTCAACGAGAGCAAGTGGAATCGACCCATGCAAGACAAAAGCACATATGCTTGTGCAAAAGATCGTGCGTTTACCTGTGGGTGTTGCACAGGCAACTGCCATTGGTGTGACGTCAATCGTACAACAGCTGGGACTGATGGCGTCGTCGTAGGATTTTTCCTACGAATAGTCATGCAGGGCCCGGAGATTTGTACGCGCCTGAATATGGATCTCGTCAGATCGACACTAAATTCCGAAGAATGAACGAAATGTCATTAAACGGCAACAAACACCGAACAAAAACCAGAAGGTTAGCGGCAGCTGCTTTCAGCTTCCCTAACAAAAACAAAAAATGCTGGAGATCATTTGCTGGCTGATTTTTGTCTCTGAAATAGTCGCAAAGAGTATCTTAAAGTCGTACAATGGTAGCACAATACTACACGAGGTGATGCGAATTGTCTAGTAACAGTCCAACAGTCGCATTGAAAGCGCAACCGAACGCACGCCTGGTAGCTATCTAGAGATCCCTAATACACGTATTCTTGTTGCACGACGGCTTTCAAACCATAAAACACAATATCCAAGTCAGAAAAGGCTATGCATCTTTTAATGCAATGGTTTGCAACGTTGTGCAACACTCGCAGGACGGTTAGTGCGACCAAGTGCAAGTATTTCGATCGCATTTAGTCGCGTTAAGCCTCTTTCACAATTGTATTTCGACCAGTTTACGTCCGCCTGTAACGCTTTTTTTTGCGGTGTTGTACGATCACTCGCATGGTGTCTTGCGAGTTGTCGCAATCATCTCAGAGTCTCAAGGGGTCGCAACCGATCGTTTAAGGCTTTTGAACATGTCCAGAATTCTGACCTGACTGCATGCGATCGAAATAATCGTACTTGGTCGAGCTATCTGTCGTAAGAGTGTTGCACAACGTTGCAAACCACTGCATGACAAAGACGTATGAGCTTGCATGACTTGGATACTGTACGTGTATGGTCGTTTAGCCGTCGTGCAACATTTGTACGTGTATCAGGGATCTCTAGCTACCAGTTTTGCGTTCGGTTGTGTTTTGAATGCGACTTGTAGACTGTTGTTAGACAATTCGCTTCACATCGTACAACATTATACTACCGTTGTACAACTTTAAAAGAGTCAATGCGACTATCTTCAAAAGAAAAATAAATCAGCAACTAAAATGGTCTCCAGCTTTGCTTGAAGGAAGCTGAAAGCTGCTGCCGTTAAGATTTTGTTTTTTGCTCGTTGCCTTTTTTGACGACATTTCGTTCTTTCTTCGAATTCAGAGTTGATCTGACAAGGTCCATACTTTGGCGGGTATAAACCTCCGGGTCGTTGCACAACCTCTTGTACCACCAATCTCATGATCGTGCAGCCGAAACGTCCGACCAACTGTACAGTGTTAAGACAAATCATACGAAAACTCCATCTGTCCCACCAGTTGATTGACGTCACACCAATCGCTGTTGCTCGTACAACACACAGGTAAACGTACGATCGTTCGCACGAGCAAATGTGCCTTTGTCTTGCAACGCTCGATTCCACTCGCTCTCGTTGAACGACATACATGTATATAGCATTTGTGAGAGCTTTTTACGATCCATTGCGAGAGTAGCTTTTTTAAGTCGATCGTGCGACCAAACTGTCGCAATAATCGCATTCCAATTGTGTTAGAGTTTTCAACCTGTTCAAATGTCTACTACGAACGGTTGCAACAGCTTGCGACTCTGCACTGACTGCAACAGATCGCAAGACACCAAGTGACACTACACTACTAAAATATGTTCCAGGCGATCGTAAACTGGTCGCTAGGCAATTGTAAAATGGGCTTGGGGGAGTAAGAGCCCATAATAGGGGAGTCAGAGGTAAGCTCCCTATGGAAAAGCTACGAAAACGAAAGTTAGGCCGCCACCGCTTTGTTTGTTGTACCTATCTATTAGCACATGGAATTTTGTGTACCAACACTTTGGAAAACACACTTTCAAGCTACTGGCTGCTTTCATACTTTGAATTGTAAAACAAAAATGTCCACGCCCATGCTGGATCACTATTGCTAAGGCTTCGAGAGTGCCTTGGCTCATTGGACTCCTAAATGATGTGCGAAATGACGACAGTGTTGATACTTCGTGGGCAACTGGGAATACGACGCGTCCAAATTGATTCAGCACTTTCAAGGTTGTCAGAATAACATTGTTTTACGTGTGCAAGATGTTCATAAAGGGCGACAATGGACGCAGTGTGTGGGCAACGAGAAATATCCTGTCGCTATTGTCAGGGTCACGAGAATGAAAAAGCTGGTTACACGTGTGCAGAATGTGCAAAAGATCGACAATAAAGGCATTGTTTGATAACCCACCATGATGTGAAATTAGGTTATTTACTTCGACCCGATAGCTTATTGAATGATAGGTCAATATATAACGATCTATCTTTACGCCCCCATATACGCACAAGTATTACATAAAACTCGATATTTTTATTTCCTGCAGATAGCGTTTTATTATGGAGCCGATCGCTTCGAAAACTGTGTCACCTTGTGGCCAAAGGAGAAATTGCTCGTTCCGGTTATCACAATAGTTTTCACATTTTCATGTACTGTACCTGAATTCATATTACCCGTGTTTTAATTATCCATGTTTCACAAGAACGATAGTAAAGTTGTCAGTTTCTTATCATTTTAGAAGAAATAAGTAAATAATTCATCAACTGTTTCGTAGTTTACAATATTCACACCCCCACAAACATGGTTTCATGACTGTGTGAGAAAGCAACCAGTGGCTTGGAAAGACCGTTGTGCAACGTTCTGGTAATTCCAACTGCAGGATAGCATGTATAGGTACTGTGACCGCTGCTTGACTGAAATAATGCTGAAAACGGTGTTAAATACCACACAAACAAACAAACAAACCCACCATCATGTTTTGTCAGTAACGTTTGAATATCGATGATAGAGGACTATTGTTGCTTTTAAACTCTACAGATGAAGAAATTCTCCAAGCTAAAATCATTGAAATACTTTTCAATGCGGTAATACATATTATTGACAGTGATGCGCCCCTGCATTTCCGGCTGATCACCGATACAATAGCAGGCTAATATCTGGATTAAGATGGGTGTGACAGATTGACTGATTGATTGTATGGTTTTTAACGCCGTTTTACAACATTATTTCAGTTATATCGCGGCGGCCAGTGCACCTATCCATGCTTTCCTGGAGTACTCCACACAATTTTCTTCCCAAGCCATTGGCTGCTTTCCCACATAGCCATCGTCGAGACAATGGTCAGCGGTGGGAGAGGAATGAATCTTGTAGCTATGACTATCATTAATCCTCGGAAAGAAATTGGCCGAGCCATGGATCGTACACACGACCCTCTGTTCTCAAGTCCTGCACGCTACCGGCTGAGCTACCTGGGCTCGGCTGGGTGTGTCAGAAGCAATTTTCTCGTTTTTTTTTTTATAGTCTTATATAGGTTTCGTTCTTTTCACATTGAATAGTTAAGAAAATTTCAAAACATGTAAAATTGTTGATCTACTTGAGCCATGTCCTGGGTAAAGGAAGTTTATTGTCTCTCCGTCATGGTGCATTGTACCAAGCAAGTCATCACAATACTATGGATCCATAAAATCCATTTTGTATTTCAGTCCACTGGATCATAAGTTACTTTGGTCCTTTGACAAGCAGAAAAATGACCAGAAGCAAAAGTTTCTACCCAGGTCAGCCTGTGCGAACTGCGGGGGCTGACCTTGGTCGATAGTTTTTCAGATACATAAAGGCTTGAAGCACCCTTTTTTCCAGGGCACGTGTCATGTCCGTTCAGTGTATCGACACAGGTGTAATGTCTTCTATTTCCATCACTATTTCAAAATCACCTAAGTTTGTTATATTTTTACGAAAAACTTAATGTTTACGTGTGCCTGTCAAGATGTTAAACCGAGTAAAGAGAGTATTTATTGCAGACGCAGAGTTGTGCTTTGTTTGTACAGTGTTTAACGCTATTTTCAACATTATTTGAGTCATATCGCGGCGCCCAAAACGGCAGTAAGGACTTTTCCGGGGTTTCTTTGACCAGCACAATATTCTTACCAAACCACTGGCTGCTTTCCCACATAACCATAGTCGAAACAACGATCGTCGGTGAGAGAGGAAATGCTGTCATCAATCCTCGGAAAGAAATTCGTCCAGCTGGGGATTCGAACTTTCACCAAGCCCCCACGCCCTTGATTTCAAGTCCTGGACTAGGCTACCGGACTCGGCGAAGAGTTTTGCATGCATCTTTAACGATCTTTTTACTGTAAAATGACCACAAAAGGTATAGCTTGGAAACCAACTGGTCAACTGGTCAAAGACAAAAAACTGAATGAAGAAAAACAGACTTGGGCATCTAGGCACCCGTTTTTGACCTACTGTAAAAAGCCATTTTAGTCTTCTTGCAAATTCAGAATGTAAAACATTTTCTGACAAGCTCAAACTTTTAGTTCAGCCAATTAGATAGTGCCTTACCCTTATATGTAAAAAAAGAACCCCAAGAGTAAGAATGCAATACAATGTGTAGTGAATACGGGCCAGATATTTCCACCATAATGCTTCAACTACAAGTATATGTCTGCATCAAAATTATAGATTACTTTAAGTCAGTCAGTCTTATTTCCATATTTACGAAACTATGCATATGCAGGAGGAAGAGATGCAGATCGTAATACTTTCCATAATTATATGCGCCATGCTGTGGTAAAAAAAAAAAGGGGGGGGGGGAGTTAACGCATCTGCGTGATGCATTATACCATCTGGTCATCACATAATTATAGATCAATGAAATCTATTCAGTTTAACAGTCGAATGGATCTGAAGGTAGAATGCCCTTTGACAGGTAGAAAATTTGCAAATGCATTTAACTCCTTTTTTGCAAGCGCCTTGCTCATATCTTGTCTGCATCATTTTTTTTTTTTGGTCAGCGAATTGCGGGAAAAAAGCTTCAAGTGTGTTTAGTATTCCTCCTCAGTTTGGTACTCACGCTAGAAAAAGAGAAACCCAAAGGTTTACAAATTGACCGCCAGATAAAAGGAGTGGAAGAGTGGGCTAAAATGATGTACAACATAAAATCTCAGAGTTGCTAAATGAAGTAAAACTGTTAAAAGGATCATTCCGGTAAAGAATTAGTCTGTTGATCTCGTCACGTAACCGAAAATAGTACGTAATTGTGTTTAACTCGGATTTTACCGTCTCTTTGGATTCCATGTCATTCGGAATGTTTCACTTGTTATCGGCCTGTTGTGGGAGTTACGTCGGGGGTGGACTTTTATTACCGATAATGATTTAAGGGAAAGAATTTTTCTACGAGAACTGATAGAAAATGTATACAAATTGAGTTATGATTGATTACCTTTCCCTTGAGGATCATTTAACAACTGACAATAAGTTCGTTATATCGACATATCGCTTCTCACGTCAAAGTGTTACTATTTTTAGACTTGTTTACTGCTAGTTCAGGGCCTTAAAATATGGATTTTTTTCCAAATCTTATAATGTCGATTTTCAGAAATATTATAACATGCTATAAATATGGTAAATAGGCATTTGACGTTATATCCCATTCAGTTCTTTTTTACCTCTCAAAGCATAGATCGAGATCAAACTGCATAGAACGTGTAGTCTAATCTTGATCTATATCGTTCGTTTGTGTAGTACGGCCTGTAAGACAGCATCATCCTGAGTTTCACTGGTGTTGTGCTTTCGGTCACTGAAGGAAGTTGAGTTTATCGATATTTGGTTCTGAAAGACTTCACTTTAAAAGCATTTTCAGACGACAACTTAAATGTGGCTCAAATGATGGAATTTGTCTATGATAGGGTAGAAAATATGGTGGTAAAAGGAGAAAAGGCTGGTTATCAGCATTTTCTCCTTTTTCCACTGTATTACAAGCCTCTTTTTAGGGTCGTATAAACTCGGAGTTGTGATAAAGATTCAAATATTTTCCATATGAGGCATAGCACGAAAGCCCCATAACTTAATACCCCCCCCCCTTCCGCCCAGTACAATTGCCCCTTAGGACAAACAACTATGTATTTCAAACCCTTTACCAGACCCCACGATTTAAAGACCACCAATGGCTGAAGGCCTTCCAAAACATTGTTGGAAAAAGAGAAAATGCTGGTAACCAGCATTTTCTCCTTTTTCCACAATGTTTTCAAAAAACTTTTCCTCGTGATCTTTAAAACACATGACTACTGGGTAAAGGGCTAACCCTTTTTGTTGATGTTTAAAGATATGCAAAATAGGACAAAAAAAACTTATGTTAATAAGGAGTTCATTGGCATTACAATTATCATATGGCATTTAGCATTGTCATTGTTTTACACGAGAAATATACATGACTCTTTAACAGATGACAATCTGTTCACTTATATGATTGTTTGTGTGGTGTTTATCGCAGTCTTCAACATCATTTAAGCTAAATTGTGGCAGCCATTGAATCTATCCATGCTTTAGTGGATCTTATTTTGCCTGTACTTAGCACAATGTTCTTCCAAGCCAGTAGCTTCTTTCCCGTATTCTCGTATAACCCATCGTCGAAACAATGATCAGTGGTGGCAGAGAGATGATTCCAGTCGCAGCAAATTTCATCAATCCTCGGAAAGCAAATTGCTGAGCTGGGGATTCGAACCAGCGACTCCTTGTTTTCAAGCCCTGACTGTACCGACTGAGTACCGGTAAAAATGTTATACCCTTCCGAATAGAAAGTAAATGCAAACCACCAATGAAAAGGTAAGATTCATGTTTTAAAGAAAGAAAGAAAGATAGAAGGAGGAGAAGAAGAAGAAGGAGAAGAAGTGATGGTTACTGGAGATTATTTTACTTTTTCCAATTCCCAACAATGCTTTCTACACTTTGACTGCGAAGAGTTTCAATTCTGACAAGCTGAAAATTTTGTCCTCGGTAAAGAGTTAATTGATATTCATCAATCATAAGTTTTGTCGGTTTTTTTATACAGTGGCAATTTAGAATTCTGCATTGTCATGCATTTGTTTGAAGCTGCAAGTCAACATACAGTCGCCATCTTGAAAACTGCACCCTTTAACTCAATTATGTCCGGAAAGAAACTTGCACAAATAAGTTCTGAAAACATCTTTGTAAAATATGAATAATTAACAAGTATTGAGGTTTAATTGATGAATGTATGTGAAAACATTGTGGCAAAAGGAGATATTGTTCGATATTAGTAATTTCTCCTCTTTACCTTCCGTTGCCTTTTTTTTGGTCATAAGTCTTGTGACGGGAATTTTAACATTAGAACTGCGACACTTTAATCCTTGTGCTACTAAGTGCGACTCACTGACCTTTTTTCGGACAGTGTTGATCAAGATCAGATTGTACAGAACTAGCAGTCTGATTTTTGATCTGCGCTATCCGATAAGCAGATATTTGTCTCCAAAAACAAGATTGATGTAGCACTATTAGGATTATTACTATCAGCTTAAAAGTTTTATTTACGTTATTTAGCAGGTTAAAGGTTAACACGATTTTTTACTAGGAATTCCCTTGAAATAACTGACACTGAAGTGAACAAAGGCTGGTACAATAATAGGATACAAATTTTTAATGGCCAACGCAGGCACTTGTCCTTGATGGCATTACGCGAAAATGGTCCAACAATTTTGCAAATGGAATTGAAAAAAAAAAAAACGGTAAAAAAATCTAATACAAAATTTCAGTTGTCAACGCAGTCACGTGAGCTGTCTTTAAGCGTAAATACTCCGTATTAACAAATATGCTAAGCTTTTGCGCTTTTACAATGAAAGATTGACTTTTTTAGGGCAACAGTTTTCTTTCTTAACGTTATATCAAACCATACCGTGTTTATATTGCTGTGAAGAAGACGGCTTTTGAAAAAAATACAGGAAAAGGAAAAAATGCTAATAACCAGGTTTTTCTTTTATTCCCACAATGTTTATCATATCAAAGACAAATCCCATAACTTTAGCCCATATAGTCCGGTACCGAGCTAATTTGCATTAAAAAGACACCATGGCGTCTGGCGTATTGTAATTTGAAGAGAAGCTGACATTTAGCTCTCTGTGGTATTTCAACGTCTGTTCAAAGGGTGTTTTGACGTTTTTATCTTTTACAATATGGGCAGTATTTTAATTTTTGTATCTTTTACAATAAAAGCAGTGGGCAGCAGTTTTGCTGGAAAGCAAGGTGACTTGAGCATGAATAAGCGAATGATTGACAAACGAAACAGGTTTCTGATTTTTCCGACCTCTTTTAACACAATTTTGGTCATTCTTAGAGCTAAATTTGACTTATTCACGTCTTTCCTTGATTACATTTATTCAAGGCTCTATAGTGCTTCACCCAAGGACACTCCCATAAATATACATGTAGCTCAAACAGCCGGGTTTAGACCGGGGCACCTAGACTGTGATTCTTACGCAGAGAGCAATAAGCTACACATGAGGGTGCACCAAAATAGAATTACAGTAATATATTTAACACAACAACAGCAACAACAACATCAGTAACAACAACAACAGCTGCAGCAAAAGCAGCAGCAGTAGTAGCAGCAACAACGACAACAACAGCAACAACAACGACGACGACGACGACGAAGAAGAAGATGACGACGACTACGACAACGACAACAACAACAAAAACCAACGACCACTAACGAGATAAATTGCAAACAATAACATTTAAAGGAAGGGAAAATATCGTTTTACAACAGCTTTGAAAGAAAAGTGGAACAACGAGCAATGTGCTTGTAACAAGGCACTGTTTCTTTTCCCTTAATATTTTCTGAAGATGAGAACCACAAGGAGCATAAAAGACGCACTTGATCAGCTATTGCTTGACAATTACTCGTGGAAAGAGCCAAAAATGGCCGGAAAAGGACGTGGGAAAGAAGTTTCAGCCTAATTTCTCTGCTAAGTGCTAAATTATGCTTAATCATGCCATGTTGGCAATTATTAAGTGCAATGTTGGCGGTTACCCTTTCAGCAGCATAGGCGAAAACGGGGGCTTTTGCGGACAGTATAGATCCATGATCAGACTGCACAGAACTTGCAGTCTGATTTTGAATCTATACCGTCCGCTTGTTTAGTCAAGCCTACAAGATAAAACTCTATTTTATTGTCAATGGGTTGTATTTTGAGCCTTGATAAGAGGTTGAGTTTATTTGACAATCGCTGAGAGAGATGTAAAGTCAGCACCACTTACAGTTTCCCGCGAAATGTCTCTGTAATTCATGCTAAATGTTCTCTAGTGCTTTTCCCTCATACAGACGTTTTTTTAAGTCTTGCATTAGAACCACTCTTTGAAAACATTGCAGAAAAAAAGAAGAAATTGCTCGAGACGAGCAATTTCTCCTTTTTTCACAATGTTTTTAAATATGGCCTTTTATTTAAACATAATTTGTGTTGATAAATCATAAATTAGAAGACGATTTTTTGAAAGTCACCTTCCGAAATTTTGATACAGAGGAGAATAATTATGAGTTATGTGGGACGGACAACAGAGGAAGCAATTTCACCATATTAATGTCATCGTGATAGAAGTCGTTATTGGGGAAAAAAATGGAAATGCATTTTACCTGATAAATTTCTTGAATATCACTTAACAAGAAAAGGCACGTGATTGCTAAAGCACGTGACCCTCAGCTGAATATGTTCAAGGTGACATATCCTTGGGTAGATTATTGTATGTTGTCTATGGGCCTATACCCAAAACATAATGGAGCGAGTGCGCACCTATTTCATTATAAAACAATAATATCTGACTCGAGACCTGATGGTTGCGGGTTCGATACTCGGTTAAGGCAAAATTCCTTTCCGGCGATTTGTCCCCTCTGATGCAGGTAAGAAAAGAAGTCAGTGACTTGGATAGAAATTGTTGTGTCAATACTGGTATGAGAACGCCAGGAAACGCATACATAGGTACACTGGCCGCCGTAATATGGCCTAAACTGTTAAAACGGCGTTAAACTCCAAAACGTGCTAACAAACTAAAGTGAAAAGTGAACGGTTTTTATCATTCCATCTTCGCTTACGTGGGAAAGAAACTTTGAAAGAGAATTTTGTGGTAATGGTAAGTTAAACTCCAGGATATGCACAGAGATAGGTGTCCTGACTACCCCAAAACCTGTATTATTGTTGAAGCTGTTTTAACCCTTTTAACAAGTGGTTCCAATTATGTGAAAACCAAGAAGGAGGTACATGTAGCTTTTGAAGACCTTGTGGGGAAAAGAAGAATGCTAATCCCACAATATTTTCTACTTCATAACTGCAATCGTTTAAGTTGCACTAAATTTGACGTCTCCGAAATGTTCCAGTATGGATCAGTCCAAAACTGTGCCCTCTGTTAAAGAAATTAACGACATGTAAGCGAACGAATGAACGAACGAACGAGCGAACAGTCAAACTAATGAACACATTGTCTTAAAGACTGTGCTAGAGAAAATTGTAGCGGCGATATGTACTAAAATATTGATTAGCCATGCTTTCACAACAAACGAAATGCAAAGCAATCAAGGAATAAACGATAAAAAAAAAAGAAAACCGGCACGAACGCAGACATGAACGAAAGAACGGACAAATAAATGAAACACTCTCTAGAAAAAGGGAGTTTATTGCATTTCCATGATGCACTATACCATGTAAGTTATCACATAATTGTTGACCAATAAAATCCATTTTGTCTAACAACCGGCTGAATCATGAGATAGAATGGTCCTTGGGTAGGCAGTAAATTTACCAATAGCAAAAACTTTCGATCTATGTCAGCCTCCGCGGATTACGCAGACTGATATGGGTCGATACTGTTTGCAAACACATTTAACCCCCTTTTCACAGAGCTTCTTGACTCAAATCATTTTAAAAGACAGTTCTAGAAAAAAATAAAATCCTAGAACTAAAATCAAGAACGAACAATAAGAACAGACTTAACCCTTACGCTGCCTAGCGCGACTCACTGACCTTTTGCGGACAGCATAGATCAAGATCAGACTGTACAGAAGGTGCAGTCTGATCTTAGATCTACACTGTCCGCTAAGGAGGTATTATTCCCCAAAACATACCTTTGAAAAGGCAATATTTAGGATTTTACTATCGAATTGAAAATTTCATTTTAGTTATTTAGCAGGATAAGGGTTAATCTATGACGTATTTTGTACTTTACCCGAGGGGTTATTTCTAATCTGTTTTTGTGGTACAAAGGCCGATATTGTCTGATAAGCCATTGACGCATATACTTACTTTCGTACTTAGACACGCACATTATCAACCAGTATTCTGCGTTTCACAACGTTCGATGTTATTTACGAAGGGTAAAAACCGTGATTAGCCCACAAATGTGTGAAGTCTGATCTTGATCTGTACACTCGGATATATCCAGTTTACTGCTTAAACTTTATTTGCTTGTTTGTTTGGTATTGAAAGCAGTGTTTAACATTATTTCAGTTATATCAAGACGGCCTGTGCATCTATTCATGCTTTCCAGGAGTTTCTGGTACAATTACATTGCGCAATATTCTTACCGGGCCGCTGGATACTTTCCCACATGACCATCTTCGAAGCAATGATCTGTAGTGAGAAAACAAAAACTGTCATCTTTCCTATAAAAATAATGGTCGAGCTAGGATTCAAACCAGCGACTTCCTATTGTCAAACCTGTAGGTTACCGACTGAGCTAGGGCTTTAAATCAAGGGTTGATTGCGCTTAAGCAAGCTTAGATATACAACTGGGATCATGTTTGTACTGAGAGGCTCAGTTCCCGGAATAAACCTGGACAATAGTCTTTGGCGGAAAATGGCAGAAAAATGAAAACAAAAACTGCGGCCATTTAAAAGGTTTCGATCGAGGGCATCAAGTGAGTTTTGATTACTTCTTAGTTCGCCATATAAACAATATGGGTTTTTTTCTGCCAGCAAAAACTACCGAAAGAGAAATGCTTACTAAATTCTTTTACCTAGTTTAACCCACAAAACATCTGAATATGTAGATCTAAGATCAGACTGTACGTTTCGGCCAGCCTGCTCTTGATCTACACTTTCTGAAAAAAAAAAGCCACTTTAAGAAAGTAGTCTAAGAAGGAGGGAAGACATCAGCCATTTCGACTGCGTCATTGCTTTATTAACGGTGTTAATTTTGTACTAAGAAATTTATGCCAGACAATATTGCGATATAAACATGACCTTTCTGTAGGCCAAACAAGTAATCCTTGTCTATCTCGATATCTGTTCTGGGGCTATAATCATTCTCTTGCCATTCTAAATAGTGTTCTAATTCCAATTTCTATGACCTGTCGTCTGATTGACTAAGACAGACAGCCAACCAGATGGTCAGTCTTGGAATTCTATTTACTTGACATCTAACTCTGGGACTATCACAAAAATTAATTTGCGAGAGATGCACTTTTAGCTTTATTACCCAAACAAATCTTTCTTTATTTGTAGTACTAACAACTTATTTGTTTCTCTGCAAGAGAGTACAATGCATTCGTGTAGCACTTTATAGAAAACAATGTGCTCGTGTATTGACATAACAGGTCTGCAAATCAAATCATATCCATAACACAGATTTAGATTGTCACGATTATATTCCCGATACACCACTATTACGGGCCTCTGAGGATAAAGTGTGCAACACGAGGGGTAAAAAGCTGTTCGATATATGTAAATCGACAGGTTTGCGAATAGCCAATGGCAGGTTAGGACATGATGAAAACATTGGTAAAAACACCTATTATAGTAAAAAAGCATGCAGTACTATTGACTACTTACTATGTAGTCCGAATTTTTTTCATGTATTGTGTAGTTTTCAGATAGATCATTTTAACATATATAGTGACCATGCGCCTTTACGCTTTAGCATAAGATGCCAACACGAGATTAGTGCAGAGGATGACTTGGTACAAACCGAAAACATTATTTATAAATGGAATGACGATAAAAGAAACGAATTTAGAAGTATGCTTATAGGCAAACTGTCGTATTTTAATCATATTACAGATAAAAACAAATGTTCCTCTATTTCAGATATAGACAACATGATATGCCAATTTTCAACTTGTATACAGGACATTGCTGATCCGTTATTCAAAAAGTGTGTTGTACGAAATAGTAAAAATGTAAATAAAAATTTCGATAATAAATGGTTCGATGGTGATTGTGCAGAGGCGAAAAGATTATATAAAAAAGCCATGTACGACTTTAACAATTCAAAATGTACTCAAAACAGGGAGCATTTATGCGAAAAGAAGGCTGCATATAAAAGATTGATACGTAAGAAAAAACGCTTATACTTTCTTCGACAGTCAGATCAGTTTACAAATTTAAAGAGTAAAAATCCGAAAGAATTTTGGAATTTCTTCAAGCAAAAGAAGAAAGATAATTTCAATCTTGGTAATTTAGTCCAAGATTTTGAGACACATTTTGAAGATATTTTCAGAGAAATAACCTCGGTTTGTGTTCCAGAAGTTGAAGACTTTATAGATCAGAGTGATTTTAACATAAATGACCCCACATTCCCTGAATTAAACGAGCCTATTACTGTCTCAGAGGTTGTAAAAGCGATAAAACGTTTAAAGCGAAATAAAGCATCTAGCCCAAGCGATAATATTTTAAACGAGTATCTAATTGAAAGTGTCGATATATTATCGGGCCACTTAACGGACATGTTTAATACAATATTTGATTCGGGATATTTCCCTGAGAGTTGGTCGGAAGGTTTCATCGTCCCCATACATAAAAAGGGAGATAAGAAAGATCCTAATAATTATCGTGGGGTAACTCTTTTAAGTTGTCTAGGGAAGCTTTTTACTAGCATATTAAATGATCGTGTCAATTGTTGGTGTAGCCAACATTCGAAATTATCTGATTCTCAGTTCGGATTCAAAAAAGGTCATAGCACAGTTGACGCTATGTTTGTATTATCTAGTCTCATAGATCATGTACTAAATAAAAATAGTCGTCTCTATTGTGCCTTTGTGGATTTTCAAAAGGCGTTTGATTCCGTTTACCGTAATGCGTTATGGCATAAATTGTTTCAACAAGGTCTAGATGGAAAAATTCTGCGCATTTTTCGTTCAATGTATAATATTGTGAAACCGTGTGTTAAGTGCGGTAACATATATTCTAAGTTTTTCGATATTTCAGTAGGTTTACGCCAAGGCCAAATAAATTCACCGGTCATGTATGCTCTCTTCATAGAGGATATAGAATTATTTTTACAAGATAGACCAAACTGTGGTCTAAATTTTAATGATATATGTCTCATCCTTTAATTATTAGCAGACGACATGGTCCTAATTGGCCATTCAGTCAGTGATTTACAAGCGAGCTTAAATCGTTTATATGATTACTGCAGTATATGGGGAATGAGAGTTAATATAGACAAAACAAACATCGTGGTATTCAGAAAAAAGGGGCAGGATTAAGAATAATGAATCAAAGCGTTGAGAACGCTGATGTGGCATTTGTCAAGGAAGCCACTGTGTAAATTTAATAATTTGAAAACAGGAGGGCCATGATGGCCCTGGATCGCTCACCTGAGTCAATAGGCGAAATTCACTCCACGAGCGTAATTCAATTTCTGACCAATTGTCTGGTCAATTGAGCTTAAAATATGGCCTCTGGAGCGTCCACAAGGAATTTCCTGAAGTTGACCTAGTGACCTAATTTATCACCCGATGTGACCCAATTTAGAACTCGTCAAAACATTTATCAAGACAAACATTCTGAACAGTTTTCAAGTTAATTCAGCAATAAATGTGGCCTCTAGAGTGCCCACAAGGTATTTCTTAAATTTACCAAGTGAGCTAGTTCATGACCCCAGGTGACCCAATTCCAAACTCACCCAATATTTCATTAAGACAAACATTCTGACCAATTTTCAAGTCAATTGAGCAAAAAATATGGCCTCTAGAGTGCCCACAAAGTATTAGTTTAATTTAATCTTGAGACCTAGTTTATGACCCCAGGTGACCCAATTTTGAACTGACTGAACACGTTGTGCTCAGGTGGGCTAACAAACTTAGAACAGGTTCACTACATACCAAATAACAAAGCTCTATGCTTTCCAGTTTTAGAAAAGAAGAATTTTAAAGTTTTCTTTCTTTGTTCCTTTGTTCGAACTTGTGACCCCCGGGGCAGGGCCAGTTTTGACCCCAGCGGCATCATTGAACAAACTTGGTAGAGGTCCACTAGGAATTGCTACATACCAAATATCAAAGCTCCACACCTTCCAGTTTTAGGGAAGAAGAAGTTTTCCTTCTTTGTTCCTATGTTCGAAATTGTGACCCCTTGGGCGGGGCCAGTATTGACCCCAGGGGCATCATGTGAACAAAATTGGTAGAGGTCCACTAGGAGATGCTAGATGCCAAATATCACAGCTCCATGCCTTCCAGTTTCAGAGAAGAAGAATTTTAAAGTTTTCTTTCTTTGTTCCTATTTTCGAACTTGTGACCCCCGGGATGGGGCCAGTTTTAACCCCAGGGGCATCATATGAACAAACTTGGTAGAGGTCCACTAGGAGATGCTACATACCAAATATCAAAGCTCTACGCCTTTTAATGTCAGAGAAGAAGATTTTCAAAGATATTGCTATTTTTTTCCTTTCTGTTGCCATAGCAACCACAGTTAAGGGTGGAATTCAATCTCTTGAACAACTTTGGTAGAGCTTCACCCAAGGAACATCCCTGCCAAATTTCACCAAGATTGGCCCAGCGGTTTAGGAGGAGAAGATGTTTAAAGGAATTGTGGACAGACGGACAGATGGACGCCGGACAATGACCGATCACAATACCTCACCTTAGCACTTCGTGCTCAGGTGAGCAAAAAAAAAGAGAAGTATTATTTAAATATTAACTTGAAAATCAACCTCCTAAGCAAATTAATACGTCTCTTTGGTTAAAGGGAGATTACTGGTGCCTAAGTTTGCGTTATTTGTGTATTGGTGGTCTCCCTTTGATCTTTCAAGAGGAGTCAGGAGTAACGTCCCTTGACGGAAGGATGCACGATGGGTAGAGAGAGAAGCCATGTAAATATATTGAATTCAATTAAGTTTATACCTGAATACTATGATTTTGAGATATCTTTGGCCGTCAGGACCTAATTCCCAACATTACAATAAAGTTTTCTTCCAGTAAATATTCATGCACAATCAAATGAGTAGCGTGCAATCATGGGACGAACAAGCCCAGGGACGAACTGGTTTTGGAACGAACAACCCCGGAAGCAAAGCGGTCAGAAGACAAATTTTGTGCATATCATTGCGCCAATAGAAGGCTATGAAGAGGTGAAGCTATTTTTATTCAAAAAGAAGTATTTCCATGATCGATAGCCTTTTGCAGTTTATTTCAAGACGCCATTTCCAATTATATATCTGAGTGCTATTGAAAAACTCATTTGTCTTGAAAAATTGAGTTTAATTGGGTTTACTTCCTTCGGTTTTGGACAAAATACCATACATGGTCTTCAAAATTCAATATTGAACATTCATTATTGATCTCATAGTGGCATTGTCTTCGACAAATGCCACAAAAATGGTTTTACGGTGGTAAAGAGCTAGAGATAGTTAATAATTTCAACTATTTAGGTGTTGTTTTTAACCATTCAGCATCTTTTGAAATGAATAACCAATATTTAATAGGTAAAGCCTCAAAGGCGATGTATACTCTTTTACGCAATATCTTTGAATTTGAGGTTAATCCTGCTATTTCTTTACAGTTATTTGATGCTTTTGTAAAGTCAATCCTTGGATACGGGAGCCCTATATGGGGATTTACAAAATCTAAAGATATAGAGCGCCTGCAATTGAAATTCTGCCAGTCCGTTCTTGGTGTTAAAACTAGCACTAGTAATGCGGCGGTGTACGGCGAGTTAGGTAGACTCCCACTATATATAGATAGGTACATTTCTATTGTGAAATACTGGTTTAAAGTCATATCATCCGATAATATTTTATTGCAAACGGCTTATAATATTTCTTTGATTGATGCATTAAATGGAAAAAACAATTGGGTTTCTCGATTGAAGCAATTACTGTTTGATTATGGTTTTGCAAATGTCTGGGAAAGTCCTTTTCAATACGATAATAATATTTTTATTAATGCATTTAAACAAAGAGTTATTGACGTTTTTTTACAAAGTTGGTACAGTGATATAGAAAGTAGCAGCGTATTGTCAGTTTTATACAAATATATAAAGCCCGAGTTCTGTTATAGTTTTTACTTAGAAAAGTGTATTCCCCGAAATTTGCGGGTAAATTTGACCAGGTTGAGACTTTCCTCACACAGTTTGCGGGTAGAAACTGGGAGGTATGGTAGCAATAGAATTCCAAGATCCGATCGTAAATGTCTTTGTTGTAATTCGGGGAGAATTGAAGACGAATTTCATTTTGTGTTAGAATGCGAAGCATTTAGAAACCTGAGAAAAGAGTTTTTAAAACCTTACTTTTACAGAAACCCCAATATGTTTAAATTTATAAAGTTACTTAATAGCCCACAGAGATCAAACTTAGTTCGCTTATGTCAATTTATAAGTAAAGCTATAAAACACAGAAATACAATTTTATTACATGATTATGTAACTTAAACTTCATCTATACTGAGTTTGATCCATGGATTTTAAACAAGCCTCAATGAGGCTTTGTAACAGTTTTAGTCTCGAGGTGAGCACAAAGTAGAATTTCAGCATTAAGCATATTCTTGATTTTTTTAGCTAGTAGTCTTATGGAAGACGTTGAAATAGACCGGACAATGTGGATCGAAGATCGGTCTACACTTCGGTGTGGCCCGATCTCGATCCACTTTGGCCGAAAATACATCTTATTTCCCGAATCGCCCTGCAGATGAAAAAATGTTTTTAATGTATTTGATTATTTTGTAAATCTAAATAACTAACATTAAACTTTTGTGCTGTACTTCACGGTCATATCGATTTTTCGAACGGTGTGGATCGAGATCATACTACATATAAAGTGCGGTCGGATCTACGGTCAGCACTGTGAGATGAAATCTAATTTTCGATTTGATAAGAAAAATGAAACTGCAGCATTTGGTTTTTACTTTTGGTTAAAATGATTGAAAACTTATTGTTTTTTACTTTTTTCCTATTAGTAGTTTAGGCGTTAATAATGATAGTTATATTCACTCTCCAAAGTTGGATTTAAAAGAAAAAAAAAAAAAATGTACGGAAAAAAAAAAGTAAAACATCTCTATAGAAGTCGACTTGAAAACATTGATACAGAAATTACATCAATCTCAACAGGATCATATGAAATTAATTATTTGAAAGACAGAGTAGATTTTTCCACGTCTATATGAATATACACGCAACAGTTCTTGGTTTACTGTCGGTTGTTTATATTTATCATATATATATTGTAGGTGACGAGATACATGTATTTGTATAAGTCAATAAAATCTATCTATCATAAAAAAAAAATGCAGACCTTTGATTTATTTGGGGGAAAAAAAAGGGGGGGGGAAAGAAAAGTAGTCAATCTCTTTTAAATTTTTAATTTTTTGTCAATATCACTGTTCGTCGAATTGCTTTAAAACAATATTTTCGGTGCAGTGTCAGCAGCCGCTTGCACCTGGACAAAGGTTGAAAGTGTTGACTCTAGATTAAATATGATTAAAATCTGATAATACCAGAGCTTTTTCATAATGTAATCATTACATGGGTACATACTCCATAGAAAATGATACTCGGATCGTTAACGTTTAGGCCGCTAAGCGCGACTCACTGACCTTTTGCGGACAGCGTAGATCAAGACCAGACTGCACAGAACGTGTAGTCTGATCTTGGATCTACACTGTCCGCTAAGAAGATATATTTCCTCCAAAAATACCTTTCAAACAGCAAAATTTTGATTTTTACTATCGGCTTGAAAGTTTCTTTTCGTTTATTTAGAAGGATAAGGGTAAAATTGTTAAATCCTTACAATACAGTCCCGAGTTTTAACGACCACGAGGAACTGAAAAAGTGAGATTTTTGTAAACATTGTGGGAAAAAGAGAAAATGCTGGTTACAACAGTATTTTTTTCTTCTTTTCCCACACTGTTTTCTACCCTTTCACAGACGAATTCCCTCATTTGCGCCACATTCAATTTTTGCGTCTGCAAATGGTTCAAATTCGGACAGATCTAAAATGTTGTCATCTAGCAGTGAATTGATTGACGTTAAGTGTAAACTCGCAGGTTTCATATTTTAATTAAAGTGACGACCATTTCAATGTCATTGTTTGATTAGACGCCCTAGTTTACCCTTTACCACGCACGACACGTTTGTATGACCCTGATGGGGAAGGCTTTTGAAAATATTGTGGGAAAAGGAGAAAATGCTGGTAACCAGCATTTTCTCTTTTACCTACAATGTTTTCTTCCATATCAAAGGCCAATACCACCATATCACTATTTGAGCCCTACTAAAAAATTTCGTCTGCAAAGATTTGAAACTGGACAAGTCTAAAATTCTGTCGCCTGGAAAAGAGTTAAGTACTCGCGTCTCATTGGACGCCCTGGTTAAGTTATGTAAGCCAAATGTTTCCTACCCTGAAAGTCGGGCGTCATTTTCACCAACACTTTTAACTTGCATTTTAATTGTTAATTTAGGGAATAACACAATTTCTGATTGCCTGAAGCATTTTGTTTAGCTAACTATAATTGGTAAATGCATTTGGTTTAGCCAGTCAGAAACTGTTGTACTAAGAGTTAGAAACAAACACAATTTTTGATTGGCTACATCATTTGGATTAGCAAATTATGATTGACAACACCATTTGGTTTAGCCAATCAAAAGATGCTTTACTTAGGAGGGTAAATACGGTTCCTGTGTAACAAAATAAAGTCCTCAGTAGGTCCCGGTTAAGAGAACCGGAAATGACTGTATCCGACCGGAAGTAGATCCCTTGCAGTACCCGTAAATGACTGGGACGAAATGGGAGGACCATTGAAGATCAGCTTACAGTCCTGATTGTTTCGATTTTTTATCAGTAGTAAAACTGGAGGTTTTCAAATGTCACCTAGGAGGAAATGCACAGTAGAAAAGAGCTACATGTAGCTATCCGTAGCAATGCAGTAACAGTCCAGGTACATTAAGTGACGTAATTCAATTGTCTTTGATAAGGTACAAAACAGTATGGGAAAGGGAGAACATGTTATAGTTCTCTGTCCCCAAAACGGCATAAAACACGACCTAACCGGGGTAAAACGATTGACTGATTGATTAATTGATTAATTGATTGATTGTACGGTTTTAACGCCGTTTTCAACATTATTTCAGCTATTACGCCCGGCGTTACCTATCTATGCTTTCCTCGAGTTTCTTTCACCCAGTATTTCTCACAATATTTTTCCAAAGCCACTTGCTGCTTTCCCACAGAACCATCGTCGAAACAAGGATCAGAGAGGAGTGAATCCTGTCATAATGACTATCATCTCTCCTCGGAAAGAAATTAGCAGAGCTAGGGTAAAACGAAGTACTGGTAAACAAAAAATCCAGGAAAGCATGGGCAGGTGCACTGTGCGGAGCGTTATAACTAAAATGATGTTGTAGAAAACGGCGTTAAACACCACAGAAACAAACAAACAAAACACCTTGTTTAACAAGTTTCAACAAGGTAAGGTATACATGACCCAGTTCAAAGGTGTATTTAGGTGCAGAGAAATAATTCTGAGAATTGCTCTACCAACACGTGAGTCATACACTGAGTGTGGTCTTTCCCTTTATCACCTCTCTGATAAGCCCGTGTCGGCTTTATGTTGGTTTTCAGGTGCGCATGTACGCAGTGACAGGTACATGTATGACGCACAAGACTTACTTATACATGATTCACCGTAGATAACATGAAATGACATGTACACAGAAAGTGCAGTCTGATCTTGGATCTACACTGTCCGCTTTTCTGCCATGTATTTTAACAAAAACAGCTTTGGATTTGCGATATTAGCATCTTTAGTGCTACTCTAGACTGTCCATTTCATTTACCAAGTGCTACTAGAATTAAATGCATTTACCAAGTGCTACTAGAATTAAATGGTGTTCTACTGCAAACGTAACTGTAGGTAAAAGAAAGGTGCACTAGTCACCGTGATATACCATAATGTTTGCTCCTTACCAAACGACAGAGCTGTAGGCATGTCCAAATCGAAAGTAACTGCAGACTACAAAAAATTGAGACACAAAAATTGAAATTTGTCTTTGGAAGGGTAAAAACATTGTTGGAAAAGGAGAAGATGCTGATTACCAGCATTTTCTCATTTTTCCACAATCTTTTCAAAAGGCTTCTTTCTCAGGGTCGTGAGAAGTTCAGGTTGTGTGCTGAAGATTTAATTGTTTATGTAGACAGTGTTGATCAAGATCAGACTGTACAGAACGTGAAGCCTGATCTGAGGTCTACACTGTCTGCTTTTTTGCCAGATACTGTAATAAAAACAGCTTTGAATTCGCGATTAAAGCATCGTTAGTGCTGATTAAGAGCGTCTCATTCACTGACCTCGCACCACGGGGTTAAATGGTGTGTTAGTACAAACGTAGGTTTAGGCCAAGGAAGCTTCAGGAAGGCATTGAAGGTGCACTAGTCACTGTGATATACCTTACAAACTTCTGAAAACGGTGATAAAGACCAAACAAAGTCGGAGACCGAGACTGACATGGGTCGATACATTTTGCAGATGTATTCAACCACGAAAGTATGACCCAGTCTATAATGTTTTAAACAGTGACACACAAACAACAGGAGACCAGCAAATCGATCTGTTCGTTATACGTATGTCAATATTTACTAATATTCTTTTAGCTTTCTAGTGTGTTTATATCATTTGTTTCAATGAGCAGGCAGGCCCTTCATGGTCGATATCAAACGGTTTACAAAATAAGCTATTCATCGTTTCTTCTTCCAATTAGAAACTACCTCAACCCTTGGTGCGCCTTCTATAACATGAGTTGCCTTTACGATCAGGGTAGATCAAAGATCAGACTGCACAAAAGGTGCAGTCTCATCTTTGATCTACAGAGTCTGCTTTGCTGAACAATTCTGGACAAGAGCAATCATGAAATTTCAAATATTTTGGTCTTCTTTCTAGACTGAAAATGTGAGTAAGGTTTATTTGACTGAATTAATGAAATGGGCCTTTTTAATCAGGAAAAAACAGTTTGAATATTTTAACTTTAACGTCTTCTTCATCGGAATATGCCACAAAGGAGCAGATAGTGTTCTTCAAGATCAGACTGCACATTCTGTGCAATCTGATCTTGATCTACACTGTCTGCAAAAGCAACCAATGTAGTGCGTTGTTCTCTAAGGGTTTAGTTTACCTCATTAGACAACTAATTGACAACTGAAGCCTTTCATGTAAAGGTGAATATCCTGTGTGAAACCAAACACTTGTAGTTCTTGCACATAGCCTGTCTTTGCCTTGTGATGTTTTTATCTTTAACTTCTTTTAGCACAATAGAAGCGCATACAGTTTTTCGGGCACCATAGATCAAGGTTAAAGTGCAAAAGCTGCGGCACTCTGGCATTAAAAGGATCGAATCGATAACTTGTTCTTGAGAGGATTGACTAATACAATCCTCTTCAGGCATTTTGGCCTAATTCCGGTTCGAACTCACAACCCATAGATTGATTGCACTGAGTGACCAGGGACCTTGCGGCTTCTTCTTCAAATAATGTCAAAGTTTTCCTGTAAATCAAATATCAAACAGTCCCCGGGTTAAACGACCCTTAGAAAATAAAAGGTTTTTAAAAACATTGTGGGAAAAAAGAAAACGCTGGTAACCAGCATTTTTTTTTTTTTTTTCTTTTTCCAATGGTGTTTCCCATCCTCTTTGAGAACTCAGCAGTTTTGCATCAATTTTACAATCTTCGTCTGGTCATGCCTGCAATTTCGAAGAGTAAAATAAATTGTCATCAGGAAAAGGGTTAAAAGTAGGGTAAGGTCATTTTAACAGAAGTCCCTTTACCCGTCCTGGTAGCTCAATAGGTAACGTAATGGTCTTAAATTAGGAAGATAGCTGGCTCGAATCCCTAACTCAGCCAATTTCCTTCCGAGGAGTGATTATATGATCATTGCGAAAGGATTCATTTCTCTTTCACCGCTAATCGTTGTTTCGACGATGGTTTTATCGAATAGCAGCCAGTGGCTTTGGAAAAAAAAATTGAGAAGTACCGATAGTAAGAAACTCAAGGGCAACATGGATAAGTGTTTTGGTCGCCTCCATATAGCTAAAATACTATTGAAAACGGCGTTAAACATCGTACAATCAGTCGGTAAATCAATCTTCGAGCCCGTCTCCGATGGAAGTGCTAGAAAAACGATCCAGAGATGGGGAAAAAGAGTAACACCGTAAATTAATTAACCTAATTTTCCAGTTGTCACACTGAAGTAAACATGTACTCCAGTAAGCTTCTTATTTTCTGGAAAACAGCCATTTTGAAATATCGGTGATCCGAGGAAGTCGATAGCGCCGCGTGATTCGTTCGTCGAACTGAGTTTGTTTGTTTGTTTATTTGTTTGTTTGTTTGGTGTTTACCACACAATCCGAGTTTTAACGACCTTGAGGAAACCAGCTCAGCTGGTTACCAGTATCTTCTCCTTTTCCCGCAAGGTTTTCTACTCTTTCGCAGTCAAATTACATTATTCAAGCCACAGTTTTATTGTCGTCTGCAAATGTCCTCAGTTGTGACAAATCCAATTATTTATCGTTTGGTAAAAACTAGTATATTGCAGAGCTCAGCGTATATATACATGATTTTCTAAGGCTCAACCCGGTTGCTCAGTCGGTATCATACAGGACCTGAAGTCCAGGTGGTCGCAAGTTCGATTTCTAGCTTTGCTAGGTTCTTCTGATGATTAATGATAGCTTTTGCGAGAAGATACATTTCTCTTTCACCGCAGAACATTATTCCAACTACATTTATTTTCCAAAAGCAACCAGTAGCTAGAAAAAACTGTTGTGTGAAGTATTGGTACAAGAAAAATACGGAAAAGCATGAACAAGTGTACTGGCAATATTCATCGTAATGTATCTAAAGGAGTACAAAATTGTAGAGAATCAGACATCGTTCTGCGTGAAAGTTAATGCTCTTAACGTCTCCTACACCAGATTCATTACGATTTAACACTTTCACCTACAAAAAATCGAAAAAGTAGCCTTAGGGGACAGTGTAGATTAAGATCAGACTGCACAGAACGTGCGGTCTGATCTCTGATCGACACCGTCCGCTGCTTCAAGATAAATTACGTCCAAATTGTTTCTCTCTGTCTCGTGGACTCGTAGTATTAAGAAGCCGAAGAAAGTCGAATTTAATTCCTGCGATAGAAAGTCTTTAACTGTTTACTAGACAACAAATATTTTAAGTCGTCCAAAATGAAAGCATTTGCAGACAATAGGATTAATTTTTCTAAAGTGATGGTAATAGTGAAACTGATAGAAAACATTGTGGGAAAAGGAGAAAATGCTGGTCAACCAGCATTTTCTCCTTTTCTCGCAATGTTTTCAAAAAAGCACTTTTCACAGGGGATGTTGAAACAAGGATTTTCATGTCAGAGGGTTGTAAGGGGAATGACCTAATTCCTTCGATCTCAGAAAAGTGTCATCTTCCTTTTGTCTGTCATTGAACCATTGTCAAGGAAATGTGACTTCAGCTGTCCTCACACTTCTGCCAGATGCTGAACTTATTCAAATATAAAACATATGCAGACAATTAATGAAGAGATTTGTATTTGGAAGGGTAGAAAACATTTTGGGAAAAGAACAAAAGCCCTGTTCACAGTACCCAGAATTTTCTCCTTTATCCATAATGTTTTTTATCATTTTATGGACAAATAACATCACATTGAGCAGTATTGATTTTGTAGTCAGCAAGTACTTTCACTCTGGACGAATCAGAAGTATTGTCCTTTTCCCCCAATTTTTTCAAAAGCGTCCTCCCTTAGGGGCGTTAAGACTGGGTATTGTATCGTGAAGAGTGTAAAGGGTTGAAAACATTGTGGGAAAAGGAGAAATTTCTGGTTACCAGCATTTTTTCTTTTTCTACATTGTTTCCAGAAGTCTTCTTCCTTAACCTCGTTGAAACACGAGGTTGTTTGAAAAAAGGTTATCCTTTATCCCGCTAAATAAGTGAATATAAGTCAAGACAATAGTGAAAACCTAAATTTTCCTATTTTATCAGTAATTTTGAGAGACAGGTATCTCCTTATCGGACAGTGTAGATCCAAGATCAGACTGCACGTTCTGTGCAGTCTGATCTTTTATTTACACTGTCCGCAAAAGGTCCTTGAGTCGCGCTTAGCAGCCTAAGGGTTAAGTAGACAGTCTCCAGACAGTGTACATCTTCTGTCTCTGGAGTTACCATTGTCTAGTAAATGTGACTTCTAACCCCGTCTTCAGCAGACACTGTATCTTTAATACAGCTTGTGTCTCGCAACGATACCCATTTTCATCCACGTCTTAAAATACCATTGACGAGTAAATGTGCCTTTTTACCTTACTTTAATGGACAGTATTTTCATTGTTTGTTTGTATGAGGTATAAATCATTTACAACATTATTTCGTTTATAACGCGGAGGCCGGTGCACCTGCCCATGCTTTGCTGGAGATAGAGAATAGATGGTTGGTGTCTTGGATGGGTTAAGTTTATCGGGCAAGGCGGAGGAATTTATCTGGTGAGCCGAAGGCGAACCGGATAAATTTCGGAGCCGAGCCCGATAAACTTAACCCAACCAAGACACCAACCATCTATTCTATTTATCCTGTCACTCACTGTAACGGAACAAAACAAAACAAAACAAACGAAAAAAAAGAAAACATTGATAAAGACCGTACCTTTAATAAATTTCCGGAGCCGAGCCTGATCGACTTTCCCAATCCAAGACACCAAACGTCTATTTTATTTATCCCTTTTCTCAATTACAATCCAAAATCCGACTAAATTAAACATTTCGTTCGAAATAAGGCACATATTGACATCTTTCTCTCTAGATGTATGAGAAACTTTAAAAAATGAAGAACCGTGTTTACAAAACCCTCTGGATATGCAGCTGCAATAATGACGTCATGAATGATATTGGCTACGTCATAATTAGTAAACGTGACGTATATCCGCAGAAAAATATTGTGGCGAAGAAGACAATATGTTTTAACATAACAGACTATTAATTAAACGAGCAAAAGTATTCGCTAGCGATTACTTCATTCATTACGGCAGTAAGACGCTTGGTTGAAAATAGTCCCAGTCAGCAAGTGCGCACTTAGCGGTCACGTGACCAACTGACGGATAACAAAAAAAATATACGGCACCCTGTTATCCGTCAGGTAAACCCGGAAGTGACAGGATAATTTCTTTTACTTAGCACAAAATTCTTCACACACCACTGGCTGCTCTCCCACATAAACGTTGTCGAAACCATTGTTTAGCTATAAGAGAGGGATGAATGCTATTTCAATGACTATAATTAATCTTTGGAAAGAAATTGGCCGAGACCTTTGCATTACCGACTGAGCTACCGAGCTCGGTAAAAGTATGCTCAATAGAGAATGACATAAGGGAGAAACACGACAAATAACCACTACATATAATAAGCAATTGCTCCGTTTCTCATATTCTTTCCAATAAAAATCAAGACAGGATTATTGCTCAGTTATCTTTTCCGTTATTTACGTTGTTTGTGCCAGAAGAAGTGACCTCGGTCGTTTTTTTTTCAAGAAAACGAAGAGGTTTCGTCGCTGCCCTATCACCGCACATATGTGTGTCGTCATGGAGCAAGAACTTGGCTATTTTCTAATATTCCTGTTATTACTGCAGATATTTATTTCAAACTCGGGTTAGTTAAGTATCAAAAAGCGAAAAGCCATAACAGAAGGACAGGTAACTCTGAAACTATATTGACACAGTTATGCCCCATTTTCTACACAAAATCTTCTCTAATAAATCAACCCCAGCCAAACGCGGGCACCCATATGCGTTGCTCTTGTTCTTTTTCTCCATAGACCATATGATTTTTTGTCATTTGTACTTAATTTAACCTGTAAGTAAATACAACGAAAAAAGCAGCCATGCTTCATAAAAATGGGGGTTAAAAATAGATCCATAAAATCCATTTTGTATTACAACCTACTGCATCGTAAGGTCGAATGGTCCTTTGACGTGCAGAAAAGTTACAAATAGCGAAAAGTGTCGACCCATATCAGCCTGCGCGGACTGCGCAGGCCGACATGCGTCGATACTGTTTGTAGATACATTAAGCCCTCTTTTCATATAACACGGCTAAAATCTAAGTATATATTGGTCAATACACGAGAAAAGTCATTTTCTCTAACGACTAAATTTAAATAGATCCATTTAAAAGACGATTTTGACGGTACACATGAATTAATTTTGTAAAGTTTAACAAAATACCTTACTTCAAAAGAATGTGTAAATAAATAGTAGAGTCAGTAAGTACATGAAAAAAAGTCTAGGAACATAATACTTACTTTTCGAAGTTGAAAGGGAATAAAAGAAACAGTAGAAAAATATTAAGAAAAGTATTAAATGGGAATAATGTGATGAGTGCGGACATGACAGCGATAACAGCCCTCATGAACTGTGGCGAAAATAGTACTGAAAAGCGGACCAATGCGAAAACAGCCCCCAAAAAGCACGGAGCGCGAGCCATAGCGAGAACAGCCCCTCGAGCGCGGACTTAAGAGAAAACAGAGGCCCCTGAGGCGCAGACCGAATCGAAAACAGTCTCCGTCGCATCTGTTTGCATAGAAAATCATGGGTTTATTTCGGCAGTTCTCAGTGCACCGCTGTGTTGTTCCTTACCTAGAAGTACAGTTCAATAATTTAAGTTGTTATTGCTGTTTTTGTTGATGATGACGATGATGATTATGAAGATGGTGATGATGGTGATGACGATTATGATGAAGATCATGATGATAATGATGTTAATGGTGATGACGATAGCCAATTTAATTCTTTTCCACTACAAGTTGTCAATAAAAAAATCAGTATATAAATGAAATGAAAATTTCCCTTCAAGGGAACCAAAAGAGTGCCATTTTTAAGACTGTGTTAGCCAGATTATCCTAAAAAAAGTATCGTTTGAGCAGCGTTTTGGCAAAAGCGGGTTTAACCCTTTACCACACAATCCCTACTTTTGACGACTCTGAGAAAGAAGACTTTAGAAAACATTGTGGGAAAAGGAGAAAATGCTGGTTACCAGCATTTTCTCCTTTTCCCACAATGTTTTCTACCCTTCACAAAACAAATTTCAAATTTTCAGTCACTTTTATTTTGTCGTCTGCAAATGCTTTCAATTTGGACAAGGCTAAAATTTTGTTGTCTGGTAAAGAGTTAAAGCGTCTCCGTGATGCATTATAACGAGCAAGTCATCAAATAATTATGGGCCCATAAAGTCCATTTTATCTTCTAACTGACTGAACTATTTGTAGACTGGTGCTTTGACATGCAGGAGATTGACCGAGAGCAAAACGTTTCGACCTAGGTCAGTTTGCGCAGACTGACATGGGTCGATAATTTTTGCAGATGCATTACTCCCCTTTTCACAGAGCATGACTCGTTTATTTGTTTGGATTAATGTGCATAGAGAAATGACATTTTTATCTTCTTTCTGATCATGTTTGTAAGTTCCGTCGAATATTTAGTGCGTTTTTATGGTCAAACCTACATGGAATTTTCATAAAATTTCAACGAATCGGGTCTTTTGATGTGACTTATAAATGATTTCTGTTCATTAAACAAACTAAGGGTTAAGATTTATTTTAAAACTGACAGACGGTGTGTGACGGGGAATTTTAAAATGTGTTTGACTTTCTTGTTTTGTTTACTTTACTCTTTATTTTTGTTACCTAACGATTGATTTTAACAATTTTCCAAATTGACAGCATTTGCAAAGGACAATTTTAATATCAACAATGATTAGGATTTGACAATAAAAGGGTGGAAAGCATTGTGGGAAAAGGAGAAAATACTGGTCGTCAGTATTTTCTCCTTTTCCAACAATGCTTTCAGAATCCGTTCTCAGTGTAATCTAAATGCTTAATTGGTTGGTAAAGGGTGAAAAAAAGTAATGTGTACCCTACATCCGTCTACTTTTTGATGTTTTGTAAAAAAAAATCAATGGCTGTACGCCTTTACAGTGTATTCACCCGTTTTGTTCAAATAAGTCGAGACATTTTCAAGTGTTTATTGCCCAAAAGTGTTTGAATTAAAGATTAGCAAAAATACCGACGTTGTTTGGGGGTTCTTTCTGAGTAGGTTTGGGTATTTTGACGGGTCTACCAAACGATTTTTTTTTATAACTCTTTACCAGACGACACAATTTTAGACTTGTCAAAATTAACAACGCATGCAGACGAAAAATTCATGGTGACTCAAATGATGGAATTTTCTTTGAAAGAGGAGAAAACATTTGGGAAAAAAAGAAAATGCTGATGACCAGCATTTTCTGCTTTTTTCCACAATAATATTCCAAAGCTGTCTTCCTCAGGTTCGTCAAAACTCAGGATTGTGGGGTAAAGGGTGAAAACATTCTAGTAAATTGGAAGTTTTCTTATCTTTTCTAGACGATAAAATTTCAGACTTTTCCAAATCAAAAGAACTTGCAGGCGACACTTTTATTGTAGCTCAAATGATGGGATAGGTCTTTGATGGGGGTAGAAAACATTGTAGGACAAGGTAAAAATGCTTGTAAAAAAGGGATTGTCCTTGGGCAAGACACTTCAGATCTTGACTCTCGATGATTGCTTCCTGGAAATCTTAACTAGTACTCCCGCCGTGATGTTGGTAGTGCCGAATGTTTGAACCGTATTCGAACCCAGAACGTGCGGTTAGACGTCGGTTTAAGTTTTAGTTGGATTTCGGTTTGAGGATCGGAAAAATCTGAAATATTAAGGAAATGAATGGAATGAATGGTGTTTTAGGCCGCTTTCAGCATTATTTTAGTTATATCACGGTGACAGCTCACATATTCATTTACTTCCTAGGTTTCATCAGTACTGAAGTGTCTTGCCTAAGGACACACCCACGAAAACCCGGTGGATCCATTAGACTCGAACACAGGGCTTCTAGGTCACGAGTCCTACACTTTCCCACTAAGCCACGCAAGACCCCTGAAATATTAAAAGTACTCCAAAGAAATGCCACGTGTTCTTGAAAACAGGACGTGAACGCCTGACTTTAAAATCAGGTCATAGTCGCTTTAAATCTTTTTACTCGTAAAACCATAGGCGAAAACACATGCCTTTGCAGACGACGTAGATCAAGATCAGGTTCCACAGAAGGCTTAGTCTGATCTTTGAACCATACCATCTGTTTGTTTAGTCGAGCCCATACTATAATCCTTCAGAGTGTCAGTGTCATTGTATTTTCAGCCGTCGAGAGAGGGTGAGTCTATGTATTTGGTGCTGGAAAAAATGTTGTTCGATGTGCTAGTGAACAGAAATTCCAGGAAAACATGGATAGATGCACTGGCTACCGTAAATTAACTGAAATAATGTGGAAATGTCGATTAACTGCAATCAAAATGAACACACGCACACACACACACACACACACACAAACAAACATTTTAGGATAAGCAATATTCGAGGTACAACCAAACTTTACAGAAATGTCACATGTTCATAGGAACGTGTCTTGAACGGCACGCTATATCCCAATATCGGTGAAATGACTGTTAGTATTTATAATTGCATCGGAGATGGAAATAAGATATGAAGTTTTAATGAACCACTGTTGTTACTGCAAGAAAATGTCATCATTATAAGCATTTCGAGACAACCAGCTGTTTTATAAATGGAATGTATATTTTTAGGCTTTCGTAAGATATGGCTAAAATCGTGAGTCTAAGTTATTACCAAACAACGAAATATAAAATCTTGTCTAACTCGAAAATATAGGCAGTTGTCAAATATATGTGGCTCATTTCATGGCATTGGTCCCGTTGAAGGGATAGAAAGCATTGTGGAAAATGGAGAAAATGCTGGCTATCAGATTGTTGTATTTCATCATTTCTCATCCTGTACGTTTTGGAGAAAAAATAACAGCCATGAGTAAGTAATCTGCTCTAGCCAAATCATTTTTTGAACCTTTAGGCTGCTAAGTGCGACTTAATGACTTTTTGCAGACAGTGTAGATCAAGATCCGATTGCACAGAAAGTGCAGTCTGATTTTTGATCAACAATATTCGACAAAGAGATATTTTTCGTTTGAATTGACTCTGAACTAGCAATATTTTGTGTTTTTACTTATTTACTGGAAAGTTTTATATAACATTTTTAGTAGGTTAAGGAAAAAAACCCCGAAAATATCCTTTTAATTATTTATTCATTCGGCACTCTGTTGAACTGACTGTTTTTTGATGTAATTCTGAATTTGAGACGTTAAAACTCGACGTAGAAACTTTTTACTTCTTTGGGTTACGTTCAAATTTGAGTACATTAATTATCTATATGGTTTATGAAATTGTTTATTACGTTTCATATCATTATTTCATTAAGTATTGCAAACGAGGATTTTTTTTTTTTTCGTCTTGCGTGCAACGACTTTTTAACAAGAGTTAGGCCTAAGAGAGGAAATATTTGTAACGAGTAATAAGCAATTTCTGCTTCTGCACGATGATTTCAAATGAATTCATTAATCATACCCGAAAGCGTCTTTCACAGTTGCACCTTAGTCGCCCGTGCGTCCGGTGTAGATCAAGGTCAGACTTCAAAAAACGAATAGTCTGATCTTTGATCTACATTGCTTACTTTCCTGAGACTTTCTGAACAAATGAAATCTTGATACTGCACTTATTTGATTCTTTTTTCTGTACCGAAAATATCACTTGAGTTTATACGACAAAAACAAAAGAAAACAGCCAAAATAATGTTCAAAATGACGTTGACTCTTTACCAAACGACCCCGAGTTTAAACGACCTTTGAAAGCCGTTTGAAAGCATTGTGGGAAAGAGGAGAAAATGCTGCTAACCAGCATTTTCTCCTCTTTCCCACAAATGCTTTGTATTCTTTCATAAACAAATCCCATCGTTTCAGCAATTTTGAATTTGTCTACTGCAAATGCATTCAAATTGACGAGTGTAACATTTCGGTGTGTAGTTAAAGAGTTAAACAAAAAACAAGCAAATAGCGGTATATTCCATATTTTGCACTGACGTTTTCAAGGCCGCCTGCTGCAAATTTGTATTAGGGATTAATGATGAGTTTTTGCTTCTAGGTTTGATAAAAGTTAAGCTTTATTTTGCCTGATTTGAATCGTTGATGATTACCGCAGGTTTTGATAAGTTTAATTGCATTGCAAATGATTTGAATGATCGTAACTCCTTATCAAGCAGAGGAGAGTGTAAAGCAAGATCAGACTGCACGTATGTGTAATCTGATCATGCTTTACTCTCACCATAAAATACATCTATCGTCGCGACCGGCAGGATTATTGTTAAGGGTCTGGGATATGATTATTTTGCAGAAATTTGGGGCCTTACACAGTTCACGGGGTTAGAGGGTAGGCGGCTTCGGTAGTCAATAATCACTTGCTCGCCAGATGAACCCAAATAAACTGTTTGAGGTACCACGTATGTTGAGTGTGATTAATTCTTAATTGACCACAATGTCATATATAAAATATCATACTGTCAGTACCCTTAATACTTAACCACACAACCGAAGTTTTAACGACTCTCTGAAATAAAGCTTTTGAAAACATTGTGGGAAAAGGAGAAAATGCTAATAACTAGCATTTTTTCCCTTTTCAGCTTATGTTTAACCGATTAAAAAAAATTAAATCTTTTTAGCAGCATTTAATTTGTCGTTTACAATTGCTTTCATTTACAGGTCACAGATCTAAGTTTGTGTCGTCCAGTAAAGAGTCAACAGTAACTACGAGTGATGATCACTGTTCTGTCCCTTGAAACTATTAACCCTTATCCTGCTAAATAACTAAAATGAAATTTCCAATTCGATAGTAAAAAGCCAAATCTTGATATTCAAAGTTATGTTTTGGGGAATAATATCTCCTTATCGGACAGTGTAGATCCAAGATCAAACTGAAGGTTCTGTGCAGTCTGATCTTGATCTACAATGTCCGCAAAATGTCAGTGAGCCGTGGTTAGCAGCCTAAGGGTTAAATATAGACTTCTTGTAATTGGGGTATGTGTTCTCTGTAAAAGGGTTGTAAGGGGTTAGATGGCCGGTGGATGGGCTGATTAATGGATGCGTTACTGGTAAACAAGTAAATAGATAGTTGAATTTGAAATAAATAAATGAATTAGTAAAGGAGGAATAGGCAGGCAAGCAGGCAGGCAGACAGGCAGATATTTATATACAATATAGGAAAAAGAACATTAACTATTCAGCGCTGTACTGACTAGGACAAAGACTTTTTGTATAGAGTTTAACGCCGTTTTCAACATTATTTCCCTTGTATCGCGTCGACCAGTGCACTTATCCATACTCTTCTTGAGTTTCTTCCTACCAGTTTTCAACATCAATCCCCACGCCACTGGCTGCTTTCCCAATATATTTATTGTTGAAACAATGATCAACGGTGAGAGAGGGATGATAACTGTCGCGACGTCTATCATTACTCCTAAAAAAGAAATTTGCCAAGCCGGGGATTCGAACCTGTGACACCCCCTCCCTTCTCCCCGGTTTCAAGCCATGTTCGTTACCTATCTTATTCTCGATGATTTTCTAAATTTAAAAGTAGCACAAATTCTGATTGGCCAAATGGTTTAGCAAATCAGAAATTGTGCTAATTTCAAATTTAGAAAATCTTGGAGAATGAAACTTAAAATGCTCTTAAGAATGGTAGGTGAATACAGATCCGATACGGTCGATTTTTGTCAAAATTACCACCTCTGGCCAAATTTTTATTTTTTCAGGTCGAATCTGAAAAGTTTTCACTTTCCCTATACAAGACCTCAACATTCGAGTTCATGAATATTTCAATAATACAGATTATAATATTACATTGATCATCTTTAAAATTTGAAAGTAAATACCCTTTGAGTCAGAGATAACACACAAAATTCGGTGCCAAACTATATAAATTCGACCTCAATCGACGGCTCTAAATGCAAGCCACTACGAGTAAACTCGGATTTTCATCTTAAGCTCGACTTAACAAGCGGACAGCATAGATCAGAGACAAAATAGGACATGCTGTGCAATCTGATCTTGATCTACATCGTCCACAAAAGCTTCTGTTTTCGCAAAGAGTGGCGAAAGCGTTGCGGTAACTGGTATTCACTGTCCCTGAGAAAAAAGGCCGCTGCAATAAAGTTAGTCATTGAATGTAGTAATATATTTAAAACCACAAAGTGACATAACAACAGAATATAGTCGAAACATTGTGGCTGGGTTGGTAATGGGCATGGATGATAAACCAAGAGTTTTGCTTTCGAATCCCAAATCAGGTGATTTTGCCATGATGAACTAGTATTTGGTGGATTTTATTAAAAGAACGATTCGCGGTCGATTTTGTCAAAATTGTCTCGTATGGCCAAGTACGAAAAGTTTCACTTTCCCTATACAAGTCCTCAACATTCGAGTAATGCATAATTTCAAAAATGCAGATTAAAATATTACATTGATTATCTTCAAATTGAAGGTAAATACCCTTTGAGTCAGAGATAACACACAATACTTACAGCGTCAAGCCATGCTCTGTGAAAAGGGTGCTTAATGCATCTGCAAAAAGTATCGACCAAGGTCAGCCTGTGCAGTGTGTGCAGGCTGACCTAGGCTGAAAGTTTTTGCTATCGGTCAAGTTGTGCACGTCAGTGGACCAATCTATCTCACGATTCAGTCGGTTATTAGACAAAGTCGATTTTACGGATCCCTAATTGTGTGATGTCGTGCTTGGTACAATGCATTACCTAAATGCGTTAAATCCCCTTTTGCTGGATCATGGTTAATACAAGCCGGACCCTCTATCGAAGGCTGTAAATACAAGCCGCCGAAGGTCAAAAAAGTTTCTTTATCTTACAGACTAAACAAGCGGACGGTATAGATCAAAGATCAGACTGCACGTTCTGTGCCTTCTGATCTTGATCTATGCCGTCCGCACAAGCCCATCTGGCTCAGTCGGTAAGAGGCATCGACGGTATGTAAACCAAATGTTGCGAGTTTGAATCCTAAATCAGTCCCTTTCTTGTCCCATCGTTTGATGTTTTCTCTGCCGCTACGTTAAGACAACTTTATTATAATTATATTGACCTTTAATCTACTAAATAAGCTAAATGAAACTTTTCAAGCCGATAGTAAAAACCCAAATATTGCTATTTCAAAGTAATTTTTGGGAGAAAATACTTCCGAATCGGACATTGTAGATCAAGATCAGACTGCACAGTCTGATCTTGTTCTACACTATCCGCAAAAGGCCCTTGAGTCGCGCTTAGCAGCCTAAGGGTAAATTTAATTCCCAGTATTCGTGTCTCACTATCATTATGTTTTCAGTGGCATGTCTTTTCCAGATTCAGTTGGATTTTTAAAGGAGCATCGTGGTGGAGATCCTGTTGAATTTAGCCTGCTCTCAGAATTTCTCCTTCGCGTATATTGTTTCCACCAACAACAAGTTTTCTTTTTCATCAAAGCTTCTGTTTTTCAGTTTTATTTTTGTCTTCTTATTATTGGAGGAAACTGTACCATGTGTATAACTGGAGGCGAGGCCAGATGCATAAATAAATCCATTTTTACGCCTGGAGCTGCATTTCACTAAACTACGTAGATCCACACACATTATTTTGGATTGTATATACAAGCATACGATCCCTGCTTTACCAAAAGGGATGAGCTGACGTGAAGTTATGCAAATATTTTACTCAGATCGTAAAATTATGCAGTTAAGTGAAACTTGTTTTCAGACTTGATGCTTGCCTACCTGACCTGCGTACGCAAATTTCGTGCGTACACAGTTCGGTGAAAGGTGGTCCTGATCAAGAAGAAATGAATACTCCAGGTCGGTCAGAAATGCTGTTTAACAACCGTTGAAACAAAATACAACCAAAAAACAATATGTTTTGTGCGTAAACTCGAAAACTGTGTTAATGAACTTAAAGGAAAGACAATAATTATGATAAGTTTTTGTTTGATGTACATTGGAAGGTCGTTGACCCGAATGTAAAATCAAATTTGTGACCCACATCCTAGTGAATTCGAATCGTCGTCCATCACACACATTATTATATTTTGTATATTTTGGTAAGTGCAAATACTTTTAACTCAATTGACTGGTAAGAAAGGCTTCGTGTGCTTTTACGGACAGTGTAGATTCCAGATCAGACTGCTCAGAAAGTGCAGCCTGATCTTGGATTTACACCGTCTGATACAGTGAGTTCCCCCCCCCCCTCGCGAAAACAGATCTATCTATGGAATATTTAAGTGTTCAATATTGACTGAAAACTGTATAATTCATTTAACCCTAAGGCTGCTAAGCGCGACTCACCAACCTTTTGCTGACAGTGTAGGTCAAGATCAGACTGCACCAACGTGCAGTCTGATCTTGATCTACACTGTCCGTTAAGGACATATTATCCCCCACACACTACCTTTGAAATAGCAAAATTTGCGTTTCTACTACCGGCTCAAAAAACTCATTTCACTTACTCAGCAGTATATAGGTTAAGAGACAAACAAAATTGCAGTAATCATACATAATTTTATTATATGATTTGTTCCACAGATACTGAAGCCGATAGTAAAGGAAATGATCAGACTGTACGAATTTGTACGCGAATCTTGGTCTATACCCAACTCAGGCTTGTATTCCTTGTTGAAATTTAAAGATAAATGTTAAATTTGCTGTGGCTGGTCACGTAGACAAAAACTCTCATTTTTGCACTGATGCTCGAGCGAACATTGGCCGGTATTGTACAAGTTTTGAGTCTGTCTCAGTAAGTAAGTTAGTTTGTTTGTATTGCGTTAAACATTTTCAACATTATTTCAGTTATATCGCTGCGGCCAGTGCACCTGTTGATTATTGCTTTCCGGAAGTTTCTTTTAGCAAACTTTGTACTGTTTTATTCCCAAGCCACCGGCTGCTTTCCCATATAGTTATCGTCGAAAACAATCACCAGCTGTGAGAGGGGAATGAATCATGTATGGCGCAATAACTATCATCAATCCCCGGAAAGAAACTGAACAAGCTTGGAATTCGAACCAGCGACCTCTTGGTTGCAAGAGTTTATTATATGTTCAAAATTTTAGTAGTTTAGTTTATTTTCTAACTGACCGATCTGGCACTTGTCGTGACTTCCACTGACCATTATGTAGATATTGACAAGCACACAATGAACAGTATGTACGCACAGTCTGGTATTTGCCTTCGATGTACGTTACACATGCCTGAACTGAATTCTTTACCAAGTAACAAAATTTTAGCCTGGTCCAAATTCAAAACATTTGCAGACAACATATTAAATGTTACTCAAAACATAAAAAGTATCTTTCAAAGGATAGAAAACATCGTGAGAAAAGGAGAAAATGCTGGTAACCAGCGTTTTCTCCTTTTCCTACAGTGTTTTTTACTCCTTCACAGCTAAACTAGACATTGTAGGAAAAGGAGAAAACGCTGGTTACCAGTATTTTCTTCTTTTCCCATAGAGTTTTTAACAGCCTTTTCTTCAGAGACTTTAAAAGTCGGGATTGTGTGGTATTTTGCGTTTACCAGACAGCAATCGATGTACAAAACTATGGTTGGAATCATTTTTTTTTCCTTTTCAGTAACATGAGGTTAATATGTAACCTTCTTTGTCCTTTAGTCGAGCTCTTTTGAAAAAAAAAAAAAAAGCTCGTTAAGACAATTTCTCATGTGCTACAATTTTTTTATTAAGAGTAATTCTCATAATGTGTTTAGATTGAAAGTACAAGTGTTGTCCTGAAAGTTTCGAGATTGCTTTAATATAATGAAATCTACACGTCTGATTATATCCAGAGTTTTGATCTAATAAAAACCATATTTGAAAAATATGTTTGGAAAATACATTGAAAATGGAGGACAAGCATATGAACATACAATGGTAACTCAACACGGAGCAGTTTGACGACGTAGATGTAGTTTTGTGCAATGTGGAATTAAAGTTTCTAAAAGTACTCTCCACCAGCATCCACACATTGTTTGTGCCTTGTAACCCACTGTATATAAGAGTATGTCTCTAAACCATTATTTGGGTTAGGCTGCGATTGCTGATTCACCGAAGATTTACGGATGACAGTATAATTGGCAAACAACTCTTTTTGATTTTGCACGGTTTCCCTGTCTAAAGCAAGATTTTAGAGGAATCCACTACAACACTGTACTAGAACTTCGGATGGCTGTAAGATCTGCAATCGGAGCCTATCCAAAATAATGGTTTAGAGACATACTCTTACAGTGGGTTACAAGGCACAAGAAATGTGCGGATGCTGGTGGAGATTACTTTCACATATAATACATTTTTTTTTTAAATTAAGATCAATTTCTCATATGCTATAACAGGTTTCTTAATTAAAAGCAATAGCTCAAAGGCTACAATGTGTGTGTGTGTGTTTTTAATCAAAATCAATTTCTCATACCGGTATGCTACATTTTTTTTTTTTAAATTAAGAGCAATTTCTCGTATGTTACATTTTTTTTCTTTAATTTCGAGCAATTTGTTTTATGTTACAATACTGTTTTCAATTAAGAGTAATTTCTCTAATGCTACAATGTGTTTTTCAATTGAGGGTAATTTTTCATTATGCTACAATGTTGTTTATTTTTTCACAGTTCAGGACTCATATGAACCCGACTTTTGCGACGGTTGAAAATACAATCCTCTGAAACACAGAAAGATTATTATCTTATAGAAATGACTGAACAGGCTGATGGTACGGACCAAAGATCAGACTGCGCGTTCCGTGCAGTCCGACATTGATCTATGCCCCTTGGTAAACTCGTCATTTTCGCCTATAGCGCTGAAAGGGTTATAAAGCCTTTACTATACAATCTCGGGTTTTACTGATTCTGATGAAAGAGTGTTAGAAAATATTGTAGGAAAATAAGAAAATGCTGGTTACCAGCATTTTCTTCTTTTCTCACAATATTTTTTTCTCTTTCACAGCGAAATCTCATAATTTTAAATGTCATCTACAAATCCTTTCAATTTGGACGACTCCAATTTTTTTAATGTTGGTAAAGAGTCAATGTAATTAATTTTATCTGAAAACCTAGTTTCCTCGATTGGGTTTTATCTTTTTTTTCTCTTCCAATCACGTTATGTTGCATGTGGCATCAACACTTGAACCATGCTCTGTGAAAATGGGGCTTAATGCATCTCCAAAAAATGTTGAGCCGTGTTAGCTTGCGCAGTGCGCGCAGGATGACATGGGTTGAAACTTTATCGTATTTTTCAATTTTCTACTCGTCTCAGGACATATTTTCCTCAAAATTCAGTTAATCGTTAGACTTAATATATTTTATGAATCCATAATTATTTGATGACTGACTTGGTATCGTGCATTAAGGAGATGCAGTAAGCATTGTTTTGCCACAGCGCGGCTCTCCTTTTTTAACCTCATTACTTCTTGTAAAACATTTGCAGCAGACGACATCGAAAACATTCTTGTAATCTAGAAATAATCTTTTTGACGTAAACTCGTTACCAAACGGCAAAATTTCAGACTGATCCAAATTCAAAGCATTTGCAGATGGCAAATTAAATGTTGTACAAATTCTGAAATCTGTTTTTGAAAGGGTAAAACACGTTGTGGGAAATTGAGAAAATGCTGGTTACCAGTATTTTCTCATTTTCCTCTAATGTTTTCTAAAGCTTTCTTCCTCCAGAGTTCGTTAAAACTCGGGACAGTGTGGTCAAGAGTTAAAGGTTGTTTGCGATTGAGATCTTTACCAGACGACAATATTTTGTTCTTGTCCAAATTGAAAGCATTTGCAGACGAAAAATTAAACGTGTCTTTAATAATGGAAGTTTTGGAAGAAATGAGAGAAAATGCTGTGGGAAAAGGAGAAAATGCTAGTAACCAGCATTTTCTATTTTTTCCACAATGTTTTTGAAAATTGTTATACGTCAGGGTCTTTAAAACACGAGAATGTTTGATTAAACTTCAAAAGACAGCATCTAGAGAAAACCACTGTTACAGAGTTAATTTATAGACTAAATGTTTAATAACAATACATTGTGGTACGTGATGAAACGGCAGCTGGGGTGGGGGGTTATGTTTAGATCTTTGCTCCCGTTTCAAAAAACTCTGAAATAACCAATTACTTGAAGTTTGAAACTGGTCATTCACCTTAAGTTTGTTGTCTTTAATAATATTAGATAAGGAACGCCGCAAAAACTAGTTCTATAATTTGATAATTGCGCTATGTCGAATAGGTTTTTTTTTCTTTTTTTTGTTTGATGTTGAAAACTGTCTCAGTTATATCGCGATGGCCAGGGCACCTATCTGTGCTTCTCTCTTACCAATCCTACCTACAATATTCTCCCCAAGTCACTGGCTGTTTTTCCACATAACCATCGTAGTCACAATGTCCAACGTTGAAACAGGAATGAATCTTGTAGCAATAACAATAAATCCGTTGGAAAAAAAAAAAGAAACTAGCTGTGCTAGAGATAGCTAGTGGTTCTCAGGTATAAACCCTTTACCTTATCGACTGTCCTACCTGGCTCAAAACTACTGACTGACCAATATACCACATATACGGTCATTCACCTTGGGATGATGTTATCTTTAACATGATAGGAAAAATATTTGTCGTTTGATTATTTTTTCAACAACCATAATTACTTCCATATTGCTTCAATCTGAACTGAAAACGCAATTAATGTGCCATGCTCTGACAAAAAGGGGGTATAATGTATTCCGTGACACATTATACCAGGCAAGTCATCACATAACTATTGATCTATAAAATCCATCTAGTAGTTAAAGGTAGAATGGTCTTTTGCCATGCAGAAAATATACAAAAAAGCACATGTTTTGACCCATGTTAGCCTGCAGGGACTGCGCATGATACTTTTTGCAGATGCAGTAAGCCCTCTTTTCATATAGCATGACTCGTTTGTAAAGGTGATTGTTTTTTCTTTCTCATACTTTTTAATAATCACCTTTTATCGGTTGTAGACTCACACCGCATGTCAATATCCTGAATTGATTATTTAAATCATACACGATGTCAAGATGTTGGTTTGATATTTTCCCACCCTTTTAAAATGATTTATTCTCTGTGAAAGGGGGCTTAATGCATCTCCAAAAGGTATCGGCCCAGGTCAGTCTGCATAGTCCTTCCAGGTTGACTTGAGTCGAAACTTTTTATTATTGGTCAATTTTGTGCATATCGAAGGACCAGTAGACTTCATGGTTCAGTCTGTTGTTATACAAAACATATTTTATGAACCTCTAATTTTGTCATGACTTGTTTGGTATCATACATCATCACGGAAATGCATTAAACCCTCTTTTGTCAGAGCACTGCTCATATGATAATTGTGTCTCAGCAAAAACAACCTACGTTTACTTGACCATTTAAATCGTTGCAATAAACTATGTGAGTATGCACATATTTCAGGAGAAAAATAGCCCACTTATTCATGTCTGTCCTGGGTAAAACTGTTAGAAAGTTTGGTTCTGAAGTGCCTTGTCCTAGAACACTCAACCACAATCAGTTCTGCCAACTGTAATCGAACAAAGATTCCCTGGTTTAAGGTCCACAGAGCAGCTTTGGAGCGTGAAGATAGGGCGAAACTTACATATGGATAATTTTTATAACTTTCAATTATTCATTCAGTAAAATGTTATTAAGTCCACTGGAATAAAAATAGTATTTGAATAAATTGTATGGGAAAGCTTTTAACCCTTTGGAGACTGAATTCAAGAAATAAGCCTTTTAAATTTGGAAAAAACAGACGAAATATTCCTATTTCGAGGTTCTTTTGGCCCGATAATGAATCAACGTAGCCGACAGAGTAAATCTAAGATCAGACTGCACGTTCTATGCAGTCTGACTTTCTGATCTACACTATCCACAAAACCAATTCAAGCAGGTTCTAGCACGTTAAGAGTTACCAAATCTCACGTACTTATGGTAAATAGAATAGATTTCCTGTATTTCCTTTGTCAGGATATTGTTCACTGATGTAGGTCGACACACATCCTACAGGCAGATATTTACAGTTTCATTGATTAAATTCATACAAAGCATAATGTAGGTACTGTAGCGTGACAGACAGTGAAGAACAAGATCAGACTGCACAGAACGTTGTAACACTAAATTGGACTGCCATACGCAGAGAAAAATATCTTATTCGAGGATAAAACTTATGCAGCATGATCTAAATCTCGCTTTGTCTTTTTTTCTGCAATGATTTCACTGCTAAAGAAAGGCCACCCAAATGGGAGTCAGGTAACATTGATTCGGCTCGGATTCGAGTAATTCGTAATCGATCGCAGCGCGGCACAGCAACCCCGCCATAAATCGTAACAAAATCTGCTTTTGTGATTTTCAGGTCTGCAAACTTGGACAGGAAACGGGTAAAAGGGGATTTTTTAAAGGATTTTTTTTTAGATTTCATTTTTCGTGCGAAATAAGTCTGTTTTGAGAAACACAGATGAAGTATAAATTTTCTCTGAAAACGCTAAGAAACCGAATGGTTACATGCGTCAAATAGTGCAAATTTGGCTTTCAAATATCGGATGGGTCGCTTTAAAACACCATTGGTTACTTTGTCAATTTTGTGATATCAAATATGGCGTTATCATAATTATTCAAATACAATCCTACTGAATTTGTGTGTGTAATTAATCACGTGATATTTTGAAAAATCATAGAGCAATTTGTGCGCGAAATCTAAAAATACTTTGAGGGGTTTCGTAGCCTATTAAGGAAATACCACACTGATTTTTTTTTCGAACCAGTTGTCTTTGTTTTTTTTTTACAGCCAGTTTGCCAGTTATTGACTTACTTAATTCCGTGATGGAACATTTATGAAGTTTGATGAAATTAGAAAAAATCTGATTAGGACCCTTTTAAAAATGCTTTTCATTAATTTTTGCCATCCAGTTTTCCGGTGGTTTTACTGGGTAAATGTTAAGCCTGTCTCACACAGAATACGGTTGGGCACACGGTTCCAATACGGTATACTCGGTTATACACGGGTTGACTGGTACGAGTATTGAGCTCCAACCGTGCCTGGGGATGAGTTGGTACGATTTAGACTCGAATGTAGCACGAGTATGTACGAACAAAGCACGGATATACTCGGTCAAGCAAGGTTTGTCACGGTTTGAACACGATTTGCAAACGATTTTCATACGATTGTTGTACGGTTCCAAGTACGGTCTAGTACGGTCTGTTACGGCATAGTACGATTAAACACGACTTTTACTCGATTAACTGGACATTTACAGGGTTTACATACGGTCCCACCGACTTTTGTTCGAGTTATGCTCGAATTATCACACATTCGTGTATGTTTTGATATAAATTGACTCGTTTTGATGGCTTGGCTTCATAAATTTTCGAACTTTCAACAGAGAAGTTATAAAAATGGCAGATGACAGAATAAGGGAATTAGAAATCATGATAAGACTGATAGACATTGAGATTATTTTGGCCAGAAGGCGTGAGGGGAGACAAGAACAAGCCAACAGAAGGAGAAGAAGAAGGAGGCAAGTTTGGACAAGAGAATGGCTCAACAGAAGGGTCATGTTTGGTCAATATGATACTCTGTTACATAAACTAAACAATTTGTCAAAAATAATATCTACATACTGAGAATCATTGATATCAATATTTACTCCATGTTACATAGATAAAAATTAAAAATAAATAAATATATAAATAAATAAAAATGTGAAGCAATGTACCTTTTTTTCGTGGGTGCGGCAGTTCCTGGAGGTCCCATCGAGCTGGCATCCGAGTCTGAATCTCTGGGTATCTCGTCAGGTAGTGCCAGCGGGTCCTCCAGCTCATCAGGGTCGACAGGGTCAACAGGTTGAAGTGGTCGGAGGGCCTTGGTGGCCCTTTTTGTATTCTCGCTGGGAGAATCTTCCATGGTGGGGATTCTTTTGGGGACCTTCTTCTTCTTTGGAGGCATTATGTAGCAAGTACTCTGTTGTTTCAAGGTGGCAGCAGGTAGTTGTGTTTTCTGTTGTGTTCGAGTGCTGTATGATCATACACGAGCTTTGTACAGACGTAGAGACCGTGTCTGGTCGTACTTGACCATGTATAATTCGTACTTGAACCGTATTGGTCGTATGGCGATCGTATGAAACCGTATTGGTCGTATGGCGATCGTATAAAACCGTGTGTACACTCGTGTGAATCGTACGGTGATCGTGTGACATTCGAGTGTTAATCCGGGTGTTGGATGTAGGACTTGGGAACGGTTTCACACGATTCCATACGATTTATATACGATATTGACGCGGTTGAGCTCACTCGTGGAGTGGACTTCATGTGCGGTTGTATATACGGTCTCGTACGGTCTCACACGGTCTCTCACGGTCTTGTACGATCGCTAATACGATCATACACGGACATGGCACCCGTGCCAGTTTTTTAAAAGTTTTAAAAGTCATACACGGCTTTCACGGATACACTCGAATGGCCCGAGTGTAACTCGGATAAGGCTACGGTTGGTTCGGTTGTATGTACGGTTTACACGGGTGGCCAACCGTATAAGCCGTGTGTTCTGTGTGAGACAGGCTTTAAGCTGTCAACGGGCACTCGTGTCATGTCCACGTGATAACGGCCGGTAAAAAATTGACCTTCCTCCAAGGTTTTATACCGTTACTGTACTGCTCTGAATAAATGAAATGCTTTGAACATGTATTATTTTCGTTCGAAAAAGAGCAAGTTATTCCAAGTTTATGTCCGCTAGTGGCCATAACATCCCGTGAAATACCGGACATTGTCGATGTAAGATCGGGATGGACGTCCTGGGCATCTTGGATGTACACTGTCCGTAAAATCATCAACAAAACATACACGTGCCCAACACGTCAAGGATTAATTGAAAGTCCATATCTATGATATCGCACTATCGGACAACCTTTGATCTAATTAGGTCACAGTAGTTGTGATGGCTCTAACCTTTGTAAACGATGTCTTTAACCTCTCGTAGCTCATACCAGGTCCCTAGCGCCTCGTCTGCAAAGCACTGAAACCCAGGGGTTTTAAGTTCAAATCACACTGTGATCAAACTACAAGCCGGTAGTTTACCAAGACATAAATACTGGTTTGAAGATAACTCCTGGGACGCATGAAAAGATGCACAAGTCGTCGAGATTTCTACGTATAAAAATACATGCTGGTTTGGTTTACAAGGAATTGTGGCTTTCAACGTTCTAATCACAAGGTTTCACACCACCGTTTCTTTGGCTACATTGAAAATAGATTGAAATTCACTGTCTTTGACCCTCTGCCTACTTTTATCAGCAAACCCACAGCTTTGCTGTCTTTTTTTTTAATCAGTATCAAATATAAGTACAGTTTTCTACGCAAAGAAACTTAAAAATGTCATCACAACTGATAGTGTTTTTTGCCATTTCACCACTGGAAAAATTATATGAAAGAGAAAAAAACCTTTTGGTTTGTTTCTTAGCCTGATTAGGATTTTTGCGCTGCTTAATCAGCCATGTCTTTCATAGGTTCCGTCAGTACTAGCCTCGGTCCTTGCACTGTCTGGTCCAAGGAAATTTCAGTATTAATATCGCCACCAGCGGGAATCGAACTGGGCTTTCCGGATAAAGAATCCAACGCCTTCACAATGGAGCCGTTGAGGAAAGAAAAAATACTGTTTGTGTACATGTACATGGAAGAGCACCTCAAAACAACCATTCCTTACGAGCAACTCTCCTTTTTTGTCACATTTTTTTCAAAAGAGTTTTCTACAACCAGATGAAAAGCAAAAACGTCTGTAGAAAGTAGTAAAGGTTGAAGATAAAAGTACAGTCTATGTCACGTGACCATGTTTACCTCACATTGTCAATAACCTTGTACCGATGAGTACTAGCCGTCTTTCGATAAAGTCAATCAATATTAGGATAACGAGTGATTGATCTTGTCATTTCACTACCACAATGAACATACATGTACATAGATTATGCGGACAGTGTAAATAAAGATCAGAATACATTGAATGTGAGCCTCTGATGTTTGACTTACAAAGTCTGCTTTTTGTCTCGGACCTTGTGATCATGTCCTACTCTTTTGTAATGGGTTGTAATTAAAGCCAATGGAGACAAAAAAAAAAGAATCTTATTAGTTTTAAGGCCATAAGGGTTGTAGACTTAATGAATTTTCTGTCTGGTAGATTATTATGGCTGGCGAAGTTACCTCCCTTTAGTGAATGCAAGTAAGATAGACTAGGCAAGTTACTGACGTGTTTGTGTATGTATATGACATGAGGCTGAGGCAACTTTACTGAAGTGACAAATGCCTTAGCTTGCCTGTATGCATTACATACCTCAAGCTACCATGTCTAGCATGGTTACCCCCCTTTAGTGAATGCAAATTAGATAGGCTAGGCAAAGTACTGACATGTTTGTGTACCGTATATAAAATGAGGCTACCTGTCTTGTCTCCCTTTAGTGAATGCAATTAAGATAGGCTAGGCAAAGTACTGACGTACATGACGTATATATGTATGTCTATAACATAAGCACTGAAGTAGGTTTCCTGTAGCGACGAATGCCTTAGCTTGCCTGTCTGCATTACATATTTGAAGCAAGTGCTTGGAATCGTCGTTCTAACCTGGATTGTCTCTCTTGATCGCTGTCTTAGCTATACTGGTTGTAACAGGATCATATTCCTCTGCCACTGTAAATTCGATACAATAACCACCTGAGTAGCTGAGACAGAGCGTCTCATCCAATCAGATGACTTATTTAGAAATTCGGATTGATAAGTACACAGTTATAATTGAGACATGCTCCTGCAAACGCGAGGTAATACATCTCCGTGATCCACGTTAATAAGCAAGTCATCACAAAATTACCCATCCATGAAATCCATTTTATCTAAAAACTAACTGAATCATGTGGTACACTGCTCCTTTGACATGCAGAAAAATTACCAAAAGTAAGAAGCATCGGCCCAGTCAGCCTGCACGGACTGTACAGGCTGACTTCGGTCGATACTTTTCGCAGATGCATTAAGCCCTTTGTCACAGAGCATGGCTGAATTGTTAATTGTATGCTGTTAAACGCCGATTTCAACATGAATTCAGTTATATTGCGGTGGCTTGTGCACCTACCCATGCTTCTCTGGAGTTTCTGTTACGAGTACTTAGCAAAACATTCTTCCGTAGCCACTGGCTGCTTTCCCACATAACCATCGTCGTAACAATGATGAGCGTAGAGGGAATACTGACATCATCAATTCTCAGAAAGAAATTGTCCGAGTTTGGGATCTGAACCAGTGACCATCTGTACTCAAATCCTGTACGCCACCGACTGCGCGACAAGGGCTTGGCGCGATAATAATTATTGTTTTTAAATACAATCTCTGATACCACAGCCAGTCAAGCGTACACAAGTTCTTATATTACACTCAGCACATAACATTATGTGATAGTAGGTGATACATACATGAGTCATGCTCTGTGAAAGAGGTGTAATGCATCTTCATAAGCAAATACAACAAACAAGTCTTTGCATAATATGGATCTATTTTTGTCTAAAAGCCGCTTGATTCACGTGGTACAATGGTCCTTTGACATGCAGAAAATTTACCGATAGCAACATGTTTCGACCTATGTCAGCCTGAGCAGTCCGCGCAGGGTGACATGGGTCGATACTTTTGCAGATACATTAAGCAAACTTCACAGAGCATGGCCAAAATGTGATTGAGGCATGCACTTCTAAAAACTTAAAAGGTGACTTAATGCATCTGCAAAAAGTATCGACCCATTTCAGCCAGCGCAGGCTTACATGGGTCGATATTTTTCGCTATTGGTCAATTTTCTGCATGTCTACCTCTTGATTCAGTCGGTGGGTGAACGAAATTGATTTTGAAGGATCCATAATTAGGTGATGACTTGCTAATGAAACACGGAGATCCATTAAGCTACCTTTTCCCAGAGTGCCGTTTAATTAATTTAAAATTAATGGCACCATGCCCTTTCGACCTGAATGACTTGTAACAAACATAATTTTTACTTCGACAAATTCCTGTAGACGACCTTTTTTGAGACCCCAAGCAGACGACATTTGAGAAAATTGTAGCAAAAGAAGAAATTGCTCGTAACGAGCAATTTCTTCTTTTGCTAGATTGTTTTCTATTGTTTTGTGCATTTTAACTTTAATCCGTATTAATAAATTGTGTGTTAGAAGGGAGATTTTCTAAAAGTACTTTTGCGAAGGTTCGTTTAGATATTATAGAAAGTAAACCCTTTCCCAAACAACGAAATTTAGATTCTTCTAACCGTTTAAAGCACTTGAGCTATGCTTTGGCAAAAGGGGGCTTAATGCCTCTCCATGATGCATTACACCAAGCAAATTATCACACAACTGTGGATCCATAAAATCCATTTGTATATCAATACTCCGAGTCATGAGGTACACTTCTCCTTTGACATGCAGAAAATTTACCAATAGTAAAAGGTTTCCTTCCAAATCAGCCTGCGCGGGCTTCACATTCTGACCTATGTCGATACTTTGTTGCAGATGCATTATGGCCCCTTTTCACGGAGTATGGCTCATTTGCAGGCAATAATTTAGAAGCTGATACAAACTGGCTAGAGTTCTTTCATAAGGTAGTAAATATTGTGGGAAAAATAGATATGGCTACTTACAAATAATACAATGTAATTACTTTTTTACCATTTTAGCACTAACCCGAAGGCTGCTTAGCGCAACTCACTGACCTTTTGTGCACATTGTAGATCAACATCAGACTGCATAGAACGTGCAGTCTGATCCTGATGTACACTGTCCGAGAAGGAGATATTCTTTCTTAAAAATTAAGATTGAAATCGCATGATTCGGGTTTTCACAATCGGCTTAAAAGTTTATTGAGCAGGATAAGGGTTGATCTGAAACTCCACGGTACCATACCTCTCTTGTACCTTTCAAATTTTGTAACAAACAAACCTAGAGTGGCCTGTTAAAATTCACAAGTTTAGTTGTAATGAAAACTTGAACCGTCGTAAACATTTAACATAATTTGGATTTTTTAAATCAACTTTTAGTAATTTGAACAGACTTGAACCATAATCAGTAAGCCTAACACAAATATGATATTTTAGCATTATGCTCATATCTTTTTATGTTAATAACGCTCAGGCTGCTAAGCACGACTCAAGGACCTTTTGCAAACAATGAAGATCAAGATCAGGCGGCACAGAATGTGTAGTCTGATCTTGGATCTACACTGTTCAATAAGGAGCTGTCTTTTCCCAATAACAAAATATTTGCTTTTACTATCGGCTTGAACGTTTAATTTCACTTATTAGCAGATTAAGGATTAAGAAAGATAAAAAATGTATGTTTATTTGTTTGATTGTTTATTTGTTTGTCTGTTGGTGAATGTTTATGTCGTGGCTACAACGTTCAATGGGGTCTTTTACTTTTGTTCTTTAAGCACTTGGCGTAACTTGTAGGTCAGCATCTGACTACACATAGTGATTAGTCTTGCCTTGATCTACACTATCTGCCTGACAGATAGACTGACAGTCTGACAGAGAGAACTTGAGAGAGAGAGAGAGAGAGAGAGACTTGCTAAATATCATTCGAACAATATCCAGTAACTGCGATAAGTTTCACCTACTAAAATAGACTTGACTGACCAGAGAGTACAATTTTATGACCTAGGTAGGCGTTATTATCCTTTTGGTGTCAATGATTGCACCTACGTTTTTCTGGTCAATAAAATTTAACAGACATTGAAATGTTATCTCACAAATATCTGCAGAGATCCAAGATCAGACAGTGCGCTCTTCACAGTCTGATCTTGATTCACACTCACTGTCATATAAGTAACTTTCCTTACATTTGGTGCAAGGAGGATGAACTATTTTCGTATCAAATGAAATGGCCTTAAATATTTAAAGACCTTTGCAATAGTGATTCTAGAGCAATGTTGATAAGGCTATCCAATGAAAAAGCGGACAATGTACACCCGAGATCAAACTATCCATTCTGCGCAGTCTGATCTTGATCTACATTGCCCGCTTAAAGCTATTTAACTTCTTAAGCCGCTAAGGATCAAAATTAACAATTAAATGTATATAAATTGAGGTCCCACACTGGATTTTAAATTTCCTTTTGACGTGAGCAATTCTATCGTATTACAGTAACAAATTCCATTTAAAGTTTTAATGACAAGTTTTACATAATACGCTATTTAAAAAAAACGGGTGTGTGAAGTTGGCAGTAAGTTCGATAATCGGAGTTCGATATTCAATATCCAAATGAATATGCGGATGAGTTGAATTTCATGCCGCAGTAAATTCGTTTTTTTTTCAAACTCAAGGGATAGTTACGAAAATTAATGAATCCTGATTTGAATATCGAAATGAATTTCACGCTAGCAGCAGATTCGCGTTTTTTTTTTTTATGTATAGGCATATGGATGGTGTATCAAATCGAATGTCGATTTGAATATCGAAATGAATTTCATGCTAGCAACAGATTCGCGTTTTTTCATCTATGGGCATAAGGATGCTGTATGAAATCAAATGTCGATTTGAATATCGAAATGAATTTCATGCTAGCAGCAAATTCGCGTTTTTTCATCTATAGGCATAAGGATGGTGTATGAAATCGAATGTCGATTTGAATGTCAAAATGAATTTCATGCTAGCTGCAGATTCGCGTTTTTTTTTATATATGGGCATAAGGATGGTGTATGAAGTCGAATGTCGATTTGAATATCGAAATGAATATCATGCCAGCAGCAGATTCGCGTTTTTTCCTGTATGGGCATACGGATGGTCAATGAAATCGAATGTAGATTTGAATATCGAAATGAATATCATGATAGCAGCAGATTCGCGTTTTTTTATGTATGGGCATAAGGATGGTATATGAAATCGAATGTCGATTTGAATATCGAAATGAATGTCATGCTAGCAGCAAATTCGCATTTTTTCATGTATGGGCATGAGGATGGTGTATGAAATCGAATATCGATTTGAATATCGAAATGAATATCATGCCAGCAGCAGATTCGCGTTTTTTTCCTGTATAGGCATATGGATGGTGTATGAAATCGAGTATAGATTTGAATATCGAAATGAATATCATGCTAGCAGCGGATTAGCGTTTTTTCTTGTAAGGGCATAAGGATGGTGTATGAAATCGAATATCGATTTGAATATCGAAATGAATATCATGCCAGCAGCATATTCGCATTTTTCCATGTATGGGCATAAGGATGGTGTATGAAATCCAATGTCGATTTGAATATCGAAATGAATATCATGCCAGCAGCAGATTCGCGTTTTTTTTATGTATGTGCATCAGGATGGTGTATGAAATCGAATATAGATTTGAATATCGAAATGAATTTCCTGCTAGCAGCAGATTCGCGGTTTTTCATCTATGGGCATAAGGATGGTGTATGAAATCGAATGTCGATTTGAATATCAATATGAATTTCATGCTAGCAGCAGATTCGCGGTTTTTCATCTATGGGCATAAGGATGGTGTATGAAATCGAATGTCGATTTGAATATCAATATGAATTTCATGCTAGCAGCAGATTCGCGTTTTTTTATATATAGGCATAAGGATGGTGTATGAAGTCGAATGTCGATTTGAATATCGAAATGAATATCATGCCAGCAGCAGATTCGTGTTTTTTCCTGTATGGGCATATGGATGGTCTATGAAATCGAATGTACATTTCAATATCGAAATGAATATCATGCTAGCAGCAAATTCGCATTTTTTTATGTATGGGCATAAGGATGATGTATGAAATCGAATGTCGATTTGAATATCGAAATGAATATCATGCCAGCAGCAGATTCGCGTTTTTTCCTGTATAGGCATATGGATGGGGTATGAAATCGAATATAGATTTGAATATCGAAATGAATTTCATGCTAGCAGCAGATTCGCGTTTTTTTATGTATATGCATCAGGACTGTGTATGAAAACGAATGTCGATTTGAATATCGAAATGAATATCATGCCAGCAGCAAATTCGCATTTTTTTCATGTATGGGCATAAGGATGTTGTATCAAATCGAATGTCGATTTGAATATCGACATGAATGTCATGCCAGCAGCAAATTCGCATTTTTTCATCTATGGGGATAAGGATGGTGTATGAAATGGAATGTTGATTTGAATATCGAAATGAATATCATGCTAGCAGCAAATTTGCATTTTTTTATATGTATGGGCATAAGGATGGTGTATGAAATCAAATGTCGATTTGAATATTGAAATGAATATCATGCCAGCAGGAGATTCGCGTTTTTTCCTGTATAGGCATATGGATGGTCTTTGAAATCGAATGTAGATTTGAATATCGAACTGAATTTCATGCTAGGAGCAGATTCGCTAAATGTTTGTATGGGCATTGGGATTTTGTATGGAATTGAATATAGAGTTGAATATCGAACTGAATCTTAGGCTAGTAGCGGACTTGCCAATATTTCTTCACGGGCTGTAGATGATGTATGAAATCGAATGTAGGTTTGAATATCGAACTGAATTTCATGCTAGCAGCAGATTCGCCAAAATTTCTGCACGGGCCCGTAGACGATTTATTAAATCGAATGTAGATTTGAATGTTGAAGTAAAGTTTATGCTAGCAGCAGATTTGGAAAAAAAATCTATATGGACATATTGATTGTTTATGCAATCAAATGTAGGTTTGAATATCGAAGTGAATTTTCTGTTTGCAGCAGAATCGCAAAAAAAGTCAATATGAGGATGTAGATAATGAATGAAATCGAATATTAATTTAGGCACGAAGATGGCGTTTTAAATGAAGAGCAGGTTTTGGATAAGCAAAAATATTTGTAGATTTGCAAAAACATCCATATGGACATATGAATGATATTTGGAATCAAAAATCATATGAAATCTCTATCTGAATTTCATGCAAGAAGCCGATTCGCAAAAATACCAACATTGGCATCTAAATATGATTTCATGACGGCATTAGATTCTTTACAAAAAAATTACCCGTACTTATAATTCTTATAAGAAATTAAATATCTATTTGAATATAGATACGAATTTTATGCAAACAACGGATTTGCGAAATTTCCATATGGTCATTGGCAAGGTGTATATAGATGGGGTTTAACACCGAATAACGATTTTGAATGTCATACTAGGATATGGTTCGGAATAATTTCTCTGCGGACATGAAAATGGTCTATGAAAACAAATGTAGAATTAATAATTTATACGAGTTTTATGTCGGCAGCTGATCCATGAAATCTTTAAATTTGAGCATGTAAACAGTTTATGAAATCGAATAAAGATTTCACCATCGATTTGAATCTTATGTCAGAAGCAGTTCGGTAAAAACCAACAATAATTTGTGAACATATTACCCTGTCGTATATGAAATTTTGTAGTATCTTTTAAGGGGTCGCTAACTAGAGCACTTCTATTGGTAGTGACTGATCGATCGCTCGATTGATTGATTGATTGGATCGAGTGATTGAGTGACTATTTATTTTATAAATATATATTCACTTGCTCACTTAATGCATTTATTCTACGCATCTGTTCATTTGTCCATTTATTTTTTTTTTTCCATATTTTTGTTTGTTCCATTTTTTGACCTTGCATTTCGTTATCGTTGCAAAGTTCCAAAACTTGATTTTCATATTTTTTGCAACTGCCATTTTCAGGTTGTAATTTAGTTGTGCAATGTTTCTCATTCTAACCATTTTTGCTGAATACTTCTTTTTTTTTTTTTTCCTTCTTTTCTGTTGTATATATTTCATTAGTGTTGTTAAAATGTTCACGGATTTGGAGGAAAAACAATAAAAATTACAATAATGGATATCAATAAATGAATGCTCATGTATAAAGTGTGTACAATCTAATACTGACGCGAGTTTCATGCGAGCAGCAGATTTCCAAACGACATTGTATTTGCATATATACATGCAAATGGTGTATAAAGTCGAATAACGATTTGAATATCAAAATGAATTTCATACTGCAGTATGATACACAAAAATTTCAACGCGGGCATACAGATGGTGTATGCAATCGAATATATTTAGACAAGTGATTTCACCAAACAAACTAGTTATGAAATGAAATCAAACAACATGCCGACGGCCAGATCAAGTATAAAGTTTTTGACAAACTGCCTTTCTGAATTGGACCAGCCCGCATTGCTCAGGTGTTAGAGCGTACCTGAATTGTAAACGTCAAGTCTTTGGTTATTATAGGGTGAGAGTTCAAGCCCCACGGCTGACCATCTATAATTACCAATAGTCGTTCGGATGAGACGTTAAACCGATTTCCCGTGTGACGGTGCCATAAACCGAGCACGTTAAAGAACAGGGCGTAACTTAGGGTGGTTGTAACCTGTATGTTGCACTATCCCTCGGAACAAAACTAACATGACCAGCCGGCAAAGCTCAACTGGTAGAGCGTAGGACGTGTAAGCATCAAGTCTTGGGTCACTTGAAGGTGTGGGTTCGAGTCCCATGGCAGGCTATCTAAAAATACTAATAGTCTTTCGGATGAGACGTTAAATCAAGGTCCCGTGTGACAGTACTTTACACTGACAGAAACAGGCTCGGCTCAACTCAGTGTGGGTTTCGTTCTGTATCCTGCAATATGCCCTATAACAAAATAAAAAGTCTTCAAGAGGTAGACCCCGAAACATCCGTCACCAGAGGGGATATCCCCTGTCTAGCTCCCCTTCCCCCCCCCCCCCAACACACACTTGTGCCTTTGGCTGTCAGGGAACGCCAAATGCATTCCATTGCATTGCATTGCATTCCATAGCCGTACCACTTTTAACAAGCCGACCACGGCCCTGACTTGTAAAAAAATAATTACTTGCGCATTTTTCCATGATTTTTCAAATGCGACCAACTGCAGGGTCGTAAGAAGTCGTATTTGTACAGTAGTAGGTAAAATTTGATTTTGAATTCAAATTATTAAATTTGTCTTTATTGGGTCAGAAACATTGTGGGAAAAGGAGAAAGTCACGGTTACCAACATTTTCACATTTTCCCACAAAAGCCGTCAAATTCGGAATTATGTGGTTAAAGGTTAATTACATACATGTATACCTCTCCCCACGGAGCAATCTCAAAACGATGCTTTTCACCACGATGTTTCATGAGTCTACAAGGGCTTACTAGCGCTTTCTCGATGATTTCAGTTGAAATGAAGGCGAAACAGCTTGCCTGCAGATCCAAAGACGGGTTTTAGATAGTAAGGACCCATGAATATGTGAATTGTCGCCGTTAAACACATTTGGCATGGCATTAATCACCACACATTTGAATATAAAAACTGAATAAAAATCATAACAGTTGTAGACCTCTATCTTATTTAGGCCACCGTCACACCAAACTAGTTCTTAGAACGTCTTACTACCTGACAAAATCGTCTTACCCCGCCCTGACATAATCGGAAAACGGGTTGCGGGTAGAACGTGTAATTTTTGCCTGATAATGCCTGAAGCCCCTGTCTCACCAAACCTGTTCATAGAAAGTCTTAACCCGGTCAACAAAAATCGTAAATCGGGCTGCGGTCGGGATAGGACGTGCAATTTCTGTCGGTAAAATGCAAACGCACTGCCATTTGATTCCCGACTACACTGCGACAGGATCGAAGTATGGCAGTTCCGTTTGTAGTATGTCAATGTCGTTTTAAGTACGTTGTCACTCCGTCTAATTACAGGAAGGGTTGGACGGCAAAAAATTTGAGCAGGCTCAAAGTTCTGGAGCACCTTTCCCGTCCTAACCCGTCCATTAAGTTCGTAAACAGATCGTGAAAGGTTGCTTATACGTTCACTCCGTTCGAAAAAGTCCATTTTGCAACTAAATTCGGAACGGAGTGAGAACGAGTTTGGTGTGACGGGGGTATTACCTAAGTTGATAGTAATAAAAATGGGGCAAGTTGTCTCAGAATTTGGGGCGAGTTGTCTTTTGAAGGTGGGGCGAGTTGTCTTGGGGCGATTTTTTTGTGGGGCGAGTTGTCTTTGGGGAGAGTTGTCCTGCACCCGACAAGTGATACTAGTTTCATGGCGGCAACTAAATCGCGAAACTTTCGATTTGAGCATGTAAATTGTTTATGAAGTCGAATAAAGATTTCATCAGCGATTTAAATCTCATGTCAGCAGCAGATCGAAAAAAACAAGCAGCAAGTTGTGAAAATAGTACCCTGTAATTCATTGCTTCAGAATTCTAGAAGACGAGTCAAGTTGTAAAATAAAAGTGTCGTCGTGATGGTAAATTCTTATCTGTTATTATTGTGCCTTAAAGATTTTACCTTCTGAAAGCAAACCTGAGTCGGTTATACGTACAGTTTTATGACAAATAGAGTTTTTTTTTTAGCTCACATGAGTAGAAATTAAGACCCAGTTTGGACTTTTGTTAAGTAGCCGCACTGCCAAATCAAATCCAATTTCTTGTATATAACTTTACTTCTCATGTAAAGTGAAAGTTAGTTTAAAAAAATTTATCTGCTTTAAGCGTTTGTCTTAGTAGCTATTTTTAAACAGGCAACCTTATGCAAATAGTATGAAGTTTCTTAAAAATGGAAACGGGTGAATATATTACTGATAGATGACTACAGAATTCGACTACTACTACCACCACTACTACTACTACTACAACTACTACCACTACTTGTACTTAATTAGTCTACACTAGTAAAGGTAATGTCTGTTCACATGACACACTTAGAATATGAAGAATAACAAAAATATGCTGTAATTTTTTGCATGACGTCCAAAGGTTGTGAAAAAGAACATTTACTTACCCTTATTTAGTCTGGGGGTTTTAAGTAATTAGTCAAATTATTTTTCTCAATTTCTTTTTTCGACGTAGCTGAATGATCTTACTTTAGTTCAATCAGCCTTGCACCGTGTTTTATTGTATCATGTGGTCTTTCAATACCCATAAAACATTGACATAACGTTACTCCTTACATAGTTGCACTCCTTTCTATGTTCTAGTATGAAAACTGTACAAAGATAATTTTATTTCTACATAAAGAAAATGACAACATAAATGCACTATACATGAGATAAAATGGACATGATAATGAAACTATGTCAAACTATATTTAAATCTACAGGATCACACACACACACACACAAAAAAAAAGGGTTATGCATCCCTTATTTCCATTTTGTTCATTCTGTAGATGATTTTATAACTGATAAATTTTTAATATATATTCATTGCTTTTTATCTACCAATATTGACATTTCAATCACAAAAGAAACTACATTCACGTTCACTAGTTTAAATCATCGACCTTTTTGTGAGGTGAATGCTATTTTTGTGTACATGCATACAAGAAAGAACGTATCTTGTGCAATAGACGACTTCTCCCATGCGTTTAAAGAAATTCACAATCATCTTGAATAAACAGCCTATCTGACAACAATAAGTACTTGGGCATATTTAGGTGACAAATTGTTCTAAATTGCGAGGATGAAATTCGGTTCGATATTCAAATCTACATTATATTTCATGCACAGTCGTTATGCCCGTACAGATATTTTAGCAAATTTGCTGCTAGCATGAATTTCAGTTCGATAGTCATACCTACATTCGATTTCATGCATCATCTGTTGCTAGTAAAGAAATTTTATCGATTCTGCTGCTAGCATGAAATTCAGTTCGATATTCAACCCTACATTCGATTGCATACACGGTCGTTATGCCATTACAGAAATTTAAGCGACCCTGCTGCTAGCGTGAAATTCAGTTCGATATTCAAACCGACATTAAATATTTACATATCCTCCGTATGCCCCTACATAAAAATACGCGAATCTGCTGCTGGCATGATATTCATTCCGACTTTCAAATCTACATTCGGTTTCATACACCATCTGTATGCCATACATAAAAAAACGCGAATCTGCTGCTGGCATGATATTCATTTCGATATTCAAATCGACATTCGATTTCATACCCCATCCTTATGCCTATACATGAAAAAATGCGAATTTGCTGCTGGCATGATATTCATTTCGATATTCAAATCGACATTCGATTTCATACACCAACCTGATGTCCATACACAAAAAACGCGAATCTACTGCTAGCATGAAATTCATTTCGATATTCAAATCTACATTCGATTTCATACACCATCCATATGCCTATACAGGAAAAAACGCGAATCTGCTGTTGGCATGATATTCATTTCGATATTCAAATCGACATTCGATTTCATAGACCATCCATGTGCCTATACAGGAAAAAACGCGAATTTGCTGCCATCATGATATTCATTTCGATATTCAAATCGACATTCGATTTCATAAACCATCCATATGCCTATACAGGAAAAAAACGCGAATCTGCTACTGGCATGATATTCATTTCGATATTCAAATCGACATTCGACTTCATCCACAATCCTTATGCCCATACATAAAAAAACGCGAATCTGCTGCTAGCATGAAATTCATTTCGATATTCAGATCTACATTCGATTTCATAGACTATCCTTATGCCCATAGATAAAAAAAACGCATATCTGCTGCTGGCATGACATTCACTTCGATATTCAAATCGACATTCGATTTCAAAAACCGTCCTAATGCCCATATATGAAAACACGCGAATCTGCTGCTGGCATGACATTCATTTCGATATTCAAATCGACATTCGATTTCATACACCATCCTGATGTCCATACATAAAAAACGCGAATCTGCTGCTAGCATGAAATTCATTTCGATGTTCAAATCTACATTCGATTTCATAGACCATCCATATGCCTATACAGGAAAAAACGCGAATCTGCTGTTGGCATGATATTCATTTCGATATTCAAATCGACATTCGATTTCATAAACCATCCATATGCCTATACAGGAAAAAAACGTCAATTTGCTGCCAGTATGATATTCATTTCGATATTCAAATCTACATTCGATTTTATAGACCATCCTTATGCCCATACATGAAAAAACACGAATTTGCTGCTGGCATGATATTCATTTCGATATTCAGATCGACATTCGACTTCATACACTATCCTTATGCCCATACATAAAAAAACGCGAATCTGCTGCTGGCATGAAATTCATTTCGATATTCAGATCTACATTCGATGTCATAGACCATCCTTCTGTCCATACATGAAAAAACGCGAATCTGCTGCTGGCATGATATTCATTTCGATGTTCAAATCGACATTCGATTTCATAAACCGTCCTAATGCCCATACATGAAAAAACGCGAATCTGCTGCTGGCATGACATTCATTTCGATATTCAAATCGACATTCAATTTCAAACACCATCCTGATGTCCATACATGAAAAACACGAACTGCTGCTAGCATGAAATTCATTTCGATATTCAAATCTACATTCGATTTCATACACCATCCATATGCCTATACAGGAAAAAACGCGAATCTGCTGTTGGCATGATATTCATTTCGATATTCAAATCGACATTCGATTTCATACACCATCCTGATGTCCATACATAGAAAACGCGAATCTGCTGCTAGCATGAAATTCATTTCGATATTCAAATCTACATTCGATTTCATATACCATCCATATGCCTATACAGGAAAAAAAGCGAATCTGCTGTTGGCATGATATTCATTTCGATATTCAAATCGACATTCGATTTCATACACCATCCATATGCCTATACAGGAAAAAAACGCGAATTTCCTGCCAGCATGATATTCATTTCGATATTCAAATCGACATTCGATTTCATACACCATCCATATGCCTATACAGGAAAAAAACGCAAATCTGCTGCTGGCATGATATTCATTTCGATATTCAAATCGACATTCGACTTCATACATCATCCTTATGCCTATATATAAAAAAACGCGAATCTGCTGCTGGCATGAAATTCATTTCGATATTCAGATCGACATTCGATTTCATAGACCATCCTTATGTCCATAAATAAATAAACGCGAATCTGCTGCTGCCATGACATTCATTTCGATATTCAAATCGATATTCGATTTCATACACCATCCGGATGTCCATACATAAAAAACACGAATCTGCTGTTATCATGAAATTCATTTCCATATTCAAATCTACATTCGATTTCATACACCATCCATATGCCTATACAGGAAAAAACGCGAAGCTGCTTCTGGCATGATATTCATTTCGATATTCAAATCGACATTCGATTTCATACACCATCCATATGCCTGTACAGGAAAAAACGCGAATCTGCTGCTGGCATGATATTCATTTCGATATTCAAATCGACATTCGATTTCATACACCATCCTCATACCCATACATGAAAAAATGCGAATTTGCTGCTAGCATGATATTCATTTCGATATTCAAATCGACATTCGACTTCATACACTATCCTTATGCTCATACATAAAAAACGCGAATCTGCTGCTAGCATGAAATTCATTTTGATATTCAAATCAACATTCGGTTTCATACACAATCCTTAAGCCCATAGATAAAAAAACGCGAATCTGCTGCCAGCTTGAAATTCATTTCGATATTCAAATCGATATTCGATTTCATACACCGTCCTTATGCCCATACATAAAAAAAACGCGAATCTGCTGCTGGCATGACATTCATTTCGATATTCAAATCGACATTCGATTTCATAAACCGTCCTAATGCCCATACATGAAAAAACGCGAATCTGCTGCTGGCATGATATTCATTTCGATATTCAAATCGACATTCGATTCCATACCCCATCCTGATGTCCATACATAAAAAACGCGAATCTGCTGCTAGCATGAAATTCATTTCGATATTCAAATCTACATTCGATTTCATAGACCATCCATACGCTTATACAGGAAAAAACGCGAATCTGCTGTTGGCACGATATGCATTTCGATATTCAAATCGATATTCGATTTCATACACCATCTATATGCCTATACAGGAAGAAACACGAATCTGCTTCTGGCATGTATTCATTTCGATATTCAAATCGACATTCGACTTCATACACCATCCTTATGCTCATACATAAAAAAACGCGAATCTGCTGCTAGCAGGAAATTCATTTCGATATTCAAATCGACATTCGATTTCATACACAATCCTTATGCCCATAGATAAAAAAAACGCGAATCTGCTGCCAGCATGAAATTCATTTCGATATTCAAATCGATATTCGATTTTATACACCGTCCTCTTGCCCATACATGAAAAAACGCGAATCTGCTGCTGGCATGATATTCATTTCGATATTCAAATCTACATTCGATCTCATACAACATCCTGATGTCCATACATGAAAAACGCGAATCTGCTGCTAGCATGAAATTCATTTCGATATTCAAATCTACATTCGATTTCATAGACCATCCATATGCCTACACAGGAAAAAACGCGAATCTGCTGTTGCCACGATATTCATTTCGATATTCAAATCGACATTCGATTTCATACACCATCCATATGCCTATACAGGAAAAAACGCGAATCTGCTGCTGGCACGATATTCATTTCGATATTCAAATCGACATTCGATTTCATACACCATCCATATGCCCATACATGAAAAAATGCGAATTTGCTGCTGGCATGATATTCATTTCGATATTCAAATCGACATTCGACTTCATACACTATCCTTATGCCCATACATAAAAAAACGCGAATCTGCTGCTATCATGATATTGATTTCGATATTCAAAGCGATATTCGATTTCATAAACCATCCATATGCCCATACAGGAAACGAACGCGAATCTGCTGCTGGCATGAAATTCATTTCGATATTCAAATCGACATTCGACTTCATACACCATCCTTATGCCCATAGATGAAAAAACGCGAATCTGCTGCTAGCATGAAATTCATTTCGATATTCAAATCAGGATTCATTAATTTTCGTAACTATCCCTTGAGTTTGAAAAAAAAGCGAATTTACTGCGGCATGAAATTCAACTCATCCGCATATTCATTTCGATATTGAATATCGAACTCCGATTATCGAACTTACTGCCAACTTCACACACCCAAAAAAAACACTGTTTTTGAACGGTAGCCATTTTAAATCAGGTACGGCCCGGCCAGGTAGCTTAGCGGTTAGCGTATCTGGCTCGTGACCTGGTAGTTGCGAGTTCGATATCCGGTTGAGGCAAGATTTCTTTCAGGCGGTTTTTTTTCTTCACCTCTGATGAATGTAAGAAAAGTTGTCAATGGCGTGGAAAGAAAGTTGTGTCAGTATTGGTGTGAGAAAGCTAGGAAACACATGCTAAGGTGCACTGACTGTCGTGCTATGACCTAATCTGTCAAAACGGCATTAAATACAAACAAACAAACAAATCAGTTACGAACTTAGGACAAAATGAATTATGAAAGCTTACACAGATAACGTAACTTGATATGATTAGATGATATTTTGATACTCATCCTTGTTTTTCAATATTATTTTTCTTACATTGCGGCAAATTGATCAAAACACTCTTAAACCTTAGGGTTAAACTATCTTTAACATCAATTGTGAAAAAAAAACAACAAGCTCTGCAAATGTTAATCCTTAGGCTGCCAAGCCGGACTCAAAATCCTTTTGCGGACAGTGTAGATCAAGATCAGACTGCACAGAACGAGCAGTCTGATCTTGAATCTACACTGTCCGATAAAGTGGTATTTCTCTCCGAAAAGTAACTTTGAAATAGCAACATTTGGTTTTTGACTATCGACTTGAAGGTATTATTTAACTTATTTGAAGCAGGTTAAGGATTGAAACTTTTCCAAACAATCCGGTGGTTTAACTGTCCTGCGAAAGAGGGGATTTAAACACATTGAGGGAAATGGAGTAAACGGTGGTCAACAGCATTTTCTCCTTTTCCCACATTGCTCTCTTTACCCCGATTATCAGAATCTGTCATGTGAGCCATGCACAACTAGTGTGTCGCCTGTAGGTTCGTTTAACCCTCGGGCTGCTAAATGCGACTCGCTGACCTTTTCTGAGCAGTGTAGATCAAAATTAGACTGCACAGAACGTGCAGTCTGATCTTTCATCTACATTGTCCGATACAGATATATATCCCTACCAAACAAATACCTTTGAAATAGCAAATTATGGGATTTTACTATCGGCTTCAAAGTTTCATTTCACATATTTAGCTGGATAAAGGTTAATACAGATTGGTCAAAAATCTGTTGATCGATGATGAGTAGACCCCTTCGATGAAAATATAAAAACTCGACCCCTTTCGATGGCTGAAAATTAAGGATTACGACCCCTAACTCATCGGTAAATACTGTTTATAACATCGACCTTTTCGTAAAGGCTATTCGGCCAATCTCGGCAGCTTCCGTCTTTTAATATGAGAGTTGAGGGATGTAGACTCACTAACTCATCAGTAAATATCGTGTAACATCGACGTTTTCGTAAAGGCTTTTTGGCCAATCTCGGCAGCTTTCGTCTTTAAATATGAGATTAGAGGGACGTAGACTCACTAACTCATCGGTAAATATCGTGTAACACCGACGTTTTCGTAAAGGCTATTCGGCCAATCCCGGCAGCTTCCGTCTTTTAATATGTGAGTTAGGGGCCGTAGACCTTAAATCCACTGAAACCCAGAAATATTCTTTGAAATAGGCTTGACTGAACAAGTGGACGGTATAGACCCAAGATCAGACTGCACAGAACGGTTATGGCATCCGTAAAAGCCCATATATTCGCCAATGGCACTGAAATAGTTACACACGCTCGATTGTTTCCTCCTTGGAAACCTTTACCAGAATTTGCGCCGTGAAGTAGGTAGTACCCAAGCTTGACTGCACCCAGCAGCAAACCTAGGCCAGAACCTATGGTAGAATGGCTCTTTGACATGCAGAAAATTGGCCAATGGCAAAATGTTTTGACATAGGTCAGCCTGCGCGGACTGCGCAGGCTGATCTGTGTCGATACATTTTGCAGATGCATTAAGCTACCTTTTCAAAGATCATGGCTTGCACAGAAATAAACCTGACATCGAATTAACCCATTTCCCACGAAATTTAAATTTTTAACAATTAAAACAATAAATTTCGTTATAAGAACATTTTATTTCTTTATTACACGATAGTTTTAGAACTTTCCAACCGGAAAATATGTGCAGGTAACTACATGAATATGGTTCAAATCGTGAGACCTATTTTTTAAAAAAAGGTAGAAAACAATGTTGGAAAAAGAGAAAATGCTGGTCACCAGCATTTTCTCCTTTTCCAAAAATGTTCTTACAAGTACATTTTCCCAGGCTTTTGCTTGATGAAGGGTTAAATTTAATTTGAAGAGTCTATAAATTCATATCGATATTCGATCAGGGAAAACAATGATATGTGGGCGATCGGTTTGTCGCTTTCTAGAGTTACGGATGTGCGTCAATGAATCATTGATAAAAGTATCAATTGAACGTGCATTGTAAGACTTGTAAATAGGTTTACACTCCGTGACTAGAATTTCATTCATAAATATGTCATGTATGTCAAATACTTAGTCCTCAACGAAAGCATTCCATGTCTAAAAGGTCCTGAGAAAGAAGGCTTTTATGAAAAGATTATGTGAAATAGAGAAAATGTTGGTGTCCAGCATTTTCTACTTTTATCACTCTCTTTTATAATTTGAACTTTAAATTTCATCATGTGAGCCTGATTTAAATAGTGATCTTCAAATGGTGTCAATTTGGAGAAAAATGGTTGTTGAAACAATCTGAGAAGAGGAAAAAATGCTTGTACCAAGCATTTCATCCTTTTCCCACATTGTTTTCTGTCCCTTAAAAGAGAATGTCCATCAATTGAACGACGTTAAATTTGTTGTCTGCGAATGCTTTGAATGTGGAAGCGTCTAAGTTTGATTCGTCTGATAAAGAGTTAATCCTTAGGCTGCTGAGCGCGACTCAATGCCTTTTTGTGGACAGTATAGATCAAGATCAGACTGCACTGAACGTGCAGTCTGATCTTAGATCTACTCTGTCCGCAGGAGAAATCTGTGTTAACTCTTAAACTGCTAAGTAACTGAAATGCAATTTTCAAGCCAATAGTACAAACCCAAATTTGCTATTTCAAAGGTATTTATTGGGAGGATAAATATCTCCTTATCAGACAGTGTAAATCAAACTGAAAACTACATTCTTTTTAAAACCCTTATCCTGCTAAATAACTTAAACGAAACTTTCAAACGGACAGTAAAAACCCGAATGATGCTACATTTAACTTATTTCTTGGAGAAAAATATCTTCTTATCGGACAGTGTAGATCCAAGATCAGGCTGGACCTTCTGTGCAGTCTGATCTTGATCTACACTTTCCACAAACAAATCAATAAGTCGCGCTTAGCAGCTAAGGTTTAATTTATTAGTGTATCGGCTGATTCAAGGAAAACTATTTTATGACTGAAATTGAAAACATTGGGGGAAAAGGAGCAATTTCTTGTAAAAAGGAATTGCTACTTTTTCCAGGTGCTTTCAAAAAAATCTTTTCAATACAGGAGCATTGATTACCAATCAATTTCTACTTTTTCACGCAATGTTTTCAAAAGCTCTTGTCAAACAAGAACATGTATTTTTGTTGAGGATATGACTAAATGCCTTGTACTAAGATGTTTACTTCGCAATATTTGAATAGATCGTGGGAATTTTTCAGAATTTCACATTGTTTTTCTCAATTGTTTCTTCTCTCTCCTACCTCGCACCGCCATCTCAAACTTTGTCATACAGTGTGGGGACAAAATTTCAAAATAAACTTAAAGACAATTAATTAGGGAATTAGGGTTTATCTTCTTAACACTTAACCGGCCGAAAAAAAAAAAAGATTGGTCCAATCTGAAAGCATTTGCAGGCAATAAATTCAACTAACTCAAGTGACAAAAATTACCTGGACAGAAAGGACAGAAAACATTGTCGGGAAAAGAGGAAAATGCTAGTTACCAGCATTTTCTCCTTTTACCACAATGTTTTCTAAAGCTTTCCTCCCCAGGGCTGTCAAAAGTCGGGATCATGTAGTAAAGAGTTAAACGGTATTTTACGTCGCTTTCAATATAATCGAACTACAACACGCGAAAAGGGTCATTCGGACATTTGTTTAAAGTGTCGTCGAGGATCAGCCTGCACAGTCCGTGCAGACTGATCCGAGACGAAACTTTACGACTACATTCGATTTTGTGCTATAGTAGACTTGCGCGAAGGAGGAAATTGCAGAAGAATGGAAAGTGTCGCCTAGGATTAGCCTGCGCGGAAAGCGCAAGCTGATCCGAGTTGACACTTTACGCAAATGTCCGAATGCCCCTTTTTGTATGTTGTAGGCCAGTTAATTTAACTATAGCAACAACTCACCCACTCGTGTTTATCGTGGGTTTCGTCGGTACTAGGCTGGACCTTGACAAAATCTTGTCCAAGAACACTTCCAGGTGACTTCTGCCGTCAGAGGAAATCAAATCCGGATTTCCTAAGTACAAATTTGATCCTTTAACACACAATCTATTTTTTAACGACCCTGATGAAGAAGGTTTTTGGAAATATTGTTGGAAAGACAAAAAAAAAAATTAAAAAAAAAAAGCTGGTAGCCAGCATTTTCTCTTTAACCAACAACGTTTTCCACCCTCTCCAAGACAAAAATCATTATTTAAGCCAAGGTAAATTTATCACCTGCACATTGCACATGCTTTCAATTTGGTCTAGGGCAAAATTTGGTCGTGATGTAAAGGTTATACCAGATCAACAGAAACCACAGACGGGGTCCAGCGTTTCGTAATGGTGAACGTGTAAGATCCGCAATCCCTAAACGAGTGGCTGGGTTTTCTTGAGAGTGCCCTTGGGGAAGAGAATTCAGAGCTCCAGCCTTGTATCAATGAAAGCAAGAGACACATGTGAATATCCCAGAAGTCGACGCGATATGATTAAAATAAAGTTGAAAGCCGCGTAAAACACTTTTCAATCAATCGATCCATCCATCCATCCATCCATCCAACCATCCATCCAACCATCCATCCATCCAACCATCCATCCATCCATCCATCCATCCATCCATCCATCAACCCATCCTTCCTTCCTTTCTTCCATCCATCCATCCATCCATCAATCAATCAATGGAGGAACCCATAATTATAAGATACAAAGATTCTTTTGTGTGGAGTTATATTTGTTTGTTTGTTTGATGTTTAATTGTCTTTTTCACATTATTTTAGTCATATTGCGACGGTCAGTGCAGTTATCTATAGATGTGTTCCAGAAATGTCTCTTTATTCAGTTTAAGAACAGCATCTTTCCAATCCACTGGCTGCTTTACAAAGAGACGAGAGAAGATTGAATCCTGTTGCAATAATTTGTGTCCTTATCTATTTCAACGTTGTATTAGAAGAATAAACTTCTATGTTTAACCATATACCAAACATTTCAGGGTTTTAACGATCCTAACGAAATATAAGGCTTTTTAAAACACTTTGGGAAAGTGAGAAAATGTTTCTCCTTTTCCGAGGTACTTTTTCGATCCTCTCTAAAACAAATCCCATCATTTGGGGCAAATACATTTTTCGTCTGCAGCTACTTCCTAAATGGACAATTCTAAAATTTGTCGTCTGCGATTGCTCCCAGAATGGATAAGTGAAAAAAAAAAAGAAAACAGAATGTCGTCTGGTTAAAGGCTAAACAGAACTTAGGAAAAGTTATATTTAGTAACAAAAGAAATCTGCACTTGGTTACTCTCATCTATTACTCAGACAGTTACCAAACTAAAATCGAACGATCTGGGAGTGTACAATGATAAATTGATTTTCATAACACCCTTTATCTTCTGACACGTCGGTTAAAAACTTTTTGTACAATGTCAAGATTTAAAATTTATGGGTATGAAACATTTACAGTCCTATAAACAAGCCCTTTTTCGACCCTCTAATTTTGGGACAACCGTAGATTTGTAAACTATTGTATACATCCGTAGCATGATAAAGGCTTGGAAACAATATTGTGCGGAGATCTGGTAAAAGAAACACCAAGAATGCGTAGATTTGTTCACTGGCCGCCTTGATATAACTGAAAGTGAATTGATCGATTGTTTGTTGTTTGACGCCGTTTTTAACATTATTTCAGTTGTATCGCGGCGGCCAGTGTACCTATCCATGCTTTCCTTGAGTCTCTTTTGCCAGTATTCCACACAATTTTCTTTCCAAGCCACTGGCTGCTTTCCCACATAACCATCGCCGGTGGGGGAGGGATGAATCCTGTTGCAATGACTATCATCAATCCGAGCCAGGCATCGAGCCCACGACCCCCTGTTCTCAAGTCCTCCGCACTACCGACTGAGCTACCGGGGCTCGGCCTAAAATAAAAAACAGCGTTAACACAAAACAAAGCCAAGATTCGGTTTTCTGCAGTTATCACGATCGGTGAATCTAATGCCTAAGAACATGTTGCACAAACTACTGTTGTAAAATAAGTTTTGAACTAAACTGACCATTCATCGGTCCTGTCCGTCAGCCTGATCCATCCATCCATCCATTCCATTCCATTCCATCCATCCATCCATCCATCCATCCATTTCCAATGACGACATTTGTCTGTCTGTCTGTCTGTCTGTCTGTCTGTCCCCAGTTCCTTTTCCAAATATGTTTTAAAAAGCTACATGTACGTATATGTGAGAACGTTTAAGCCGTATCCGCTGAATGGTAGATGGCCTGAATAAAATAGTGGCCATCTGTCAAACCTGTATCATCAGCTTTAGTCAGCAAATTTTGTCTAAAATCTTGATGTATATTCATCCTGTCGAATTAAATGTATGACAAAGATAGATACTTCTTAATGGTCCAGAAAGGTGAGGTAGAGTTAATACTTGAACTCGATTCTCCTGACGAGACTAGTTAAACCATTTCAGCTGCATGAGCGAAAATTTGGGCTTTTGCGGATGTCATAGATCCAAGATCAGACTGCACAGAACGTGCAGTCTGATCTTGGATCTATGCTGTCCGCTTGATTATCAATACTAGATCAATACAACCCATTGATCGCCCTAGGCGTAAACATAGACTTCAGTGGACGGCATAAAACAAGATCAGACTGCACTGAAGGTGCAGTCTGATCGTGATCTATGCCATCTGCTCGCAGAATCATGCCTAAAACATGAAAAGTCTTTAGAAGCTTTAGTGGATTGTTTCTTCAGCCATAGAAAGAGGTCGAGTTTATACACTTGGACCTGAAAAAAGCTAGGTCGAGGCGATTAGAAAAATAGAAGGGGCCGGGCGGAGATGGAAGATTGATTGATTGACTGACTGGCTGACTGACTGACTGACTGACTGACTGACACATTGACTTACTGATTGATATTTGACGCCGTTTTCAGCATGATTTCAGTTATAACTGGATGGCCAGTGCACCTATCTATGCTTTCCATGAGTTTCTTTTCCTAGCACTACGCACAATTTTTTTCCAAAGCCACTGGCTCCTCCTCACATGAACATCGTCGGAATAGACATCAGCGGCGAGAGAGGAATGAATTCTGTCACAATGACTATCATCAATACTAAAAAAGAAATTGGTCGAGCTGGGGATTCGTAATTACATGCAAAAAAAAATTGCAAAGATAACAGATTTACATGTATTTTCGAATCGTCATTGGCTTCAGCGTTATATTTGTACGTCGTCAGGCTATTGCATTTGGTTGGGAATTATTTGTCCGATACCGGATTATGACACTAGTCAGGATAGATTGTCTTAGAGCAAAGCACTGCAGGGTCCAGACTAGCAATGGCGAGAGAAGGAAAGACGTGAGTAGCTGAGTTGTCGCCGTAACGTCTCTGATACGATTTATTGATTTTTTTTTTGTATATTCATCGTTGCCGACGGTTGCCGATGCAGGGGGCGCCCCAAGAAGGCTGTTAGTTATTTTGGGATTGGCTAGAGCAAGGTCGTTTTCTTCTTTCCTCACAACGTTTTCAAAATGTTTTCTTTGTAAATGGAGTAGACGCAAGGGGACTGTACACGATTGTGTTTCAAGGACCCTGAAGTAGAATCCTTTTGAAAAGATTGTAATCAGCATTTTCTCCTGTTTTCTCATTTTTTTTCGTCCCTTTTGACTACAAGTTTCAAGAACATGAGCCAAATTTAAATTTGTCGTCCCCAAATACTTTTAAATATGGATTAAGTCTAAGAGTTTGTCGTTTTGTAAAGGGTTTACTGGGAGAAAGGGTGACTTGTCATTTTGGATGGCAGATTAACAGCCACCTACGGTATAGTCATTTTGTCCATATAAGGTCATACAAGTTTATGCCTCGATACGACAAAGAATAGTCATAATCCGCCACCCTACTTAAAAGAAAATTTTTCGTTAACTCCTCTCCTGCCGTTAGCGATCAAAGATGTATTTTTCGGAGTGTGTGACGCAAGATCAGCCTGCATATACGTGCATTCTGATCTTGCACTATGAACTCCGCTGCTCTGTTAGCAGTTTTGGTAATGTAAACCCAATCAAATGCCAATAAACTTGAAAAAATATTTTTTATATTCATCAAGAAGTTAAATTAGGCAGGGTGGGGATTAAAAGAATATAACTAATCCGTTTTAACACATACATGTACTTACTTTTTTTTCCTCAATTTCAGTCATACCTCTAAACGCTAAACTTTTTGTCTACGGAGAGTTATTTGGGAAAGCAGCCACTGGCTAGGAAAGAATGTTGTGCAAAGTACTGTACAAAAAAACTCTGCAATACCTGGGTAAGGTACTAGTCGCTGCAATATTACTGAAATAGCGTTTAAAATGGCGTTAAACACCAAAGAATAAATAAGTTTATTTTAGACTGCATTTGGTTTTCAGCGTTTTCTAACAAATGGAAGGGAAAGAAAAAAAAGGGGGGGTTGGGAATGAATGCTGGATGAAAGAAAGTTATAAAAAGTCACTACTCCCATATTACAAACAACTTCCTGAACTCGTGTATCAAATATTAAGTTAAAGTAATAATAAAGGCCAAATGTAAACAAAGCGGTGTTAAATGCATTTGAATTTATATCATACCATTTAAAAGTACGGAAATTATTGTGAAGATGACAACCTGTCATTGTACGGTCGGTCCTAGTGTTAGTCGCTGACAGAGATATTAATTTCAAAACTAGGTTAAAACCTGCCAGGTAGCTGTGTCTTTTTGTTTACTTTTTGCCCGATTTTAAAATTTGTTTTTCTGCCAGCGACTAACATATGGTCCGACCACACGATAACAGACAGTCATCTCCACAATATTTTCCATATTTCTAAATGGTATGATTTAAATTTAAATGTGTTATGACACCTGCTTTGATATTTTGGCCTTTACTGGGCCTTTAATAAGTAATTGTGCACCTCACTTCGTGAAGAAGAAGAAGAAGAGAAGAAGAAGAAGAAAAAGAAGAAGAAGATCGAGAAGGTTGTCAAAAGTACACGGTCCTTTGCCAGACAAACAAAACAGTGCAAAAAGTGCACACATACTTCAGTGAGTTACAGTTTGAGTTACGAGTAGGGTAACATTTTTTTCTTACATATTTCTGACACTAGTAGAATTTTATTTGGTGTCTAACGTCGGTTTCATCAAACAAACCAATAAACAAACAATAGTACAAAATAATTTGTGTCGTAACACATACACAAAAATGCACACAGTTACTACATCGCAAGACAGATTAATAAGTGTTGTTTATTTTTTTTTCCTGTGTGAGAAAAAGATCTATTGATATGACACCCCGATTTTTTATCTCTAACCCACTTTTCACACATCACTTTCATCTATATTGGCCACACTCTGACAAAAGGGGGTCAAATACATCTCCGTGATACATTTTACCAAGCAAGTCATCACACAATTATGGATACATAACATCCATTTTGTCAAACAACCGACTGAATTGCGCAAGCTGATTTGGGTCGATACTTGTGCAAATGCATCAAGCCCCCTTTTCACAGAGGGTTGGTCATATCTTTTTATCGTGTTTCTTCAGAATCGTCGAAGTAAAAGAATGGTCAACTAGACACATGTTTCAACTAGACACATGTTTCAACTAGACACATGTTTCAACTAGACACATGTTACAACTAGACACATGTTTCAACTAGACACATGTTTCAACTAGACACATGTTACAACTAGACACATGTTACAACTAGACACATGTTTCAACTAGACACATGTTTCAACTAGACACATGTTACAACTAGACACATGTTTCAACTAGATACATGTTTCAACTAGACACATGTTACAACTAGACACATGTTACGACTAGACACATGTTTCGACTAGACACATGTTTCGACTAGACACATGTTTCGACTAGACACATGTTTCGACTAGATACATGTTACAACTAGACACATGTTACAACTAGACACATGTTTCAACTAGACACATGTTTCAACTAGACACATGTTTCAACTAGACACATGTTACAACTAGACACATGTTTCAACTAGACACATGTTACAACTAGACACATGTTACAACTAGACACATGTTTCGACTAGACACATGTTTCGACTAGACACATGTTACAACTAGACACATGTTTCGACTAGACACATGTTTCGACTAGACACATGTTACAACTAGACACATGTTTCGACTAGACACATGTTACGACTAGACACATGTTACAACTAGACACATGTTTCGACTAGACACATGTTTCGACTAGACACATGTTTCAACTAGACACATGTTACAACTAGACACATGTTACAACTAGACACATGTTTCAACTAGACACATGTTTCAACTAGACACATGTTACAACTAGACACATGTTACAACTAGACACATGTTACGACTAGACACATGTTTCGACTAGACACATGTTTCGACTAGACACATGTTTCGACTAGACACATGTTTCGACTAGACACATGTTACAACTAGACACATGTTTCGACTAGACACATGTTTCGACTAGACACATGTTACGACTAGACACATGTTACGACTAGACACATGTTTCAACTAGACACATGTTACAACTAGACACATGTTACAACTAGACACATGTTACAACTAGACACATGTTTCAACTAGACACATGTTACAACTAGACACATGTTACAACTAGACACATGTTACAACTAGACACATGTTTCGACTAGAAAATCGTAACGAAAAAGCAAACGAGCCAACCTAGACAAGCAGTCAGACATTCGACATTTTGCTTGAAATGATTGAATTTGTGTTTATTCATCGTCGCCACCGGTTGCCCATATGGGCGACCCCCGCGAAAACTGTTAGTTTTGTTACGGTGGATACAGGGCGAAACCCATTCTAAGTTACGTCTCGTACTTTAACGTGTTTAGCGTATAGCACTGTTACATGGGATCTCGGTTTAATGTGTCATCCGAAAGACTATTAGTGGGTTTAGATGGCCAGCCGTTGGAATCGAACCCACATCCTTAACTGACCCGAAACTTGATGTTTACGAGTCCTACGCTCTACCACTTGCTCTAGCGGTGGCAGAGATGTGAATCCGGTCGGAATGACCTTCGCCTATGCTTAGAATTTTGCCTAAATCGTTACTTTAACCCCTTTGCAAACAACCCCGTGTTTGAACAACAACGGCTTTTGAAAACGCTGGTTACAATCATTTTCTCGCTTTTCCGCGATGTTTTCTATTCTTTCAGAAATAATCAATCCAGGGAAGCAGGTGTTTAGGTTTTGCCAATGATTTAACTCAGTTTACTGGACTTCAAGCCCTAGCTACCGGGCTTGACGGGATGGCGGCTGGGGGCATGGGAAGAGGCGAGGAAAACGGAAATCAGTAATGAGAAATAAAAGATTTCTTGGAAGGCAAAATGCCAAAGTATACCAGACAGAACATAGGATTTATCAATACTCCCCGGGGATTCAAGAATTGGTTTAGACGTAATTTAGCAGGATTACTTTCACATTTCCCGTCTGTTTGACATTTAGCCTTCGAACACAACCAAAGGTACATCTTGCGGACAGTGTAGATCAAGATCAGACTGCACAGACGTGCAGCCTGATCTTGATCCACACTGTCCGGTAGTTTTCTTGGATTTTCTTGCAAACACGATTTTGAAATTTCAATATTTGTATCTTTTTTACTGACTGAAAAAATCAATTTTATTTATTCAGAGTTCGAAGGATAAAGTTGCGGTTTTGTCGTCTTTTACCATAGAAATGGCCTTCATTCCGAGCGAAATCAATTTGTTTCTATTGCGCCAGATCCTTTATTTGTCTCCAATGTTTATTTTTAATGGAATTTTATCTATCTCAGGAATTCTAAACAATCTCATTTTCATTTTCCGCTATTCTTATGTAGATTATGATACTATCATGACAACCAACGAAGAATTGTTTGGCTTCAAAATAAATGAACCGCACTCTGATAATTGGGTGTTTAATGCATATCCGTGATGCATTATACCAAGCAAGTCATCGCATGGTTTTTTTTATCCATAAAATCCATTTTGTCTAACAAGCGACTGAATCATGAGATAGACTGGTCATTTGACATGCAAATAATTGACCAATAGCAAAATTTTCGACTTGTGTCAGCTTGCGAAGTCTGACATGAGACATTAAACTCTCTTTCAGAGCATGCTTCATTTATTTTGTTTGAAGCGTTGTCTGTCTGATGAATTCTAAGATAATTCAGATTCATTTTCTGCGATTCTTATGTAGATATTCCGTTTCTGTGAGATATAATTATGATGATGCTATCTTATCATCCAACTATGAATTCTCGTGTAACAAAATAAATAAAATTCCACTTCCAAAGCTTTATATGAACTTTACAGCATTCTGCTGATAAGCCGCTCTCACCTACTTGAATCTACTTATTGGAAATCAAGCCAATGCCCTATATATTGCGAAAGCCCGGCGTCTGACCCGGATCGACAGTATCATTTGAAAGCTGGCCTGCAGGACGTACTAAATTATGTTGGTAGTAAAGGAACATAATATTATTGGCTCCCATAAACTATATCCATTGACCACACTTTCCCGAGTTTTAACGACCGGAAAAAATATGTATAGGTTTTGAAAACATTGTTGGAAAAAGGAGAAAATGCTGGTAACCAGCATTTCCTCCTTTTCCCACAATGTTTTCTATTCTTTAAATGTCAATTTTTATCATTCTAGTAACGTTCAAATTGTCATCTGCAAATGCTTTCAATTTAGACAAGTGTAAAATTTTGCCATTTGGTGAAAAGTTAATCAGTCGATAACGTACAGGGCTCGAAACTAGGAGGTGGCCGGTTCGAATACCTAACTCAGCCAATTTAGACTGAACATGTGGACTCTAGACTGTACACAAGTTTTTTTTAAGATTTGGCCCATTATTGGCCCACTGACCTGCTTTTTGATCTCTTGTGACCGAATTTTAAACTTGTCTGAGATATCATCAAGACAAACATTTTTACAATGTTTCATGTGTATAAGATTAAAGATGTGGCCACTATATTGCAAACAATGTTTTTCTAAGATTTGGCCAAGTGACCTACCTTTTTACATGATATAACACCATTTCCATGTCATAGCGATATCATCAAGACAAACATTCTCGGCAAGTTTCATAAGTATCAGACTGGAAATCTAACTTCTATAGTGCACACATGATTTTTTTTTTTAAAGATTTTGCCCGGTGACCTACTTTTTGACCCGACAAAACCATAATCCAAATGTATCCGAGATATCATCAAGACAAAGTCTCTGACTAATTTTCATAAGTATGGGGCTGAATATGTGGCACAAAAGGGTTTTCTAGGATTTGGCACGTTGACCTAATTTTTGACCCGACATGACCCAATTTCGAAGTCGTACAAGATCAAAACAAACACTTTGACCAATTTTCATGCTTATATGACTGAAAATATAGCTTCTAGAGTGCACACAAGGTTTTTCTAAGAGATGGTCTGGTGATCTAATTTTTGACCTAAGATGATCTAATTCCGAACTCGTTCGAAATATCATCGAGACAAAGACCCTGGACAATTGTCATGAGTATCTAACTAAAAATGTGGCCTCTAAAGTGTACACACGGTAATTATTGACGCGCGGACGACGGACGAAGCCCGACGCCAGACGCACGACGTAGGACGGACACGGCACAATCCCAAAAAAGCTCACCTTGAGCACTTCGTGCTCAGGTGAGCTAAAAAACAAAGCAAGCCAATCGTTCGGAAAGAAGCCAAAAGGTCATGGCCACTAAAGAATATCAACTCTATACCAGACGACAACATTTTAGACTTGTCCAAATCTAAAGCACTTGCATACGACAAATATTACTTAAAGCATGAAATTTTTCATTTAAGGGGTAGAAACATTGTGGTAAAAAGAAAATGCTGGTTATCAGCATTTTCTCTTTTTCCCTCAATGTTTTTAAATAGCTTCTCCCTAACTGTCGTTAAACGTTTGGATTGTGTGTTAAAGGGTCAACTGAATAAATACAGAAAACAGCATTAACCACGAAACAAGCAAAGCAAAACAATCTCTCGACACAAGGCCAAAAGATCATGGCCACAAAAGAACAAAACCTGTAAGTCCATGTCTAAAGTGATTATTATACTTTTCGTAAAGTATTTAACCCTCATTTGTCATCGGATGTCTAAAACAAAGTATAAACGCATGTACCCATTATAAATAACCACCATCTGACCCCCTTCCAGTAAAGTTTACCGTCCGGAATTCCGTTCTCGAGATCTCGTGCCAAATGGGAACACGTGTCTCGTGAGCTTGTTGCACGTGATCTGAACTATTCAGGGTACCGGTGCAAACTATTGTTTTACTGGGTTACACTGCCAAAACGTGTATTTTTTATCGTCAATTATGAATATTTTATGTCCAGAATCAAATAAAATGTGCAATATTGTCTAGAATTATTGTTCTTCTTACGCTCAATTTATTTGATGTACGAGTCTTTTCACACATTTGCCAGCAAAGCTATTTAGCAAATAAAACTAGAATTCATGCCACACATTTCATGGCCTGATTCTTTCAGCGGTAGGAAACCTGCTCGGGCTCAGTATACGACTCGTAGCCTTGGGATCAGGTTTCAAGCCTAACTAGAAATATCTGGTTTTTCGTGGGAGTGTCGTTGGACAAGACAATTCAGAGTTCTAACCTAGCACTTAAGAAACCCCAAGACCTACATGGATATGACAGCTGTCGCCATGATATGACTGAAAAAATGTTGAAAGCAGCTTTAATCAATCAATCAATAAATCAATCAATCAATCAATCAATCAATCGACAACTGGTAAACAATCCACTGAATCAGACAGAGTTTTATTTGCTTAAGTTAACCAGCTGACGGTATGGAACAAAGATCAGCCTGCACGTTCTGTGCAGTCTGATCTTGATCTATGCCGTCCGCAAATCCTCATGTTTTTCCCAAAACGCTATGAGGGATAACCTTTTACCAGAGAACCGTGAAAACTTAAAATCGTCTTTATTGAAACCACTTGCAGACGACAAATTGAATACTAGTATAGCTCAAATTAAGGAGTTTGTAATGTAAACGGGTAGAAACATTGTGGGTAAAGAAGAAACAACATTAATCTTTACCCACAATGATTTCAATTTTAGCCTTCTCAGTCAGGGTCTGGATTGTTTGGTACAGGGCACACTCTTTACGGTACAAACGAATCTTTAACTGGTCCATATTGAGAGCATTCCAGACAACAAATTTTGTTAGTGCTCTGGTATTTTGTCTTTCAAAGGTGAGAAAATATTGTGGAAAAAAGGGACAAAGTACTGTTATGTAGCATTTCGTCCTTTTCCTGTACTTTTTTACAGCCTTTTCTCTAGGACTGTTAAACTTCTGGCTCTGTATTCGACTACACACAACCGGCTGCTAACATAACAAACAAAAGGATAAAGATAGCGCTGGGAGTGCGGATAAAATATACTTCACCGCAAAGGTAAATGATTAGTATATGAGACCAGCCCAGCCAGGTGGCTTAGTCGATAAAGTAGCAGGGCTTGAAACCCTGTGGTGAAGGGGTGATTCCCTAGGTCGATCAAACCTTTTTCTAAGGATTGAAGATTGTAATTTCGACAGGATTCATTACTTTCTCAAAGCTGAACATTGTTTCGACAGTACATATGAAGGAAAGCCAGTGGACTGGTAAAAGAATATAAGAATTATTGGTTAAAGAAATGTATGGATAGATGTACTGGCCGCTGTGCTATATAACTGTTAATTTTGAAAATGCCAATAAACACCAACAAACCAAACATAATCAAACATTAACAAACAGCCAGACGAAAGCAACCAAGGGAACGAACGAACAATCGAACGAGCAAAAGAAGGAACGAATGAACGAACAAACTACACGAATCCTTCAAAACTGCGAAGCATGGCAGGATAAAAAAAAAATAGATACCTAGGCTGGTCATACCGCAAACAACGTGAATGGCGAGGCTCACTATTTCTTTACTTATCGAGCACTTTTGATCTCACATCATATTTCTAATAAGCTTTCTCACGTTAAACTCAACGTGTTCTTCTTGCAAGAGGCACTGTCTTTTTCAAATCTCTTCCACTGCCAATAGTAACTTGTAAGAGTCTTTTTCAAACTTTCCAGAATGCTCAGTCTGATCTACGATCTAAACCGTCTGCCACTTAATGACTAAAGGTCGTCCTCAGAACAAAAACTTACAAAAATCTGACGTAATGGGGCTAGAGAAAGATAATTATAAAAAAAGATATGAAATTCTAGTTTTTTGCGATACGTTTATCGTGAGAAATAGCAATATAAGCTTTGCATTTTCAACCGTCTAAAATTCGATAATAAAAAAAGAGCCCTGACTTCCGGCAAATACTAACTAGCCTATTGTGACGTCAACAGTGGGAGACAAAATTAGTAACGCCGCCGTATATGAACTGGCTTATACCCCGGTCACACCAAACTCGTTCTCACTCCGTTCCGAAAATTGTTGCCAAAAGGACTTAAAGTGTGTTCGGACGGAGTGGACGTATTAGCAACCTTTTACGGTCTGTTTACGAATCTAATGGACGGGTTAGGACGGGAAGGGTGCTCCAGAACTTTGAGCCTGCTCAAAATTTTTTGGCCGTCCATCCCGTCCTGAAATTAGACGGAGTGACAACGTACTTAAAACGAGATGGACGTACTACAAACGGAACTGCCGTTCTTCGATCCTAATAGAGACGCGGGGCAGTGCGTTTGCATTTTACTGACCGAAATTACACGTCCCTCCCGACTGCAGCCCGTTTTACGATTTTGTTGACCGGGACAAGACTTTCTGAGAACAGGTTTGGTGAGACAAGGGCTTCAGGCATTATCAGGCCAAAATTACACGTTCTACCCCGACCGCAACCCGTTTTCGAATTATGTTTGGACGGGGTACGACGTTCCAAGAACTAGTTTGGTGTGACGGGGGCTTTAGAAAACTCGGGAAAGTGGCATTTTCAGATGAATTAGAAATACTCCCAAACTCTTTAATAGAGAACTAGACTTCAGCAGCTTTTCGGTTATATCACGGGGACAGCTCAATTATTCATGCGTTTCCTGTGTTTCACCGAAACTAGGCTAGAGCTCTGAGCTGTCTTGCTCAAGAGGTGAAACACAATCCATCCATCCATCTCTCCATCCATCCATCCATCCATCCAATCAACCAACCAACGATTAAAACGTTGTTTTACTCTTTCCAAGATATTTTAATTGCGCAACATTAGATAAGTAACTACAAATGCTCCGTTAATCTGAAAACGAAACGTAAAACCTGCAAGTCTTTCTCCCAAACTTGATGAACCGACTCGAGCAATGTATGAAATGCACGACTTGCTAATTTCTCTGACAGATATGCTATTTATAGCAACAGATTAGTAATTAACATGGAAAACGAAATGTACAACTTATTAATTTCCTCTGACAGACATTCTATTTATAGTAACAGTGACTCAACATTGTGCTCATCAGTAGCTATTTTATCTCGATTATTATCGACAGAAAACAGCTGATCGGAATCTGGATAAAACCGCAACATGGAATTAGAGTACCTGCAGTACTTTTTTCCCCAGACTGATTACCTCCCCTGATATAGCTCAACGTTTATGAGTATTATGACTGAGTCGTACTCTGTGAAACGGTGATTTAATGCATCTGCAAAATGTATCGACTCATGTCAGCACTGACTAAATTTTCAGGACGTCAAAGGACCACTTTACCTTATCTACCTATCATTCTGAGATACCGTCAGCCAGTTTTAAATAAATGAAATGGATCCATTTTTACGATGACTTGCTAGATATAATGCATTACGAAGGGGCATATAACCCCCTTTTCACGGAGCGCCGCTCTGGTCTCTGAATAGACTGGTATCAGTCCGTTAAATAGAGTATTTTCATTAGAATAAAAATCATCAAATAAAACTGCAAAACAAATACACTAATATAATGTTGTGAATGTGTGATTTAACGATATTTCAGATAAGGCACAAATAACAACACATATTTCTATGAGTTTACTACAGCCGTGTACCTTGTTAATTAGAATGACTCAAATGCAGGGCCTGAATGCCAGGCTATTCTATGAACAACGGGGACATGTTCATACTGACCCATTACAGCACTGTTTATTTTCAGACATAAACTGGAAAACTAGCATATGAGCAATGAAAAGAGAGAGAAAAATAAAAGGGGAAAAAAATGTTTTTCCAGATTACGTCGAAAGCATTATTGGAAAATGAACATCTGCTGGTAACAAATGCTCCTTTTTCTACGACGCGTTGGAAAAAAAGGTGCACTGCAGGTGTGGGAAAAAATATTTTGTGTGTGTGTGTGTCTTTTTCGATTACGAGGATAACATTTTCGAAAATAGAGCAGTTGGTTATTACAATTAATTTCTCCTTTTTCCAAGTGTTTAAAAAGGATTTTCACTGCAGGAGTGGACTTGTGAAAATCAACCGTGCCCTTTGTAACAATGTTGTTTTTTCGAAAACCTTTCTGTGCAGGTGTGGGAAAAACTCTTTTTAATTGCTTATCGGTAAAAGTTTCTTCCCTCTCAAACGCCCAAATGGGTTTGATAAAGAGCGAGGAACTTTGGACTTGACGCATTTTTATCAGATAAGCATTTAAACTGGATACATGGTTTCACTTTTCTTAAATCTTTATCAAACAACAAAATCTTAGACTGATCCAAATTGAAAGCTTTAGCAGAAAATGTTAAGTGAAATCGAAAAAAAAATGGAATTTGTCTTTGGGAGGGTAGAAAACATTGTGGGGAAAGGAGAAAATGCTGGTTAACCAGCATTTCCTCTTTTTCCCACAATGTTTTCAAAAGCCTTGTCTGTCAGGGTCGTTACAACACAGGATTGTTTAGTTTAGGATTTTCCGCGATGAAAAGAAAGAGTACCTTTTCCGAGAAGTAACATATTTCTAACAATAAAATAAGAAAAAAATAAAGAGGGGTTTGTCACAAACGCTTGAGAATTTTGAAAATTGATAGAAGAAGGAGAAGAAGGAGAAGAAGAAGAATAAGAAGAAGAAGAAGAACGGAGAGAAGGAGGGGGAGGAGGAGAAGAAGAAGAGGAAGAAGAAGAAGAAATATACAAAAAAGAAAAAAAAAAACATTTTTTTTAACTTCATTTCATTTTATTTCTTTTAACGTAGTCACCTGTGAACTAGCTTTATTGAAACAACAAATTTCAAACCAGTTGGATATTTCCCGTTTAACTTCATAATATAAATACAACCTTTTTACGCATATATACTAGACATCTTTTGAAAGCAACGTGGGTAAAGGAGCAGTTACTTTTTACAAGCAACTACCCTTTTTCTCACAATGTTTTCTATCCCATTTACGACGAAATTCTTCTTCAGTGTAGTACTGTCTTCTTTGAGCCATAAGATTAGTTAAGATATTTCTTCAACGCTTTAAACCTTTACCAAACAATGTTTCACGTTCCCGAGGAAAAAAGTTTGAAAAACATCATGAGAAAAGGAAAAAATCTGGTGTCCCAGCATTTCCTCTTTTATCCAAAATGTTTTCTAACCCTTTAAGGGAAGTTGCCATCTTTTAGGCTACCTGAACTAATTGTGTTATCTGCAAATATATTCAATACGGCCAGGTCTAAAATGTTGCCGATTTGTTCAGAATTAACTCTTTCACCACTGAATAAATAAATTGAATTTTCTCAAACGCTAAAAGTACATTTCCTCTGCAAGATCAAGAGACAGTTCGGTCATAATCTAGAATGTAGCAGTGGACAGTGCAGATCAGAGATCAGACTGCACGTTCTGTGCAGTCTTATCTTGATCTACACTGTCCACAACAGCTTCTGGTGTCGTCTAGGGTATGTTAATAGTTAAGCACTAAATATAACGGAATGGAAATTTTCAATCTAGAAAAAACTGACCCGTGCTTTGCGATTCCAATGCTGTTATCATCAAAGTATGAAGCGGACAGAATAGATTAAAAATCAATCTGAAAGTGTGGTGCTTTCTGATCTTGATCTACATTGTCCGCAAACAAAGCAACGAAAATTGTACTCCGGTCTTGTTAGTAGCAATGGACTTTGAAAACATTTACGCTTTAATTAGATAATCAACGTTAATTTAGCTTTGATACATGCACATAGGAAAACATTGTGGAAAAGGAGAAATTACTCGAGACGAGCAATTTCTCCTTTTCCACAATGTTTACAAAAAGTGGCTTGTTGAAGACTCTAAAATTCGCATTTAAGAGGTCAAACAAGTTTAACTTAAACATAGCATGTTCATTGATAAGATTATACTAAGTTATAGTTATGTCTATAAATAGACGGAATGAAAACTAATATCGTCTTATACAGTTTACGAAATACCACACTGTCGAAAGAGACAGTTCAAGTCACTTGTACTGTAAATGTGTTACTATCAGCAGTGAGTAGACAAACTGTATAACCACATACGAGACGGCTCAAAACGACCAGTCCACTGGAAAACAACAGTACAACAATGCTGTTTTTCATACAGCTGAGATCATGTGCTGTTCGCCTGTTCTCGAATCTGTGAAATGGAATTTGGGTATCCATTTATAGAAAGTAAACCTATGTTCGAGTTCTGCAAGGCTTACTTTCACTCCTCCTCGTTCGTTTCTTCGGTTAAAGTCGGCATTAGCGGCGATCGTGGTATCACAGGTGAGAGGTTCGGCGTGATCGAACCTTTCGGCGGTGACGTAGAGAAAATATGTGGCTGCAAGGCTTCCGCCCACTGCTCGGCTTCTTTGTGAGTATTAGACTCGAACACAACACCCGTGCCTTCAATGTCATTTAGAGTCACACGTAACTGATTGTCTTTGCCCGTACATCGGCTAATTGTACAGTTTTTCAGATTTATATATCCCGATTGTGAACTGTATTTTTGGTCTTTGTATAACACAGCGTAATGTTCATAAGAGCTCCTGTACACACGGACAAACACTTGTATCCGTAAAGTCCTTCCTTTGTATTTTTGTATAAGACATAAGCGCCCACAGTGTATCTCAGGTCCATCCAGCGCGGCCTTATTGCACACGTTTGTTTCGATACAGTTGATATTATTTTCGTTGAATTGCTTCATGATTTTCAACTATTAACTGCGAAGATGATCTTCTTTTCCAAATATTATCTAAATGTTTTATCTATTTTAAATCACTTTAATGTAGTAATTTCTTCGCTTTTCGTTGTTTCAGTGTATACTAAACGAACACGATATAAGTTTGATATCTATCTATTTTCTAAAGCTATATATACTACTCTAAATGTAGCCGTAGGAGAACCTGTCACGTGACCTGTCAATAATACGTGACGTAAAAAAGCAGTAGCCAATCAGATCGCGCGAAGCGTGAGAATTTACATTCGATAGGAATGAACTGTTATGAGTAATACAATGATCTTTAAAACAGGTAGAAATTGTACTGAATAATACTGACTCAGTCGTTACAGAAAGGTGCACTACAAAACTTCCCCTTCGATGTTTTTTTTTTCGTGAGTTTGACTGTTTTCTCATAGGTGGTTTTTTTTTACTGTTTACCGGACGAGAAATATTTTAGATCCGTCCAAAATTGAAAGCATTTGCAGACGACAATTAATTGTGACTCAAAAGATTTTATTTTTCTTTGAGAGGTAAGAAAAAACTCTGGGGAATAGGAGAAAATACTGGTTACCAGCATTTTCTCATTTTCACACAATGTTTTCAAAAGCCTACTTCCTCAGAGTTGTTAAAACTAGGGACTGTTTGGTTAAGAAATAATCTCTTCAGCTGGCATGATGGTGAATAAAATTACCTTGCGGACGGCATAGATCAAGACCAGACTTCTCAGAAAGTGCAGTCTGATCTTGGAACTACACCCTCTGCTTCTAGATGCTATGGTCGAAATCATCATCTAGTGCTTTAGAAATCTACTTCTATGCCTTGAAAAAAAAAAAATTGTAATTTCATTTAGTTGCCAACGATAGGGTCTGAGACCTGTAAACATCTATACTTACTGATTTTCGAAGCACTTAGTCACTAAGCACTTAGCGTTACTCAGATTTTTTGGTTCAGGTGGGGGTCTCACTTTGAAGATTATTCACTTTAATAATAACTAGTTTCTACATGAATTTTGAATTTACATCTGTGTCCACACTTTTTTTTTTTTACAAAGTTTGACTTCTGTAACCTATCATTGTATTTTAGCCTAAAGAAGGCAAAAATGATAAAGAAAAAAAAATAACCGAGTCCCTTGTTTTGAGTCTACATTTTCTGGGCTATTCGAGTGGGCGGTGTTCTAAGCCGCTTTCAACATTTTTACTGTAACGTTACGTCCACAATTAAGGTCTACGGCCCCTAACTCTCATATTAAAAGACGGAAGTAGCCGTGATTGGCCGAATAGCCTTTACGAAAACGTCCATGTTACACGATAATTATCGATAAGTTAGTGAGTCTACGGGCCCTAACTCTCATATTAAGAGACGGAAAAGGCCGAGATTGGCCGAATAGCTTTTACGAAAACGTCGATGTTTACCGACGAGTTAGGGGCCGTAGACCTTAACCTTTTTCAGTCTTTCCTTGTCTAACCAGTATCAATAAACGACTTAACCATGAGGTAGACTGGTCCTTTGACAAACAAAAAATTGAGCAATAGCGAAAAGTTTCGGCCCAGGTCAGCCTGCGCGAACTGCGCAGGCTGACCTGGGTCGATACTTTTCGCAGATGCATTAAGCCCCCTTTTCACAGAGCATGACTCAATTATTTTTTCTGTTGACTCGTTACCAAAACAACCAGTCGTTTTAACGACTGTGATGAAGAGGGCCCTCGAAAACATTTCAGGGAAAGAATAAAATGCTGCCGATCTTTCACCTAACAAAATCTAGTGTTTTCACAGCTCTGATTATAACCAGCATTTTCTCCATTTCCAACAATCTTTTCAACCCTTTCAAAGACGAATCCCATCATTTAAGCTTCAATTATTTTTGTTGGCTGCAAAGGCTTTGAAATCAGACAGGCCTAAAAATTTTCTCATTTCGTAAAGCCTTGACATTCAAGGGATATCTATTTCCTTTTGTGGCACGTCTACCCTTAGGCTGCTAGGCGCGACCAAGAGACCTTTTGCGTACAGTGTAGATCAAGATCAGGCTGCACGTTTTGTGCAGTCTGATCTTGGATCAACACTGTCTATCACGGATATATATTTCCCAAAATGTACCTTTGATGTAGAAACATTTAGGCTTTTGCTATCGGCTTAAAAGTTTAATTCATTTTTTCTTGCAGGTTAAAGGTTAATCAGTTTGTCTGAAATAGACAGTGCAGTATGAAGTTGATCAGTTAACCTGTTATTCACCTTTATTGTATTGAAAATATAAGAACGTCTATACAATGGCGGCTTAATTCTATTTATGTACTGTACATGTATTGTGGTCTTTGTCTCTATCTTTGTCTCTGTCTCAGTCCGTATCTCCCAAATTGTCTGTCTGTCTGTCTGTTGGTTTTTGTGTCTATCTCTCTTTCCTTGTTGCCTTCTCTCCCACTCCTCTCAACTCTCTCCTCCCCCTTTCTCCACCTCTCTCTCTCTCTCTCTCTCTCTCTAGCTCTCTCTCTCTCTTCTCTTGTTCTACTCCTCTCTCACTCTCTCTCCAACTCTCTGTAAACAATATTATTCAAGACTAACTACTTATACAACATTGTTTTGATCTTACACTGTTTTGAATAATCAAAGATAACAAACATATCAATAACACAAACAAATCCTCGTCTCGCACGGGTAATCTAATCTTGACCCCTCCCTTTCTCGACAGTCCACCGATTTGAACTTTGCCTGGATTAACACCGAAGACCAAAGATTAAATTTTAAGGTTGGGGGAATCTTTTTTTTCACTGTCCGTTCTTCATATCGCACCGTAAATTGTCAAATAAAATGAATAATAAAAACCTGTTCGAATCCAAAATTCGTATAAAAACTCGCCACAGGCTAAAATCTAGTCTCGTAAACAATGGAAGCATTAGTACACGATACGTTTAATGTGGATTCAATGATTGGACTTGTGTTTAATAAGGTAGAAAACATTGTGGGAAAAGGAGAAAATGCTGGTAGCCAGCATATTTTGCTTATCCTACAATGTTTTCAAATGCCTTCTTCCTTTAGGTCTGAAAAAAAAGGTTAAAATAACATTACTATTTCGACCGGATCAGACTTACAAAAAAAGGAATATAAAAACATATAAACACTAATTGAGAGCAAAATCAGAGGTCAGACGGTCAAATATTAAATTGAACTAATCGAAGATCTTATCATACACTTTACCCAATATTTAAAACCTTTTACTTCTCTGGTAATAGACAACTTTTAAAAGAAAAGAGGGAAAAACGAAACGACTGCTTGATATAAATAACGGCTCCCTTTGGCACAATGTTTTTCCAGTATTTCAAAGCAGGTAGTTTCTTTTACCAAATCTTTCTCATTTGTGTCTCTTAAACAACTTTTGCGCCTGTCTAAATCTAGCATGCGTGGTGAAAGGATTAAAACCTTGTTTTTTTCTATTTATAAAATACAAACTTCAAATACATTTGCCCTATTCGATATAAGATAAATCTAGATTATTGAAAGATATTGTTCACACCTAAATGTATCTTTCTGTAGCTTTATTGTTTGTTTGTTTGGTTTTTTCAATGCCTTTTGCAGCATTATTTCACTTATAGAACAGAACAGAACATATATTTTATTGGACAAGCACAAGTGTACATAGTCAAATATTGCATGATTCATATAACAAAGCATTTGTCAAGGCCTCTCTCTCTCCTTCCCTCTCTCTCTCTATATCACACAATTTCTCTACTTCACTCTCTCTCTCTCTCTCTTTCTCTCTACCCCCCCCCCCGAAAAACAAAAAAAAAAAAAAAAAAAAAAAAAAAAAAAAAACTGCTTATAAGTGAGGATGACATACGAAAGGAGTTTCACTCAATTTGTAAAAGATGATGATTAATATGTTTATAAAAAGCTTATATTATATTAACACAATGATGATATAACCATTAGTTGTACAGAAAATGAAATCGCACTGATAATGCAGATTCGATATATTGTGCTACATTTGAAATTGTTCTTTTTTCTTGTTTGTTGAAAAGTTCAACCAACTTATACATACTTGGACTTCTAAAATAGAAACCATCTATGTACTGCCTGCGTAAAATACTATACTTTGGACATATAAACATAAAGTGAAATTCGTCCTCTACCTCGTTCATATTGCACAATAAACACACTCTTTCATTTCGCGGTGTTCTGTTACTAGAAAATCTGCCTGTTTGAATCCGAAGAGAGTGTGCTGAGATTCTAAGTCGACAAAGGTGGGAGCGAAGTGAAATAGGCAAAATGTTTAAATACTCTTCGAAACAAAGAGAAGATTTTATATTTTTGTATAGTATTAAAGAGCTACTGTCCCTTATATGTGAAAACCATTCTTGCTTGAAGCAATCTACCATTTTCTCCTTCAAAAGGCTCAAAATAAGTACTGGGTTATAAGAAGCGGGATTATTAAAAACATCCGAAAAACCATAAATATCTAAAATACTTTTAACGTTAAAAACCCAATTTTTCTTACCACATCTAACATCATGTAGTGACTGTAAATAAACACATTTCAATATAATATTTTCTGTTTGCAGCACTTTGAAACAATACTTAATAATCTTATGATATCGTAGTATATACATCGGAAATCGACCGAGCTCTCCATAGACAGCCATCGTACTCGTACTTGTTCTTACTTGTAAAATACGTTTACAAAACTTAAGATGTATTCGTTCGATAGCTTTAGACTTATTGAATCCCCACGTTTCGCTCGAGTAATTTAGGATAGACCCGACGAATGCATCAAATAACTGACACAAAATACTTGTCTTAAGTTTATATTTAAGGCAGTTATTCAATAATACATTTAGCGCTTTCAAGGCTTTACTTGATATATATTCTTGGTTTAAATTAAAAGTCCCTGTATAACTGAAAACTGTACCTAGACAGTTAAAATTATCAACTGATTCCAGAAATTGTCCATTAAATGTCCATCTCTCGTTATTTTTAAGCCCCCCTCTTTTTCTAAATACCATAGTTTTAGTCTTATTTACATTAACCTCCAGTCCCCATGTATTACAGTAATCGTATAGTCTATCCAAGTTAACCTGCAGCTCTTCTGGCGTTTTACCAAAGATTACCATATCATCTGCAAAAAGGAGGATAATTATAGTCAACTGGTCCAATTTAATACCAGAGTCAGGATCCTGTTGTAAAAAGAGTTCCAAGTCCTCTAGGAAGAGTGATACCAAAATTGGTGAAATTGTCTCCCCCTGTCTCAGTCCAGTTGAGAAATCAAAGAAGTCTTATACATAGTGCAACCAGTGCACCCACCCAAGCATTCCTACAGTTCACCAGTTTTAAGCATGATATTTTATTCAAGCCAGAAGCAGCTTCGCAAGACAGTGCAATCATAAACGGCTTTAGCGGGATTTGAATAACAGGTACTCATCCCCTAAACAAAAATTAAACTCTGTGTAGAACTTTCTTTTTATTCAATAGAAAATGACATTGATAAAGAATTTAAGTCACGACAGGAGTCATTGAATCACACTAAGGAGTAATTTTTCCTTTTACCGCAGTGGCTTTTTTCTTTCCGAATACCATTCATACCATTAACCTTAAGGGGTTCTGCGAAGCTTAGAGGTAAAGTGTAGAACTTGTGCCCCTGAGGCTCCGGGGTCGAGCCTCACTCTAAGCACCGGGGTTTTTGTGAGAAAAATTGGCAAGACACTTCAGAGCGGTAGCCTAGTACTAAAAAATTCTAGGCCATACATGAATACATGAGCTGTCGCCGTAATATGATTGACATAATGTTGAAAATGGCGTAAAACTTCAAACAATCAATCAGTTAAGCAATCAAGTAAGCAACAAAAGAACCAATCAATCAAGCAAGCAACCATATAAAAAATTAACTCCGTTTGATTATCCATATCCTGTAAGGATGTTTTCACAGTCGTCTGTTTTGATTTTGTCACAGTAGGGTTATAATCTAGAGCAGACAGAGGGGCTCAAAGGGCTTCGGTAAAAAATCTTTTGTCATACTGTTTTGCTCAGTAAGCAATCTGTCATGATATGACAGTGTATCTTTTGAACATAACCGCATTATTTTACCTCAACCAATGTTTAAAACGGAAAAACTGATATATGTAAAATTGTCAGAATTTAGGATGGGACTGTAGTTTACAATGAGGCACGGTGTTGCAAAAGGGGGCTTAGTGCATCTCCGTGATGCATGATATCAAGCAAGTCATCACAGTATTATACATTCCGAAAATCCGTCATAACAACCCACTGAATCATGAGGCACACTGGTCCTTTTACATACAGAAAATTGATTCATAGCGAAAAGTTTCGACTCAGGTCAGCCTGCGCAGTCCGCGCAGGCTGAACTGGGTCGAAACTTTTCGTAAATGCATTAAGCCCCCTTTTCACAGAGCATGGCTCAAATAAAAGTGTGCCTGACAGATTTATTTTCAAATTTATTCACATCGAATACATGGAACTTTTATATTCAACTTTCCAAGGGGAAAAAAACCCAGAGCATTTTGTGGCTATACTACTCTAAATACTGATAAATTCTTTAGTTCCATTTTCATTGTCCCGGTTGAAGAACACGGGGAATCTCGTATAAGTAAATCGAGAAATAGGCCCGTCATCCTGTGTCAGACCGGAAGTACAACCTTAATCGTACCATGAATGATCCGGAACAACCGGTGGGAACCGGGAATAACCGGCAAAGAGTCCCGGTTGTTTTATAGGCCCCGTTTTTACTATCCCGATTCAGGACCCCGGTAAGTCCAGGTTTCATGAACATGAAATACAACCCTGGTTGTATCGTGAATGACCGGGGCGAACTGTGACCAACCGGAACTAAACGGAATGATTATGGTCCCCGTTGTTGCTAAGCCCTCTTTTCACTGTCCCGGTTTTAGAAGGGACCGAGATGGGTCCCATTTCGGTGAACTGGAAATGATCCTGTCTATAGCCGTGTCAAACCGAGGCTACAACGCTAAATTTACCGTGAATGACCGGGACGAGACGTGACAAACCCAGATAAACCGGTTGCAGTCCGGGTTATTGTAAAATGTTTAAAACTTTCAGCGGCCAAATATATGAACCATTCTCTTTGAAAAAGGAACTTAATACATCCGCAAAAAGTATCGATCCAGATCAGCCTGCGCAGGCTGAACTGGGCCGAAATTTTTGCTTTTGGTCAATGTTTTTGCATGTCAAAGGACCAGTCTACCTCAGGATTCAGCCAGTTGTTAGACAAACTGTTTTTTATGGATCCATAGCTATGTAATGTCTTGCTTGGTACAATGCATTACGGAGATGTATTAACCTCTCTTTGCCAGAATATGGCTCAATTATAAAATGGCCTACAACATGCGAAAACGGGCATTCGGACATTTGCGTAAAGCGTCGTGTCGGATCAGCCTGCGCAGTCAGCGCAGGCTGATCCGAGACGACACTTTCCGATCGTATGTGATTTTCTGTTTCACGCAAGTCTACTGTAGGACAAAATCTAATGTTGATGTAAAGTGCCGTCTCGTATTAGCCTGCGCGGACTGCGCAGGCTGATCGGAGGCGACACTTTATGCAGATGTCCTAAAGCCGTTTTTCGCATATTGCAGACGATATCGACCACTTTCGACGGCTGAACGTACAATCCCAAGAAACTCGGACAGATTTTCGTCTTGTACGCTTGACTTCACAAGAGGACGGCATATGTCAAGACCAGACTGTTCATTCTGTGCAAAAGCTCCTGTTTTCATCTACGGCCCCAAAACATTTAATACAACCGGACTTATACCATGAAGTACATTCAAACATATTTCAAGAAATGAAAAACAAAACATATGAGCTGTGCTCTGGAAAAAGGGGGCTTATTGCATCTCCGTGATGTATGATACCAACAAAGCGATCACATACTTATGTATCCATAATAGCCATAATTTTTAAATAAGCGACTTAATCATGAGGTGGACTGAGCCTTGGACATACAGAAAATTGGCCAATAGCGAAAAGTATTGGCCCAGGAGTCCGTGCAGGCTGACCTGGGCCGATACTTTTCGCAGATGCATTAAGCCTCCTTTTCACAGAGCATGGCTTACATGCAAATGAGCATTGGGAATTCGTCGTGCAATTAACCTTTGATTAAAAATCCTGTGTTTTAATTACCCTAAGGAAAAGTGCTATTATGAAACATCGCGAGAGAGAGAAAAAAAAAGAGAATTTGCTGATAACCATCATTTTCAACTTTTTCTGCACACTATTTTACCCTGTGTAAGACAAATCCAATCATACGAGCTACATCCTATTTTCCACCTGCTAATTCTTTGAAATTGGGCAAGTTTAAAATTTTGTCGTTTTGTTAAGTGTTAACCACACATCTGATAAATCGTATTGTACTATTTTGAAATTTATGACATCGCCGCCAGGCAAGGCAATTAAAATTCAAAATCACGCTCTTCTTTAACATTGAACCCAACAATCCCGAGATTTATCAACCTTGGGGACAAAAGCTTTCAAAACATTGTGGAAAAAAGAAAAAAAAAATGCTGGTAACCGGCATTTTGTCTTCTTTTCCATCAATATTTTGTATCATTTTAAAAAAAAAATACTACACTTTAAGTATATATGTTGTTTTCAAACGCTTTAGATATAGACAAGTCTTCATTTTTTCATCTTTTGTTTTTCGCTTTTAAGCCCTTTACCTCTGAATAAGCCGAGCATCGATGCCTCAGTGCTAAAGTGCCATGGTAGTGAGTTTGATTCCCGTGTAGGCCAATAGGCAAGGCATTTTTTAGTCACTTTTCGCTTTCAGTCCTTTCGACCGCTGAATTAGCCGGGCATCGGTTGCTCAGTGCTACCGCGCCTTACTATGTCAGTTCGATTCTAGGCTAGGCCACGCTTCTTTCCGGGGACTGATGATATTTCTTGCCTTAAAATTTGTTTCTTTCCTCTCTTATATTTAAGTATTAATCAGATTTTGTTTCTGCGGGACAGCAGCCGGTGGCTTGGTAAGAATGTTAAGTGTAAATTTTATGTAAAAAAGAAATGCAAGTTTTGTTATTTGAAGAGGTGTTTTCGGTAAGGGAATATCTACATTTGTGGACAGTGTTGATGAACATCAGACTGCATACTTAGTGGACAGTGTAGAACTAGATCAGACTGCAGAAAATGTGCAATCTGATCTTGATCTACACTGTCCACAAAAGAAACCATAGTTGTTAAGGATGCTCTTAGAGTTAAAATGCAAATATCTAAGCAATGGTGAGTCACACCTCTAGTTCATTTAAATATGACATGAATAATATTTATATATTTTTAAAGATCGTTGTTGAAAAACAGACTAAGGTGAATTTTAATGAATTGCTGTTATGTGGTTAAATGATTAAGTGGTGGATATTATTCAAGGCCTGAAGTGGTAGATTAAAGATTTTTTTTTTTTCATAAATTCAAATGTACTTAAAACCCTTTGAAGCTGTTAAGAGTACAGACAAAGGGAGTGAAATGAAGAGAAAAAAGACAAAGAAATAATACGTGAGTAAAAGAACGGCTTAAAAAATGAGCCAGAGAGAGAGAGAGAGAGACACAGACAGACAGACAGACAGACAGACAGGGAGAAGGGAACAAATGACAAAAAAACCGACTCCCTTTATGTACACCATTGATGGAAAAGGAAAAGTGCTTGATTCAAGAAAAGTGTTATAAAGAGCTACCAACTGAAAGAAATAGAGGATATTTGTTTTTTTCGGTGAAAGATCGAAATTTATGTCATCGAGTGAACATCATCGGTAATATTTTCACGAGTGGCGCAGCCACGAGTGAAAATATTACCGATGATGTTCACAAGAAGAAATAAATTTCGATCTTTCACCGAAAACAAACAAATATTCTATTTATTTCATGCTTCTAACCCTTTTTTTTTGGGGGGGGGGGGGGAACTTACATCAATATCCAGTACAGTTCTTTTTCAGTAATTCCCCGTGGCGTACCCATAACAACGCAAATTACGTAAAGCGCGAGAAATATAGGATAAATTACGTCATATTTCTATCTGGTTGAGCGGCACGCGCATTTTACCTAGGTAACTAGTGCGCGGGAACTACTGTTTTCGCCTTCAGTTTAAGAGTTAGAAAATAAAATCGGTATTTTTCACTGGTCGTAACCATGAAATATCGAAAAATATTTCACCGTTATTTCTCGATATACCGGAAAGCATGAAATAATAACTCATATTCTACAAGACTTTTTCATACTGTATAGGCATCAAAAGTTGTTTTTGTATGGATACATGTATATACGAGGGTTGTTCGATATGTAATGTGTATTGTACGATATCTCAAAAGCATTCGACTCAAATAGTGAAATGAACATTACATCCCTTCAAAGTATTCTCCGCGGTTTGAAATACATAATTTCAGTATCCATTTCTGAAATGCCTCACGGTACGCTGATTTAGGTAGACCTCTGAGGCACTGACTGATGGCTTGTCGGGACTTGTAACGACGACCAGATAAGAACTTTTTAAGTTTTGGAAAAAGGAAATAGTCGCATGGGGCTAGATCTGGAGAGTATGGTGGGTGTGGCAAGACGGTAACCGTCTTCGACTTCAAAAATTGCTTCACAAGCTCAGATGTATGTGATGGAGCATTATCATGAAGTAGACGAACATGCCTAAATCCTGACACAGGGCGTCGTTTAAGATATTTCTTGAGCTTTTTTAGTATAACATCTCTGTAATACCAGGGATCGTATATAACATATTATACAGAATCCCTGGTAATACCGACCTGTTACACTTTTGCCCTTCAGCACCAGAATTTGTACGACTATACTATCACATGAGCAGAATATGCAATAAAGAACCTTCTTTGTGCTTGTGCTTCTTTTGGCAACTACAGGCCTTCTACCGTGTTTAGTTAGCCATATTTTGTTTCCAATTTTTCTTACTGGTTCAAAATAGTGAACCCATGTTTCGTCACCAGTAACGATGTTTGCAAATTGTCTTTGATTGAATTTGGGAAACATTTTGAGCAATTGCTTAGCGGTTTGTACTCGTACCCGTTTTTGGTCATCTGTCAATATATGCGGTATCCATCTGGCAGAAATCTTTCGTACTTTCAAAATACGCTTCAAAATGAAATGCACCCGCGATAGCGATATGCCAACAGCGTTGGCAATATCACGAATCGTGTATCTGCCATCACTTTCAATTATTTCCCTGACTTTTGAGACATTTGCCTTGCCTGTTAAAGTCACAGGTCGGCCAGATTTTGCTGCATCTTTGACGGACTCTGTGCCAGTCAGAAATTTCTTTCTCCAACTACGAACTGTCTCATAAGATACCTTATCAGACCCATAAACTTCCCCCAATTCAGTAAAAATCTGCATTACCGAATGACCGAGTTTTGTGAGAACTTTTATATAAGCTCTAATTTCTTCAATATTCTTAATCTGTTTCCCAACCATTTTTACAACAGTGGTCAACGACTAGTTCTATTGAAATGACTATAAGTTTAAAACTATGTGGAGCTGAAGGCTCGTGTTTATACCGTTGGAAAGGTATTGAATAGAGCTATTCAAGCGTATCATCATCCACGAAATCGTGCAAAGCGTTATCGCGCTGTGGTACAATACACATTACATATCGAACAGCCCTCGTATAAGGTCTGCCAGAGTACCACTTGCTTCAAATACATTGTCTTACAGTTATTTTGTGTAACTGTAACTTCAAAGCAAAACTATCAGTTTATACTTTACCAAACAATCCCATGTTTCAAAGACTCTGAGGTAGACGGCGAACATGCTGAAAATATTTTGGGAAAATGAGAAAATGTAGGTCACCAGCATTTTCTCCTTCTCCCACACTGGTTTCTCTCATCTCATGGACAGAATAATTTGAACCATAAATGACTTGTCGTCTGTACTTGCTTTCAATTTGGATAGATCGAAAATAATGTCGACTGGTAAAGAGTAAACACCAGCTGTTTTTGTCCCTCGTCAAATGTTTTTTCTAAATATGTCTCTGGAAAAGAAAAAGAAACACTGTTCTTCTGTCTTTGTTCAAAAGGCTTCGTAACGTTGTAAACTGAAACCGTACTCATATTATTTTTTTGGTTGGCCGATAATCATTTCACTTCAAAGAACTTTATGTTTCCAGTTCCAGCTATTTTAGTTATTTGACATTTCAGAATTACTCTGCCCACCAATATATTGAGATCTTAAACCCTCCATATAACCTCGGATTTAAACGAACCTGAGGAAAAGTGCTTTCGCAAAAAATTGTAATAGAAGGAGAAAATGCTGTAACTAGCATTTTCTCCTTTCCTTACAATGTTTTCTACCCTTTCAAAAAATATTCAAACATTTGAGTCATATTCAATTTCGCCGTCTGCAAATGATTTCAGTTTGGTCTAGTCTGAAATTTTGTCGTTTGGTAAAGAGTTAATGACTATAATCATAAAAAAAAAACCAAGAAAAGAATAATTGAAATAAATAAAAATTGTATCGTTACAATGTATCAGACGACAAAACTTTAGACTCATCTAAGTTGGAAGCATTTGCAGACGACAAATCGGATTGGACACAAATGAACTTTGCGGAGAGAGGTAAAATGCTGGTAACCAGCATTTTCTCCTCTCCCCGCTATGTTTTCAAAAGTCTGTATTCCTCAGGGTCGTTAAAACACGGGGATTGTTTGGTAAAGAGTAAATTAACCCTTTACCCCACAATGCCGACTTTTAACGACCCTGGGAAAGAAACCTACTGAAAACATTGTGGGAATATTTTCTACTATATAATAAAGAAAAGTTGCACTATTTGAACCACACTGAAATTACCGTCTGCAAATGCTTTCGATTTGGACAAGGCTAAAACTTAGTTGTCAGGTAAAGGGTTAAGAAATAAACTTTAAAACGAATATATTCAAAATCAAGCGATGGACCTAAATCACGGCATTTATTTCTAGCTCCGGCAGCTCCTGGAGTCACGTGCAGGTCTAGAAGGACATTGAAAATAATTAAGACCACGGAAAAGCCACCAGGGTGGGGAGGGTTTTAAAAAAGCGTCCGGAAAAGTGGCATATACCGCTCATGGTGCTGAAAGAGTAAGTAGCTCAACTCTATAATTAAAGATTTTCAAGTTATATCACGTGGTGTAGAGCACCTACCAGTATGCTTCAGGTTTTTTGTGGTATTTGTCGAAGAGTTCAATATTGAATTTTGAAGACCATGTATCGTATTTTGTGCCAAGCTGAAGGAAATAAACCCAATTAAACTCAATTCTTCTCAGACAAATGAGTTTTTCGGTAGCACTTCGATATGTAATTGGAAAAAAACATGTTAAAATACACTGAGTGAGGCCATCGATCATGGAAATACTAATTTTTGATTGAAAATAGATTCACCCGCTCATGGCCTTCTATTGAGGGTGTGTGAAGTTGCCAGTAAGTTCGATAATCGGAGTTCGATATTCAATATCGAAATGAATATGCGGATGAGTTGAATTTCATGCCGCAGTAAATTCGCTTTTTTTTTCAAACTCAAGGGATAGTTATGAAAATTAATGAATCCTGATTTGAATATCGAAATGAATTTCATGCTAGCAGCAGATTCGCGGTTTTTTTTTATGTAGGGGCATATGGATGGTGTATGAAATCGAATGTCGATTTGAATATCGAAATGAATTTCATGCCAGCAGCAGATTCGTCTGATTTTATGTATAGGCATATGGATGGTGTATGAAATCGAATGTCGATTTGAATATCGACATCAATATCATGCCAGCAGCAGATTCGCATTTTTTCATGTATGGGCATAAGGATGGTGTATGAAATCGAATGTCGATTTGAATATCGAAATGAATATCATGCCAGCAGCAGATTCCCGTTTTTTCCTGTATAGGCATATGGATGGTGTATGAAATCGAATCTAGATTTGAATATCGAAATGAATTTCATGCTAGCAGCAAATTCGCGTTTTTTCATGTATGGGCATAAGGATGGTGTATAAAATCGAATGTCGATTTGAATATCGAAATGAATTTCATGCTAGCAGCAGATTCGCGTTTTTTCATCTATAGGCATAAGGATGCTGTATGAAATCGAATGTCGATTTGAATATCGAAATGAATATCATGCCAGCAGCAAATTCGCATTTTTTCATGTATGGGCCTAAGGATGGTGTATGAAGTCGAATGTCGATTTGAATATCGAAATGAATATCATCCCAGCAACAGATTCGCGTTTTCTCCTGTATGGGCGTAAGGATGGTCTATGAAATCGAATATAGATTTGCATATCGAAATGAATTTCATGCTAGCAGCAGATTCGCGTTTTTTTATGTATAGGCATAAGGATGATGTATGAAGGCGAATGTCGATTTGAATATCGAAATGAATATCATGCCAGCAGCAGATTCGCGTTTTTTCATATATGGGCATATCGATGGTGTATGAAGTCGAATGTCGATTTGAATATCGAAATGAATATCATGCCAGCAGCAAATTCGCATTTTTTCATGTATGGGCCTAAGGATGGTGTATGAAATCGAATGTCGATTTGAATATCGAAATGAATATCATGCCAGCAGCAGATTCGCGTTTTTTTCTGTATAGGCATATAATTGGTCTATGAAATCGAATGTAGATTTGATTATCGAAATGAATATCATGCTAGCAGCAAATTCGCGTTTTTTCCTGTATGGGCATATGGATGATGTATGAAATGGAATGTCGATTTGAATATCGAAATGAATTTCATGCTAGCAGCAAATTCGCGTTTTTTCATCTATGGGCATAAGGATGGTGTATGAAATCGAATGTCGATTTGAATATCGAATTGAATATCATGCCAGCAGCAAATTCGCATTTTTTCATGTATGGGCCTAAGGATGGTGTATGAAATCGAATGTCGATTTGAATATCGAAATGAATATCGTGCCAGCAGCAGATTCGCGTTTTTTCCTGTATAGTCATGTGGATGGTCTATGAAATCGAATGTAGATTTGATATCGAAATGAATTTCATGCCAGCAGCAGATTCGCGTTTTTTCCTGTATGGGCATAAGGATGATGTATGAAATCGAATGTCGATTTGAATATCGAAATGAATATCATGACAGCAGCAGTTTCGCGTTTTTTTCTGAATAGGCATATGGATGGTGTATGAAATCGAATGTCGATTTGAATATCGAAATGAATTTCATGCCAGCAGCAGATTCGCGTTTTTTCATCTATGGGCATAAGGATAGTGTATGAAGTCAAATGTCGATTTGAATATCGAAATGAATATCATGCTAGCAGCAGATTTGCGTTTTTTCATGTATAGGCATAATGATGGTGTATGAAGTCGAATGTCGATTTCAATATCGAAATGAATTTCATGCTAGCAGCAGAATCGCGTTTTTTTTAATGTATGGGCATAAGGATGGTGTATAAAGTCGAATGTCGATTTGAATATCGAAATGAATATCATGCCAGCAGCAGATTTGCGTTTTCTCCTGTATGGGCATATGGATGGTGTATGAAATCGAATGTCGATTTGAATATCGAAATGAATATCATGCCAGCAGCAGATTCGCGTTTTTTCCTGTATGGGCATAAGGATGGTGTATGAAATCGAATGTCGATTTCAATATTAAAATGAATATCATGCCAGCAGCAGATTCGCGTTTTTTCCTGTATGGGCATATGGATGGTCTATGAAATCGAATGTAGATTTGAATATCGAAATGAATTTCATGCTAACAGCAGATTCGCGTTTTTTATGTATGGGCATAAGGATGGTGTATAAAATCGAATGTCGATTTGAATATCGAAATGAATATCATGCCAGCAGCAGATTCGCGTTTTTTCCTGTATGGACATAAGGATGGTGTATAAAGTCGAATGTGGATTTCAATATCGAAATGAATTTCATGCTAGCAGCAGATTCGCGTTTTTTTATGTATGGGCATAAGGATGGTGTATAAAGTCGAATGTCGATTTGAATATCGAAATGAATACCATGCCAGCAGCAAATTCGCGTTTTTTCTTTTATGGGCATATCGATGGTGTATGAAATTGAATGTCGATTTGAATATCGAAATGAATATCATGCCAGCAGCAAATTCGCATTTTTTCATGTATGGGCCTAAGGATGGTGTATGAAATCGAATGTCGATTTGAATATCGAAATGAATATCATGCCAGCAGCAGATTCCCGTTTTTTTCTGTATAGGCATATAATTGGTCTATGAAATCGAATGTAGATTTGATTATCGAAATGAATATCACACTAGCAGCAAATTCGCGTCTTTTCCTGTATGGGCATATGGATGGTGTATGAAATGGAATGTCGATTTGAATATCGAAATGAATTTCATGCTAGCAGCAAATTCGCGTTTTTTCATCTATGGGCATAAGGATGGTGTATGAAATCGAATGTCGATTTGAATATCGAACTGAATATCATGCCAGCAGCAAATTCGCATTTTTTCATGTATGGGCCTAAGGATGGTGTATGAAATCGAATGTCGATTTGAATATCGAAATGAATATCATGCCAGCAGCAGTTTCGCGTTTTTTCCTGAATAGTCATATGGATGGTGTATGAACTCAAATGTCGATTTGAATATCGAAATGAATATCATGCTAGCAGCACATTCGCGTTTTTTCATGTAGGGGCATAAGGATGGTGTATGAAATCGAATATCGATTTTAATATCGAAATGTATATCATGCTAGCAGCAGATTTGCGTTTTTTCATGTATAGGCATAATGATGGTGTATGAAGTCGAATGTCGATTTCAATATCGAAATGAATTTCATGCTAGCAGCAGAATCGCGTTTTTTTTTAATGTATGGGCATAAGGATGGTGTATAAAGTCGAATGTCGATTTGAATATCGAAATGAATATCATGCCAGCAGCAGATTTGCGTTTTCTCCTGTATGGGCATATGAATGGTGTATGAAATCGAATGTAGATTTGAATATCGAAATGAATATCATGCCAGCAGCAGATTCGCGTTTTTTCCTGTATGGGCATAAGGATGGTGTATGAAATCGAATGTCGATTTGAATATCGAAATGAATATCATGCCAGCAGCAGATTCGCGTTTTTTCCTGTATGGGCATATGGATGGTCTATGAAATCGAATGTAAATTTGAATATCGAAATGAATTTCATGCCAGCAGCAGATTTGCGTTTTTTTATGTATGGGCATAAGGATGTTGTATGAAGTCGAATGTCGATTTGAATATCGAAATGAATTTCATGCTAGCAGCAGATTCGAGTTTTTTCATGTATGGGCATAAGGATGGTGTATGAAGTCGAATGTCGATTTGAATATCGAAATAAATTTCATGCTAACAGCAGATTCGCTTTTTTTTATGTATGGGCATAAGGATGGTGTATGAAGTCGAATGTCGATTTGAATATCGAAATGAATTTCATGCCAGCAGCAGATTCGCATTTTTTCCTGTATGGGGATATGGATGGTCTATGAAATCGAATGTCGATTTGAATATCGAAATGAATTTCATGCCAGCAGCAGATTCGCGATTTTTTATGTATGGGCATAAGGATGGTGTATGAAATCGAATGTAGATTTGAATATCGTAATGAATATCATGCCAGCAGCAGATTCGCGTTTTTTCCTGTATGGGCATATGGATGGTCTACGAAATCGAAAGGTCGATTTGAATATCGAAATGAATATCATGCCAGCAGCAGATTCGCGTTTTTTTATGTATAGGCATAGGGATCCTATATGAAATAGAATGTCGATTTGAATATCGAACTGAATTTCATGCTAGCCGCAAATTTGCTAAAATTCCTGTACGCGCATGAAGATCATGCATGAAATAGAATGTAGATTTGAATATCGAACTTAATTTTATGCAAGCAGCAGATTCGAAAAAACTTTGTAGGGACATGAAAGTGATGAATGAAATCGTTTGTAGGTTTGAAAATCGAACTGAATTTCATGCTAGCAGCTGTACTGGCGTGAAAGTAATGCATGAAACCGAATGTATATTTGAATGTTGAACTGAATTTCATGCTAACAGCAGATTCGCTTGATTTTTTGAACGGGCATAAAGACTGTATATGCATTTGAATGTAGATTTGAATGTTGAACTGAATTTCATACGGTAATCTTTCTGTACGGTCATGTAGATGGATTATAAATCCGAATTGAGATTTCAATTTGGAACTGAATTTCATGCTAGCAGAAGATTCGGTTAAATTTTTAAATGGTCATGCAGATGGATTATTTAGTCGAATTAAGATTTTAATTTGGAACTGAATTTAATCCTAGCAGCAGATACACAAAAAAAAAAAACCCTGTATGTTATGCAGATACAGTATGAAATCCAAAGTAGATTTCAATATCGAACTGAATTTTATGCTTGCAGCAGATTCGCTAAATGTTTGTATGGGCATTGGGATTTTGTATGGAATTGAATATAGAGTTGAATATCGAACTGAATCTTAGGCTAGTAGCGGATTCGCCAATATTTCTTCACGGGCTGTAGATGATGTATGAAATCGAATGTAGGTTTGAATATCGAACTGAATTTCATGCTAGCAGCTGATTCGCCAAACTTTCTGCACGGGCCCGTAGATGATTTATTAAATCGAATGTAGATTTGAATGTTGAAGTGAAGTTCATGCTAGCAGCAGATTCGGAAAAAAATCTATATGGACATATTGATTGTTTATGCAATCAAATGTAGGTTTGAATATCGAAGTGAATTTTCTGTTTGCAGCAGAATCGCAAAAAAAGTCAATATGAGGATGTAGATAATGAGTGAAATCAAATGTTAATTTAGGCATGAAGATGGCGTTTTAAATGAAGAGCAGGTTTTGGATAAGCAAAAATATTTGTAGATTTGCAAAAATATCCATATGGACATATGAATGATATTTGGAATCAAATATCATTTGAAATATCTGTCTGAATTTCATGCAAGAAGCCGATTCGCAAAAATACCAACATTGGCATTTAAATATTGGTATGATTTCATGACGGCATTAGATTCTTTACAGAAAAATTACCAGTACTTATAATTCTTATAAGAAATTAAATATCTAATATAGATATGAATTTTATGCAAACAACGGATTTGAGAAATTTCCATATGGTCATAGGCAAGGTGTATATAGATGGGGTTTAACACCGAATAACGATTTTGAATGTCATACTAGAATATGGTTCGGAATAATTTCTCTGCGGACATGAAAATGGTCTATGAAATCAAATATAGAATTAATAATTTATACGAGTTTTATGTCGGCAGCTGATCCATGAAATCTTTAAATTTGAGCATGTAAACAGTTTATGAAATCGAATAAAGATTTCACCATCGATTTGAATCTTATGCCAGAAGCAGTTCGGTAAAAACCAACATTAATTTGTGAACATATTACCCTGTCTTATATGAAATTTTGTAGTATCTTTTAAGGGGTCGCTAACTAGAGCACTTCTATTGGTAGTGATTGATCGATCGCTCGATTGATTGATTGATTGATCGAGCGATTGAGTGGTTATTTATTTTATAAATATATATTCACTTGCTCACTTAATGCATTTATTCTAGGCGTCTGTTCATTTGTCCATTTATTCTTTTGTTCCATATTTTTGTTTGGTCCATTTTTTGACCTTGCATTTCGTTATCGTTGCAAAGTTCCAAAACTTGATTTTCATATTTTTTGCAACTGCCATTTTCAGGTTGTAATTTAGTTGTGCAATGTTTCTCATTCTAACCATTTTTGCTGAATACTTCTTTTTTTTCCCTTCTTATCTGTTATATATATTTCATTACTGTTGTTAAAAAGTTCACCGATTTGGAGGAAAAACAATAAAAATGACAATAATGGATATCAATAAATGAATGCTCATGTATAAAGTGTGTACAATCTAATACTGACGCGAGTTTCATGCGAGCAGCAGATTTCCAAACGACATTGTATTTGCATATATACGAGGTGTGATCAGAAAGAACGTGGACCAGTGCCAGTATCTGAATATTGTTTTAAAAAACAACTTGGAGTGTTCACTATTTTTTAAAGTAACCTCCTTTGAGTTCTATGCATGTATTCATTCTTGATTTCGACGCGCGAAGCACGTGTGGGAGCGCGTCAGGTGACGTTACTATGAAGGACCCGGTCGTAACGAGGGTTAGCTCCTCTCTGCTCTCGTAGTGTATGCCACATAGAAAATCTTTCAAAACAGGAACTAGTCAGAGGTCACATGGAGTCAGGACTAAATTATAAGGAGCGCTGGCAAGTGTTTCTTTGTTTAGTTTTTGCAAAGTTTCCAGTACAAGTGTGGCTTTGTGAACTAGGGCGTTATCTTGGTGTAAATTGACGTCACTCCGCAGGACTTTTGGCTGTGTTTTTCGTATGGTGTTCGTGAAATTTATTTGAATAATGTGGGCATAAAACTCAGAATTGACTGTAGTATGTAAAGATACAACATGATTTAGAAGAAAAACAGGAGAACAGAAATACTTGATGTAGATAACTTTACCAAGTGACTTAGAAAGGTTGGCTTTACTAGCGGAAGAGGATGTTGGATGTTTCAATACGCTGCTTTGTCGTTTAGATTCAGTGTCGGTAAAGTGTACCTATGTTTCATCGCATGTTACAATACGATCAGTAAAGTTTGACCCCTCTACCCTAATGCGTTCTGAAATTTCTTAACAGATTTCGACCCTAACCCCCATTTTCTCGGGCGTCAGTTGCCGAGGTACCCACATTGCGCAAACACGCGACATTCCAAGACTCTCAGTCAAAATCTCCTGAGTACTTATATATGAAATGTCAAATGTGTCAGCTATTTTCCTGACACCATCTCGGCGATCTTGTTTTACATGCTGCTCTACATCCGTTATGATTTTGTCTGTGACTGATGTTGATGGACGGCCAGATTTAGGGTCATCTTTAACAGTATCGCACCCTTGTCTAAACCGGTCCGATCCATGTACGAATATCAGATTCCTTGAGTGCAGAGTCCCCTTAAACTGTTTCTAAATCGGTTTTGATTTCCGATAAATACTTTCCGAGTTTGACGCAAAACTTTATGATTACTCTCGGCTCAAATAAAACGTCGTCCGATATTTTGGACCACTAATGCAGATAATTAATGCTCATCTATGCAAATTGGTGTAATCCTAAGTGTAGTAGTTTTCAAAATAACGAGGTGGTCCACGATCTTTCTGATCACCCCACGTACATGCAAATGGTGTATAAAGTCAAATAACGATTTGAATATCAAAACGAATTTCATACTGCAGTATGATACACAAAAATTTCAACGCGGGCATACAGATGGTGTATGCAATCGAATATATTTAGACAAGTGATTTCACCAAACAAACTAGTTATGAAATGAAATCAAACAACATGCCGACGGCCAGATCAAGTATAAAGTTTTTGACAAACTGCCTTTCTGAATTGGACCAGCCCGCATTGCTCAGGTGTTAGAGCGTACCTGAATTGTAAACGTCAAGTCTTTGGTTATTATAGGGTGAGAGTTCAAGCCTCACGGCTGACCATCTATAATTACCAATAGTCGTTCGGATGAGACGTTAAACCGATTTCCCGTGTGACGGTGCCATAAACCGAGCACGTTAAAGAACAGGGCGTAACTTAGGGTGGTTGTAACCTGTATGTTGCACTATCCCTCAGAACAAAACTAACATGACCAGCCGGCAAAGCTCAACTGGTAGAGCGTAGGACGTGTAAGCATCAAGTCTTGGGTCACTTGAAGGTGTGGGTTCGAGCCCCATGGCAGGCTATCTAAAAATACTAATAGTCTTTCGGATGAGACGTTAAATCGAGGTCCCGTGTGGCAGTACTTTACACTGACAGAAACAGGCTCAACTCTGTGGGTTTCGTTCTGTATCCTGCAATATGCCCTGTAACAAATTAAAAAGTCTTCAAGAGGTAGGTCCAGAAACATCCGTCACTAGAGGGGATATCTTCTGTCTTGCTTCCCCACCCCCCCCCACCCCACACACACACTTGTGCCTTCGGCTGTCAGGGAACGCCAAATGCATTCCATTGCATTGCATTGCATAGCCGTACCACTTTTAACAAGCCGACAACGGCCCTGACTTTTAAAAAAATAATTACTGCGCATGTTTCCATGATTTTTCAAATGCGCTCAACTGCAGGGTCGTAAGAAGTCGTATTTGTACAGAAGTAGGTAAAATTTGATTTTGAACTCAAATTATTAAATTTGTCTTTAATGGGTCAGAAACATTGTGGGAAAAGGAGAAAGTCCCGGTTACCAACATTTTCACATTTTCCCACAAAAGCCGTCTACCTCAGGATCGTCAAATTCGGAATTATGTGGTTAAAGGTTAATTACATACATGTATACCTCTCCCCACGGAGCAATCTCAAAACGATGCTTTTCACCACTATGTTTCATGAGTGTACAAGGGCTTACTAGCGCTTTCTCGATGATTTCAGTTGAAATGAAGGCGAAACAGCTTGCCTGCAGATCCAAAGACGGGTTTTAGATAGTAAGGAACCATGAATATGTGAATTGTCGCCGTTAAACACATTTGGCATGGCATTAATCACCACACATTTGAATATAAAAACTGAATAAAAATCATAACAGTTGTAGACCTCTATCTTATTTAGGCCCCCGTCACACCAAACTAGTTCTTAGAACGTCTTACCCCTCCCTGACAAAATCGTGTTACCCCGCCCTGACATAATCGGAAAACGGGTTGCGGGTAGAACGTGTAATTTTTGCCTGATAATGCCTGAAGCCCCTGTCTCACCGAACCTGTTCATAGAAAGTCTTGACCCGGTCAACAAAAATCGTAAATCGGGCTGCGGTCGGGATAGGACGTGTAATTTCTGTCGGTAAAATGCAAACGCACTGCCATTTGATGCCCGACTACACCGCGATAGGATCGAAGTATGGCAGTTCCGTTTGTAGTATGTCAATGTCGTTTTAAGTACCTTGTCACTCCGTCTTATTACAGGGAGGGTTGGACGGCAAAAAATTTGAGCAGGCTCAAAGTTCTGGAGCACCTTTCCCGTCCTAACCCGTCCATAAAGTTCGTAAACAGATCGTGAAAGGTTGCTTATACGTTCACTCCATTCGAAAACAGTTTAAGTCCGTTTTGCAACTAATTTCGGAACGGAGTGAGAACGAGTTTGGTGTGACGGGGGTATTACCTACAGCTGATAGTAATAAAAATGGGGTAAGTTGTCTCAGAATTTGGGGCGAGTTGTCTTTTGAAGGTAGGGCGAGTTGTCTTGGGGCGAATTTTTTGTGGGGCGAGTTGTCTTTTAGGGCGAGTTGTCCTGCACCCGACAAGTGATACTAGTTTCATGGCGGCAACTGATTCGCGAAACTTTCGATTTGAGCATGTAAATTGTTTATGAAGTCGAATAAAGATTTCATCAGCGATTTAAATCTCATGTCAGCAGCAGATCGAAAAAAACAAGCAGCAAGTTGTGAAAATAGTACCCTGTAATTCATTGCTTCAGAATTCTAGAAGACGAGTCAAGTTGTAAAATAAAAGTGTCGTCGTGATGGTAAGTTCTTATCTGTTATTATTGTGCCTTAAAGATTCTACCCTCTGAAAGCAAACCTGAGTCGGTTATACGTACAGTTTTATGACAAATAGAGTTTTTTTTTTAGCTCGCATGAGTAGAAATTAAGACCCAGTTTGGACTTTTGTTAAGTAGCCGCACTGCCAAATCAAATCCAATTTCTTGTATATAACTTTACTTCTCATGTAAAGTGAAAGTTAGTTTAAAAAAAAACTTATCTGCTTTAAGCCTTTGTCTTAGTAGCTATTTTTAAACAGGCAACCTTATGCAAATAGTATGAAGTTTCTTAAAAATGGAAACGGGTGAATATATTACTGATGGATGACTACAGAATTCGACCACTACCACTACTACCAGTACCACCACTACTTGTACTTAATTAGTCTACACTAGTAAAGGTAATATCTGTTCACATGACACACTTAGAATATGAAGAATAACAAAAATATGCTGTAATTTTTTGCATGACGTCCAAAGGTTGTGAAAAAGAACATTTACTTACCCTTATTTAGTTTGGGGGTTTTAAGTAATTAGTCAAATTATTTTTCTCAATTTCTTTTTTCGACGTAGCTGAGTGATCTTACTTTAGTTCAGTCAGCCTTGCACCGTGTTTTATTGTATCATGTGGTTTTTCAGTACCCATAAAACATTGACATAACGTTACTCCTTACATAGTTGCACTCCTTTCTATGTTCTAGTATGAAAACTGTACAAAGATAATTTTATTTCTACATAAAAAAATGACAACATAAATGCATGTTACATGAGATAAAATGGACATGATAATGAAACTATGTCAAAAAATATTTAAATCTACAGGGTGACACACACACACAAAAAAAGGTTATGCATCCCTTATTTCCATTTTGTTCATTCTGTAGATGATTTTATAGCTGATAAATTTCTAATATATATTCAATGCTTTTTATCTACCAATATTGACATTTCACTCACAAAAGAAACTGCTTTCACTTTCACTGGTTTAAATCATTGACCTTTTTGTGAGGTGAATGCTATTTTTGTGTACATGCATACAAGAAAGAACGTATCTTGTGCAATAGACGACTTTTCCCATGCGTTTTAAGAAATTCACAATCATCTTGAATAAACAGCCTATCTGACAACAATAAGTACTTGGGCATATTTAGGTGACAAATTGTTCTAAATTGCTAGCATGAAATTCGGTTCGATATTCAAATCTACATTATATTTCATGCACAGTCTTTATGCCCGTACAGATATTTTAGCAAATTTGCTGCTTGCATGAATTTCAGTTCGATAGTCATACCTACATTCGATTTCATGCATCGTCTATTGCTAGTACAGAAATTTTAGCACTGCACTCCGTATTATTGCAACAAACACAAATGCCACGTTTCAAGTCAATCGGACTGGAGATGACAAAGTTATGCTCCGGACAAAGAACTGGATGCCGCCCGCCCGCCCGCCCGTACGCCATGGGTGATCCCATAATACGTCCCGTCTTCGACGGGCGTATAAAAATGAAGATCAAAGTGGAATTACTCAAAATCCGCGCTAGGTAGAGTTATTGTTCTTGCGCACAGTACTCTGTAATATTGCAACAAACATGCATACCAAGTTTGAAGTCGTTCTGACTTGAGATGACAAAGTTATATTCCGGACAAGCATTAAATGCTGTAAAAATGACGATCAAAAGGAAATAACTCAAAGACAGCACGAGGTAGAGTTCAAATTCTTGTGCACTGCACTTCCAAATATTGCAACAAATAAGCATACCATATTTCAAGTCATTCCTACTTAAGATGAAAAAGTTATGCTCCGGACAAGCAAGAAATGCTGTAAAAATGAAGGTCGAAGGGGGAATAACTCAAAATTCGTGCTAGGAAGAGTAATGGTTCTTATGCACTGCACTCCGTAATTTTTCAACAATCATGCATACCAAATTTGAAGATGTTCAGGCTAGAGATGACAAAGTTATATTCCGGACAAGCAGAAAATGCTGTAAAAATGACGATCAAACGGAAATAACTCATAGACAGTACGAGGTAGAGTTATGGTTCTTTCACACTGCACTCCGTATTATTGCAACAAACACAAATGCCAAGCTTCAAGTCAATCGGACTGGAGATGACAAAGTTATGCTCCGGACAAAGAACTATTCTATAGAACTTTTAAATTCAAGGGCAAATAACTCCAGTCGTTCTGTTCCGATTAGACCCATAATCAAACTCATCCGAGATCTTATGGTCATAAATATTTTGACCAAGTTTGATGCTGATTGGTTAAAAATTGTAGATGCTAGAGTGTAAACTAAGTCAAATATAGCGATTTTTCTTATTCAAGGGCAAATAACTCCAGTTGTTCTTGTCCGATTAGACCCATAATCCAACTCATCCCAGATCTTATGGTCATATATATTTTGACCAAGTTTGGTGCTGATTGGTTGTTATTTGTAGATGCTAGAGTGTAAACAACGTCAAATATAGAAATTTTTCTAATTCAAGGGCAAATAACTCCAGTTGTTCTTGTTCGATTAGACCATAATCGAACTCATTCGAGATCTTATGGTCATATATATTTTGACCAAGTTTGGTGCTGATTGGTTAATATTTGTAGATGCCAGAGTGTAAAAAAAAAAAATGTGAACGGACGGACGGACGACGGATGGACAGACGGACGGACGGATGGACGGACGACGGACGCCGACGGACGATGAGTGATCACAATAGCTCATCCCGAGCACGAAGTGCTCAGGTGAGCTAAAAAGGCGAATCTGCTGCTGGCATGATATTCATTTCGACTTTCAAATCTACATTCGGTTTCATAGACCATCCTTATGCCATACATTAAAAAAACGCGTATCTGCTGCTGGCATGATATTCATTTCGATATTCAAATCGACATTCGATTTCATACACCATCCTTATGCATATAAAGGAAAAAACGCGAATCTGCTGCTGGTATGAAATTTATTTCTATATTCAAATCTACATTCGACTTCATACACCATCCATATGCCCATATAGAAAAAAACGCGAATCTGCTGCTGCCATGATATTCATTTCGATGTTCAAACCGACATTCAACTTTATACACCATCCTTATGCCCATACATAAAAAAACGCGAATATGCTGCTAGCATGAAATTCATTTCGATATTCAAATCGACATTCCATTTCATACACCATCCTTATGCCCATAGATGAAAGAACGCGAATCTGCTGGTAGCATGATATTCATTTCGATATTCAAATCGACATTCGATTTCATACACCATCCTTATGCCCATACATGAAAAAACGCGAATCTGCTGCTGGCATGATATTCATTTCGATATTCAAATCTACATTCGATTTCATACACCATCCTTATGCCCATACAGGAAAAAAACGCGAATCTGCTGCTGGCATGACATTCATTTCGATATTCAAATCGACATTCGACTTCATACACCATCCTTATGCCCATACAGGAAAAAACGCGAATCTGCTGCTGGCATGATATTCATTTCGATATTCAAATCGACATTCGACTTCATAGACCATCCATATGCCCATACAGGAAAAAACGCGAATCTCCTGCTGGCATGAAATTCATTTCGATATTCAAATCGACATTCGATTTCATACACCATCCATATGCCCATATAGAAAAAAACGCGAATCTGCTGCTGCCATGATATTCATTTCGATGTTCAAACCGACATTCAACTTTATACACCATCCTTATGCCCATACATAAAAAAACGCGAATATGCTGCTAGCATGAAATTCATTTCGATATTCAAATCGACATTCCATTTCATACACCATCCTTATGCCCATAGATGAAAGAACGCGAATCTGCTGGTAGCATGATATTCATTTCGATATTCAAATCGACATTCGATTTCATACACCATCCTTATGCCCATACATGAAAAAACGCGAATCTGCTGCTGGCATGATATTCATTTCGATATTCAAATCTACATTCGATTTCATACACCATCCTTATGCCCATACAGGAAAAAAACGCGAATCTGCTGCTGGCATGACATTCATTTCGATATTCAAATCGACATTCGACTTCATACACCATCCTTATGCCCATACAGGAAAAAACGCGAATCTGCTGCTGGCATGATATTCATTTCGATATTCAAATCGACATTCGACTTCATAGACCATCCATATGCCCATACAGGAAAAAACGCGAATCTCCTGCTGGCATGAAATTCATTTCGATATTCAAATCGACATTCGATTTCATACACCATCCATATGCCCATATAGAAAAAAACGCGAATCTGCTGCTGCCATGATATTCATTTCGATGTTCAAACCGACATTCAACTTTATACACCATCCTTATGCCCATACATAAAAAAACGCGAATATGCTCCTAGCATGAAATTCATTTCGATATTCAAATCGACATTCGACTTTATACACCATCCTTATGCCCATACAGGAAAAAACGCGAATCTGCTGCTGGCATGAAATTCATTTCGATATTCAAATCTACATTGGATTTCATAGACCATCCATATGCCCATATAGAAAAAAACGCGAATCTGCTGCTGCCATGATATTCATTTCGATATTCAAATCGACATTCGACTTTATACACCATCCTTATGCCCATACATAAAAAAACGCGAATGTGCTGCTAGCATGAAATTCATTTCGATATTCAAATCGACATTCGACTTCATACACCATCCTTATGTCCATAGATGAAAGAACGCGAATCTGCTGATGGCATGATATTCATTTCGATATTCAAATCGACATTCGATTTCATACACCATCCTTATGCCAATACAGGAAAAAAACGCGAATCTGCTCCTGGCATGAAATTCATTTCGATATTCAAATCTACATTCGATTTCATACACCATCCTTATGCCCATACAGGATAAAAACGCAAATCTGCTGCTGGCATGACATTCATTTCGATATTCAAATCGACATTCGACTGCATAGACCATCCATATGCCCATACAGGAAAGAACGCGAATCTGCTGCTGGCATGAAATTCATTTCGATATTCAAATCGACGTTCGATTTCATACACCATCCTTATGCCCATACAGGAAAAAACGCGAATCTGCTGCTGGCATGAAATTTATTTCGATATTCAAATCGACATTCGATTTCATAGACCATCCTTATGCCCATACATAAAAAATCGCGAATCTGCTGTTAGCATGAAATTCATTTCGATATTCAAATCTACATTCGATTTCATACACCATCCATATGCCCATACAGGAAAAAACGCGAATCTGCTGCTGGCATGATATTCATTTCGATATTCAAATCGACATTCGACTTTATACATGATCCTTATGCCCATACATAAAAAAACGCGAATCTGCTGCTGGCATGAAATTTATTTCGATATTCAAATCGACATTCGACTTCATTCACCATCCTTATGTCCATACAGGAAAAAACGCGAATCTGCTGCTAGCATGAAATTTATTTCGATATTCAAATCGATATTTGATTTCATACACCATCCTTATGCCCATACAGGAAAAAACGCGAATCTGCTGCTGGCATGATATTCATTTCGATATTCAAATCGACATTCGACTTTATACATCATGCTTATGCCCATACATAACAAAACGCGAATCTGCTGCTGGCATGAAATTTATTTCGATATTCAAATCGACATTCGATTTCATATACCATCCATATGCCCATACATGAAAAAACGCGAATCTGCTGCTGGCATGATATTCATTTCGATATTCAAATCGACATTCGATTTCATACACCATCCTTATGCCCATACAGGAAAAAACGCGAATCTGCTGCTGGCATGATATTCATTTCGATATTCAGATCTACATTCGACTTCATAAACCATCCTTATGCCCATACATGAAAAAATGCGAATTTGCTGCTGGCATGATATTCATTTCGATATTCAAATCGACATTCGATTTCATACACCATCCTTATGCCCATAGATGAAAAAACGCGAATCTGCTGCTAGCATGAAATTCATTTCGATATTCAAATCGACATTCGACTTCATACACCATCCTTATGCCCATACAGGAAAAAACGCGAATGTGCTGCTAGCATGAAATTCATTTCGATATTCAAATCTACATTCGATTTCATAGACCATCCATATGCCTATACAGGAAAAAACGGGAATCTGCTTCTGGCATGATATTCATTTCGATATTCAAATCGACATTCGATTTCATACACCATCCTGATGCCCATACATGAAAAAATGCGAATTTGCTGCTGGCATGATATTCATTTCGATATTCAAATCGACATTCGATTTCATAGACCATCCATATGCCTATACATAAAATCAGACGAATCTGCTGCTGGCATGAAATTCATTTCGATATTCAAATCGACATTCGATTTCATACACCATCGATATGCCCCTACATAAAAAAAAACCGCGAATCTGCTGCTAGCATGAAATTCATTTCGATATTCAAATCAGGATTCATTAATTTTCGTAAGTATCCTTTGAGTTTGAAAAAAAAGCGAATTTACTGCGGCATGAAATTCAACTCATCCGCATATTCATTTCGATATTGAATATCGAACTCCGATTATCGAACTTACTGCCAACTTCACACACCCTTCTATTGACGCAATGATATACACAAAATTTGTCTACAGATCGCTTGTTCCTGGGCTTTTTCGTTCCAAAACCAGTTCGTACCTTGGCTTGTTCGTCCCATGACTGCGCGCTACTCCATTTAATTGTGCATGAATATCTACAAATCGAAATAATTGATTGTAATGTTAGAGATTAAATCTTTACGGCCAAAGATATCTCAAAATCATAGTTTTCAGGTACAAACCTAATTTTATTCGATATAGTTACATGGTTTCTCTCTCTATCCATCATGCATTCTACAGTCAAGGGACGTTACTCCTGACTCCTCCTAATGATCAAAGGGAGACCACCAATACACAAATAATCCTAACTTTGTCATGAGTACTCTCCTTTCAACCAAAAAGGGATTCATTGCTTAGTAGGTTGACTTTTAGCAAATATTTGAATTTCTCTTTTTCTTTCAAATTATTAATTCCACACAATGGCTTCCGTGACAAATACCACTCCAGCGTTTCAACGCTTTGATTTTTGTGCTATTTACACTTCGATATCGCCGTTTTTTTTTTTTACAAGAATCCTTGAGCGCTTCAACCAAATTGTGTTCGTAGTTCCAACGATTGAACATGCCCATCGCAAGCTTCAAACTCAGAACCTGTAATATGAAAGACTGGTGATACAGTCCCTACACTACGGTCTACTGCCGAGTCAAAAAGTTCAGTGGGTAACGTACAGGTCTTGCTATCCAAAGGTCGAAAGGTTGAATCCCCATCTCGGCCACTTTATCACTGTTTACTAAACAACATTATTTTTTTTTTAGACTTTTTAATTGATGCAGTTGCAGACGAAAAATTAAATATGGTTTGAATAGCAGGATTTGTCTTCGATAGAGTAGAAAACATTGTGGTAAAGGAGAAAATGTTGGTTACCAGCATTTTCTCCTTCTCCCAAAATGCTTTCAAAAGCCTCCCTTATCAGGGTGGTTAAAGCTCGGGATTGTGTGGTAATGGATTAGGGTGATTGATTATAGTCATTGCGACAGGATTTATTCCTCTCTCATCGCTGTTTCCATGATGTTTTTTATGAAAGCAGCCCGTGCCTTTTGGAGAATGTAGTTGGAAGAAATGGTAAGAATATTTCTAGAAATCCATGAATAGGTTCACTGGTTGCCTCGCACTGGTTGCCTCGGTCTAACTGCAATGATGTGGAAGTGGTGTTTAAACAGGAAATAAACTAACAAAGCAGCAAATAAACAAACAGTGGCCCATATATCGAGAACTGCATTGTCAAATGCACTGTGAGACTGACCATGTGGTCAGGACACACCTTTTGATTGTTCGAGATCGAACCTTTAAACCCCAGATATGACAGCAGCATACTGGTTACGAAACATAATTGAGTCATACTCTGTGGAAAGGGTGCATAATGCATCTGCGAAAAGTATCGACGCAGGCTGACCTGGGCCGAATCTTTTCGCTATTGGTCAATTTTCTGTATGTCCAAGGACCAGTCTATCTCATGCTTTTATCGGTCGTTGGACAAAATGAATTTTATGGACCCATGATTATGTGATGCTTGCTTGGTTTACTGAATCATGGAGATGTATTAACCCCCCTTTTGCCAGAGCATGGCTCAATTATAATCGTGTTTCATAACCAAACACTTTCAGTCCCTTATCATAAACAACCATTCCCAGAATTGCCATTTATCTTATTTATAAAAGATACAAAAATGATTGAGATACAAATAATGAAAACAGTTTTATTACAATTAAAAGGAATTTTTTTTTATGAATAATGGAGCAATACCTGTTAACAACTAATTGCTCCTCTTTTCACAGTGTTTTCGAACGAGTACAAATTTAGGGGCGTTTAAAATTCGTGTTTGTATTGCAAACGGTTAACCCCTACGGGGGGCTTTACAATAGCATGCATGCAGAGCTAATTTGGCGAAGAGCTTACAAATTAACCGTGTTCTGGCAAAAGGGGTTTAAAGCATCTCCATGATGTATTATACCTAGCAAGTCTATATAATTATGGATCTATAAAACCTATTTTGTGTAACAATTAACTTAAGGAAGAATGGTCCTTAAATGGTCCTGGTAGAGGGTTAAAAAGCAGAAAAGTTATGCAGTTTATATTGCACAGTTTACAAGAGTACTTAAAGATGCCCGTCTACAGCCGGTGAGCAAAAACGCTGTTAAATTTCAAACAATTTAGAATGGTACAGAAATCAGTCCTTTGTGTAAACATGGATAGATTACTGACATATATGGTGTAATTGAAAAAAAGAAACACGGACATTTGTATTAGAAACTGAACATAGGTCAGAAGAAAACTGGCTGACGATCGAAGCTGTAAACAATGGCGGTGCGTCACGGAAATTTATCGTTGGTTTCCCCCAAGAGTCGGATACGGTGTAATTTGCATATAGGCCGCGACCTCCGTCTGAAAATCGAGGCTGCAACAGAGAAACCTCCATTTTCCTTTGTTTACCTCATCAGACGCAGGGCGAAGGTCAAATATAGTCATGTAACAGAATGCATAATCATCATACGAATCTACCCGAGTGTATAACGGATATATCGAAATCTTCGATTCAAAAACCGGAAACGACGAGTCTGTTTACATGGAAGGCCGCAACTCAGCGAAAAGCATTTTCTATCGACCGTAATCTAAGCAACCTTGCAACCGTCAGGCGCAATATTTGGCATGAAGATAAAAGAATGACTATAGTTTGATAAAATAGAGACAAAATGAGTTAAAACTGGCTGAAAATGAGTATAAGGGCCTCTTTAACACTTTACCAGTGGAAAACATTTTAGACCAACTCAAATTTAAAGCAAACGATAAACCAAACGTATGAAGTTAAAGGGAATTTGTCTTTGAAAGTGTAGAAAACATTGTGGTAAAAGGAGAAAATTATGGGCGGATGCCATGTGGATTAAAAACAAGATTAAAAAAAAGAAAACAACCACATCTAGACCAACATTAATCTTTTCAAACCAAACTCTATAGTATCATTCTGCTGATAAAAAATAACCTCAAAACTATTTGTTATGGTCAAAATAGACCGGTATACGAGCCATACTCTAGCAAAAGGGTGATGCATTACGCCAAACAGATCATCACATAAGTATGGATCCGTAAAATCCATTATGTCTAACAACCAACTGAATTCAGAGGTAGAATAGTCATTTGACATGCAAAAGTTTACCAAAAGCAAAAAGTTTCGACCTAGGTCAGCCTGCGCGGACTGCGCAGGCTGACCTGGTCGATGATTTTTGCCGATGCATTAAGCCCCCTTTTCACAGAGCGAGTCATCTTTGCCTAAGACCGGCTGAAGCATGAGGTAGAAAAGTCCTTTAACATGCAGTAAGTGCACCGCTTTAGCAAAAAGTTTCGACTGCGCAGGCTGACCTGAGTCGATAATTTTTGCAGATGCACATTGTAGACAACTTTTCACAGAGCATTACTGTAATTATTTAGTTTTGTATAACTTACTCGTACGAAGTGGCCAATTAACAACACCAAGAGGCAAATTGCTAATTGACGTGATATTGGAGCTACGAGGGAAAGCTTGTAAAAAGAAAAAAATCAATTAGCAGGGAATTTCGTGGTCGTTGTTGTTGTTGTTCCATGGGCGATGGCCGCTCACGTTTAAGCCTTAGGCTGCTAAGCGCGACTCACTGATCGTTTTGCAGACTATGTAGATCAAGATCAGACCGCACAAAAACGTACAGTCTGATTTTGGATCTTCCCTGTCCATTAAGGATGTATTTTTTCCCCCAAAAATAAATTTGAAATAGCAAGATTTGTGTTTGTACTACCGGTTTCAAAAGTTTCAATTAATTCATTCAGTAAGTCAACGGTTAAGGTGAAATATAAATCTGCGGTGTTTGCCAAAGTGACATAGAAAGAGCAGCTTGGGTCTTAAGACTTTATGCGCTTAAATTTGAAGTCCAAAAGTTGTATAAAAATGACTGTTGTTAGTTTGAAAAGAAAATCTTAAAGATACATCGTTATAGCTGGAGAGAAAAAACGCTTTAAAAAATTGATAGACTGTGGAATGGCTCAAAATTTCGTCAGCTGTGTAAACATAGATAAATAACCGATATATAATGGTGTAAGGGATATATACATATATCGGAAACCTTCGATTTAAAACCGGAAATGCTACAACAGTAATTTCTTTGATGGCCCCAAGAAAACGAAAAACATGTTCTATCAGTCGTAATCGATGTAACCTTGCAACCGTCAGGGACAACATTTGGCATGAAGATACAAGAATGGTTATAGTTTGATAATATAAAGATGCAGTTGGTTAAAAACTGGCTGAAAATGAGTATAGATGTATCTTTAATGCCGGTTTTTAAGATTTTACGACTTTTCTTTTATATATCACATCGTGGATGGTGTAAATCAAGCATGAGACTGCACCTTTTGTGCGACCTGATATGAACGTGTATTTGGATTTTCATCTGAAATGGCTGCAACAAACTAGAAAATTGTGGAGGTTGCTCTTCATGTTAAAAATAGACTTGGATTTAAAGATTGCCCTTGCTGTTGCCCAAGGACATTTAGAACGGAACGACATATTGCTTTAAACATTACCACCTACATGTGCCTTTTTGCCTTTCGCAACAGGCAATATATTTTGAAAGCATTTTTGCAATAGGAGAAATTGATCGTAACGAGCAATTTCTCTTTTTGTCCTTGATTATCCTTAGTTCACAAGTATATTTTCAAATTACTCCGTTTCAAATTAGGGGCGGGTAAGGAAATAAGTCAACGTTCAGTCGGCCTTGGATAGGCCTACAAAAAAATGCACATGCTGTGTAATATGATACTGCATATTGACCGAAATGTTGTGATAATACGGTTGCAGTGCAGTTTTTATTTGCAAATTACAACAGAAATAACCTTTCAGCATGCTGTGACTTATTTTTTTGCGGACGGCGTAGATAAAGATAAGATGACACAGATTGGTCTTGGTTCTGTTCTATACGTGCGACATTTTGCAGTCTACGTGTAAGCGCGGGGTACCTTCATTCACCCCCAGCCCCCCATTATTTTTTTTACAGTGTCATCTATCCGACCCAAATTTCCTCTTTTGAACCATAATTATATAATTTGCCGAATGGAAATATTTTCAATTTCGGTAATTCTGAATTCATAACACAACCTTTCCTGTTTGCTGTGTAATATACCCATTACGAATTTTGTTACCTTACGCTCGTTTGAGATAAGCTACTATGTGACGTCATATATGACGTCTTTTATACTTCTTTCACAGAAATGAAACGGGTTTAACTCAAGGCAACAACCTCGTGTGAATGTTCAGTTTTGTTTCCTCTGATCTATAATTCGCGATATTTCGTAAAGCATTTGTAGACAATGCAATGATGTGGCTCAAATTGTGGAATTGTCAGTGAAAGGGTAGAAAACATTATGGGAAAAGGAGAGAATGCTGTTTACTGAGCTACCGAGCTCTGATGTTTCCAACATTGTTTGAAGCACATACTTAACCCTTAAAGCGCCTTTCACGAATAAAATTATCTTTGCGGCCAGTGTAGATCAAGATCAGGCTGCACAAAACGTGCAGCCTGATCTTTATTCTACACTGTCCGCTTTACTGAAACACTGTAGGCAAAAGCAACCATGAAATTGCAGCTATTTGGGTTGTATTTCTAGGATGAAAATGTCTCAGTCTGATAGGTTTATTTGACGCCTTAAGGGTTAACCAAATTTTGATCTACTCTGATTTAACCACTTTGAACTACCAAATAACACGAGTTGTAACAACCTTGAAAAAAGAAGCCTTTTGAAAACACTGTAGAAAAAGGAGACAACTTTCATTTTATGCTCGTCACCAGCTTTTTTTTTCCCCACAATGTTTTCTAGACAAAAATCACAGAGTTACATCCGTTACATCTAAATTTTGCAAATGCCTTCGAAACGGACGAGTCATTTTTGTTTTTGTCTGGTATAGGGTCAACCCAGTTGTGATCTAATCAGATATAATTGTCCAGCTGAGAAAACGTCAAAATTTCCATTCGTAAAACTTGTGATACCCTGGGATGCAGCCACTTGACAACCGCTCTCAGCAGGGGTTCGAACCTGCTTTTTCTGATAACAGATTTAACGTTGTTAAACTTGAGCCAAGGACATTCAATCCCTCTCTTTTCTCAGCCTCCTTGCACACCACCCTCTTCTCCTACATACTTTTTGTTTTATATCTTTTTTTTAAAGACGTTTCCAATATCATTTCGTTAATAGCGTGGCATGTTTTCCTGGAGTTTCTATTACAAGCACTAGTACGCTGGACAATTTAATTCTCGAGCCATTGGCTGCTTTTACACATAACCATCGTAGAGATAATGATCAGCGGTGAGGGAGGAATGAATCCTGTTGTAACGATTGTCATTAATCCTTTGGAAAGAAACTGGCTGAGTGGAAGATTCGAACGGGCAACCCCCCTTTCTGTAGAGCGTTGGGTAACCTTTAGGTAACCTTTAGGTAACCAGGCACAGCTCTCTCTGCAGAGACTCAACAATAATGAAGCAGCTACTTAAAGAGGCCCATATACTCATTTTCAGCCAGTTTTAACTCATTTTGTCTTTATCAAACTATAGTCATTCTTATATCTTCATGCCAAATATTGAGCCTGACGGTTGCAAGATTGCTTAGATTACGGTCGATAGAAAATGCATTTCGCTGAGTTGCGGCCTTCCATGTAAACAGACTCGTCGTTTCTGGTTTTTGAATCGAAGATTTCGATATATCCGTTATACACTCGGGTAGATTCGTATCAAGATCATGCATTCTGTCACGTGACTATATTTGACCTTCGCCCTGCGTCTGATGAGGTAAACAAAGGAAAATGGAGGCTTCTCTGTTGCAGCCTCGATTTTCAGACGGAGGTCGCGGCCTATATGCAAATTACACCGTATCCGACTCTAGGCGGAAACCAACGGTAAATTTCCGTGACGCACCGCCATTGTTTACAGCTTCGATCGTCAGCCAGTTTTCTTCTGACCAATGTTTCTAATACAAATCTCCGTGTTTCTTTTTTCAATTACACCATATATGTCAGTAATTTATTCATGTTTACACAAAGGACTGATTTCTGTACCATTCTAAATTGTTTGAAATTTAACAGCGTTTTTGCTCACCGGCTGTAGACGGGCATCTTTAACCTAAATTTGACCCAGTCTGATTTAACTGTTTTCCAAATAATCGCCGGTTTTATCGACTCAAATAATTGATTGATTAATTGATTGAATTGGAGTTTAACGCCGTTTTAACAGCTTACGTCATATCACGGCAGTCAGTGGACTTACGCATGTGTTTCTTGGCTTTTTCACACCAGTACTGACACAGCTTTCTTTCCAAGTCACCGACCAATTTCTCACATGCATCAGAGGTGAGAGGCGAAAGAAAGTTTGCCTCAACCGGGTATCGAACTCACAACCACCAGGGCTGGCCGACTCTAATGAAACAACCTTATAAAAAGATTGAGATAAAAGGAGAAAGTGCTGATCACCAGCGTTTTCTTCTTTTCAAATAGTCTTTTAAAGACATAAACAACCATTAGAGATACATTTATTTTGCTGTCTACAAATTATTTCACATCGGACAAGTTTTAACTTTGACGTCTGGTAAAGTGTTAACCCAGTTTTCATATATACTGATTAGATTGTCCAGCTGAGAAAACGTAAAGTTTGCTAAACGTTTGATAACCTGGAATGCATCCACTTGACTAGCGCTCTCATCAGGGGTTCGAACCTGTTTTTTCTGATAATAGATTCAAAGTTGTAAGAATTGAGCCAAGGACATCCAATATCTCTTCCCAGCCCCCTTCTACCCCCCCCCCCCTTTATGCCCACACTCCTTCAAATTTGTTTGTTTTGTTTGATTTTTAAGGACGATTTCAACATATTTCAGTTACATTTTACCTATGCTTTCTTGGAGTTTCTATTTCAAGTACTCCGCATGATATTCTTTCCAAGCCACTGGATGCTTTTCCAATCTGGCAATTGTGGAAACAATGCTCAGCAGTGAGAAAAGAATGAATCCTGTCGCTATAACTATCATCAATCCTTGACCGAGCTGGGGATTCGACTGAGCTACAACGCACGGGTCTTTAAGCATAAACACAACAATATTTGAAGCACATACTTTAACCAAGTTTTAATCCAATCTGAACTAACCATTCAAGACAAAACTCCGAGATTTAACGACCATGACAAAGAAGCCCTTTTAAGCCCTTTGATAACAAAGTGGGAAAAGGAGAAAATACTGGCCACAAGTACTTTCTCCTTTTCACACAATGCCTTTTTTTTCTCTCTTAAAGACAAATGCCACAATTCAATGTACATTTTTCTTGCCATCTACGAATGCTCTCAAAATCGACTAATCATATATTTTGTTGTCTTATAAATGGTTAAGCAAGTTTAGATCTACTCTGATTTAATTGTCCAGCTGAGAAAACGTCAAAATTTGCATTCGTAAAACGTTTGATACCCTGGGATGCATCCACTTGACTAGCGCTCTCAAAAGGGGTTCGAACCTGTTTTTTTTTTTTTTCCTGGTAACAGATCCAATGTCGTAAATATTAAACCAAGGACATTTTTTCTCTTCCATCGTACCCCCTCATCCTACCCCCTGCACCTGGACCCCGCTGCAAATACCATGAAATTATTTTTACGCTGGTATGCATGATTTTTAAACAACTAATAGGAACCGGTACTTGTCTAGTTCTGTTTCTGTCTGCTTCAACCATTTAGCACACAATTCCGAGTTTTAACGGCCTTGATGAAGAAGCCTTTTGAAAACATTGTTGGAAAAGAAGAAAATGCTGGCCACAAGCATTTTTCCCTTTCCCGCAATGCTTCCCACTCTTTTAAAGACAAATACCACAAATTGATCTACATTTTCCTTGCGAATGCTCTAAAAATCGACAAACAATAGGAGCCACGATCTGGCAAACTTGAGGGGCTCAATGCATCTCTGTATTATACCAAGTAAGCCATCACACAGTAATGGATCTATGATAGCCCTCTTTTAAACAAACGACTTAATCATGAGTTAGACTGGGAAAATTGACCGATAGCGAAAGGTTTCGGCTTAGGTCAGCCTGCGCGGACTGCGCAGGCTGACCTGGATCGATACTTTTCACAGATGTATAAGGCCCCCTTTTAATAGAGTATGGCTCACATGTTTTGTTGTCTTGTAAATTGTTAACCAAGTTTAGATCTACTCTGATTTAATTGTCCAGCAGAGAAGATGTCAAAATTTGCATTTGTAAAACGTTCGATACCCTTAGATACATCCACTTGACCAGCGCTCTCAGAGGGGGTTCAAACCTGTTCTTTTTCCTCTGATAAAAGATCCAATGTCGTAAAAATGAAGCCAAGGACATTAATCTCTTCCATCTCAACCCCCCCCCCCCTCCCCCTTCCCCGCTGCTGCACCCCCCCCCCCCTGCGAATACCATGAAATTATTTTTATGCTGATATGCATGATTAATAACAACTTATAGGATCCGGCACTTGTCTAGTTCTGTTTCTGTCTGCTTCAACCCTTTGGCACACGGTCCAGAGTTTTTTTTTTTTTATCTTTTTTTTAAGGAAGAAGCCCTAAGAAAACATTGTTGGAAAAGGAGAAAATGCTGGTCACCAGCATTTCTGCCTTTTCCCACAATATTTTCTACCCTTTTAGAGACAAATTCCACAGTTTGAACCATATATAATTTGTCGTCTGCAAAAGCTTACAATTTCAAGGAGTCTAAAAAAAAATCTCGTTTGGTAAAGAGTTAATTAACATTGATAATAACTGCATACGTCCAAGAATTCAATTTTTCCCAGTATTAGTTAAATCATTACTGCGTAATGGGCCATTTAATTTTATTTTTAATAGCAGAGAATTGAAATTCAAGATCAAGTCGTAGATACTGTGCAAACTGATGTTTGATCTAACCTGCAAGATCCTTACCGAATAAATCTTACCAATCCCCAATAAATTAAGATAAAAATAAATAAAACCCCTCTAGACTGCAATAATCTAAGCCTCTTTTTTTCTGATTAATTGAAGCGGTGTTTTACACCGCTTTAAACATTATCTCAGTCATATCATGGTTCGCATATTCATGTATGTCACTAGGACTAGGCTGGGCTAGGACTCTGAGGTATCTTGCCCAAGGTTACTTCCACAAAAAACCGGGAACTTCCATCAAGGCTCAAGCCGAGGGCCTTCAAGTTACGAGTCCTACACGGTACTACTGAGCCACGCAGGACTCCTCTTTTTCTGAAGACTTTCTTTATTTACTTATCATTTTAATGCCCTTAGGATTCAAAGGAATGCAAAAAACTCTGATGGTAATATTGCTCTGTTTACTGGAACAATTAATACGTAAGATAGGTAATGAATGTTACATAAAACAATTACATTCCAAAAATAATAAGAATACTTTAGATACGTAAATTGATAGCATTAACAAAACGAAACAAACAAAAACATTTTCAAAGGCGTAAACGGGCTTTCTGCGGAAGGCATAGATCAAGATCAGACCGACAGAGGGTGCCGTCTGACCTTGGACCCATACCGTCAGCTTGTTCAGTCATGCCTATATGATAAAATAAGCAATGCCCTGGCAAAAGGGGCCTAAATGCATCTCCGTGATGCATGATACCAAGCAGTTCATCACGTAATATGAATTAAGAAACCCCATGTTGTATAGTAACCAATTGAATCATGAGGTACTCTGATCCTTTGACACGCAGAAAATTGCCGAATTGCAAAAAGTTTCGACCCAGGTCAGCCTACGCGGATTGCTCAGGCTGACCTTGGCCGATACTTTTTGCAGATGCATTAAGCTCCCTTTCCAGAGAGCATGACTCAAATATATGTTTTACTTCCAGTGGGTTGTGTTTTGGGCTGTGAAAAGAGGTTGAGTTTATCTTATGGCACTGAAACAGTTGAGCCATGCTTTGTGAAAATGAGGTTTAATGAATCTCCGTGATGCTTTATACCTAGCAAGAAATCACATAGTTAGGGATCCATGAAATATACTTAGTCTGAATATTGACTGGATCTTGACGTAGAAAGGTCCTTGAACATGCATAAAATTCACAAATGGCAAAAAGTTTTGACCCATGTCAGGCCGCGCAGAATGCACCGGCTGACAAGGATCGATACTTTTTGCAGATACATAAAGTCCCCATTCCACAGAGCATGGCTCAGTTATTTTTGGGGGAATACAGTGGTGTTTCGTACTGGAGGAAAAAAATCATATGCCACGACTGTCAAAATCGTATTTGGCGAGTCTACCGATATAAGTTATGGTGCCCACCGATATTTTACAATATTAAATTTTACATATCCCTTGTTATGCAATAATAATTATAACGTTTATAACAAAATAGAAAATTTTACAGTAAAAAATTCGGTAGTTCTTTGCGTTTTCTACATGTATTTCTGTATATGTTTTAACTTTAAAGCCCTCCTTGCACGCAAATGAAAATATGCAGTCTTCGTTGAGACTGATAACAAAACAAGGAAGATCGAGACGAGATCTGGGTTATGCGCCTTGAATAAACATTGATGATAATATTTGTATACATATGTACATGTAGCTGTCTAGAATTTGATATTTCCCAATAATAATTGAAACCCCTGCTGCGTAATGTACAAGTATAGTATCTTTTTACTCCTTCAACAGAGAGTCCCAACTTTTAACGATTCTAAGGAAAAACCCTTTCGAAAACATTGTGGGAAAAGTAGAAATGCTGATAACCAGCTTTTTGTCCTTTTTTCCACGACGTTTTCGTCCCTTTCAAGAATAAAAGTCATCTTTTGAGCTACCTTTTTTTGTCTTCTGGAAATGCTTTCAATTTGCTTGAGTCCAAAATTTTGTCGTTTGGTACATAGTTAATGGCTGAAAAGAGAAAAAGTGACATGAAATCAGATCAGATTGCAAACGATGTGTAGTCTGATCATTTATCTATACCGTCAGAAAACTGAAATATAATCGAAAAAATGATGATTGATCGAATGGTGTTTCACGCCGCTTTCAACATTATTCCAGTCGAATCAAGGCGACATCTCACATGTTCACGTATGTTCTGGGTTTCCCGAGTAGGCTTCTGACCTATCTTGTCTAGGGGCACTCCCGCAAAAAACCTAGTGCTTTCAGTGATGATCTAATCCGAGGCCCCAAGGTTGCGAATCCTACACTTTACCACTGAGCAACGCATGACTCTTGATCGAAAAATGAAAAAGCTCCACATGTGGGTGCCAACGTTCGGCTGCTGTTGTATTTAAAAATCTATGTCGAAAAGGGTCATAACTCTGTCAAAAATATTTCGATAGTTGCCTCCCCTTGTTTGATGGGTTTCCCTTTCGACAGTTAACAACTAGTACTCGTTTGAAGTGAATATCTTTCGTAATAAGAGGTAATATAAAATGTCAGTTTTTACACGACGAATTCTAAATGAAAAAGGGGGGATAAATGTGTCAAAAATATTTTAATAGTTGCTCGCACTTGTTCCTCTTTTGAAATTTAACAAGCAGTCCAAGTTTTAAGTAGATATCTTCAGTAATGACAGCGATATTATAAGATATCAGTTTTTGGAGGACGATGCAGACGACGATCAAGCTATGACAATACCTCGAAATTTTCTTCGAAAACCGCCGAGCTTAGCCTGTGTTCCAGTCCGTTCATGTTTTCCTTTTCTATCATTCTACTTTGTTAAAAATGACGGCCTAGGGACATTCGAAAACCGACTGCAGCGACATCTAGTTTACCCTATCTCATAGTGGGGTAAAGTAGATGTCGCTGCAATCGGTTTTCGAATGTAAATGACTAAATATAGATACCGAAATTCCAATAGCCTCAGTTTGATTACCTCATGTTTGTGCGCCATCTTTGAAAATAATGAAAACAAAATTTCAAACAGGTTAACCTTAGAGTATGGTTTAACAATAACTGCTAATCGTTTCAGCTGTTTTATTCTGAAAGCTTTTAAAACGGATGCAGTAAGAAGTGTTGTTGAAGGTCGCGATGACTTCGTCGAAAAGTGCGCAAATCCATCGTTATTGACATTGTGACGTCACGCAATAAACAAGTCTATAATTAGATTATCGTGCACAATTGATAATCATGGGGAAACCCCCAAATGTCCCCAGGCTGTAATAAGAACGAAAGCGATAGATAGCTGCCAACGATTCTAAGGAGAGCATGATACGGAGTAATTAGAATTATTACAGTCTGGACCCAGGCTAAGCCGAGCTATAAGAAACCTCTATATCCTTGAAGCAGTAACGTCCCTGTCTCAGTTGCTGATTGACACTGTCTGTTTTACCAGGGATCTTATATACATGTGTATATACGATCCCTGGTTTTACTTATCGTTATGTCTTTTTCCTTAGACTGCTGAATTAGTCGAATGGACTGGTTCAAATAGGAAACACATCTGAATTATTTATAATTCTAAGTTTGTTTTTGCCAAATTTGTAACACAGTGGCGGACAGTGTAGATCCAAGATCAGACTGCACGTTTTGTCTACGCTGTCGGCATAAAATAACTCAAGTCGGTTCCAGTGCTATATGGGATAATGGTTTAACCTTCACCAAACGACATAATTCTATACTGATTCAAATTGAAAGCAGTCACAGACGTCAAAATAAGTGCTACTCAAAAATTTAACTTTGTTTTGAGAAGGGTATAAAACATTGTAGGAAAAGGAGAAAATGCTGGTTACCAGCATTTTCTCCATTTCCCACGACGTTTTCCAAAGTCTTCTGTCTCAGAGTCGTTAAAGGTCGGGATTGTATGGTAAGGGGTTAAAAAGCCGAAAAGTTATGCAGTTTATATTGCACAGTTTACAAGGGTACTTAACACTTTACCAGAGGAAAACATTTTAGACCAACTCAAATTTAAAGCAAACGATAAACCAAACGTATGAAGTTAAAGGGAATTTGTCTTTGAAAGTGTAGAAAACATTGTGGTAAAAGGAGAAAATGCTGGTTACCAGCATTTTCTCCTTTTCCCATGATATTTTCAAAGGCCCTTTTCCTGAGGGTCGTTAAAATTCGGGATTGTTTGGAAAAGGGTTAATACGTAATACAGAAAAGACTAATATAAAATAGTAACAATCTATAAATATTCAGAATGCCTTCGATTTCCAATAATATCAACAAAAAGATTTCTAATACCGAATATAAAAGTACATATTGTCTTCCGATCCACTGCGCATTCTGTGCAGTCTGATCTTAATCTGTACTGTCATCATTAAAAGCTTTGAGTAGCCCTTAAACTTCACCATACAATCCCGTATTTTAATTACCCTGAAGAAGAAGGCCTTTGAAAACATAGGTTGAAAAGAAGATAATACCGGTAGTAGCAATTTCTCCTTATCTCCACTGTTTTCTACCCTTTAAAATTAAACAAGTAAAAAAAAAAATTGAGCTGCTTTTAATTTGCCGTCTGCAAATGCTTCCACTTTGGATGAGTCTAAATTATGATCCACTGATAGATTTAACATGGCCTTATAATAAAAAGGACAGAAGCAAAATTGGAATAGTGCAATTCAAAGTTTTGAACAAATACCTTAAAATCTTTGAAATGGGGGGAGGCATACTTTTCTCATTGACAGTCTGTCAAAGAATTTAATTTTTCCTTGTAAGTTACCTACGCGGGTGTAAAATGGGGTAATCCTAGCCAGGTTTAAATGGATCATGGGTAGAGCCCCATGCAAGGTGTCGTGAAGTGTGTATGTTCGCGAACAAGCCCAAAATCTACCAACTCGGCTTTCTCAATTGATTTCTATTGTTAAACTTGAAGGCAGTCTATTGTTTAATTTTGAATGATAAATTACAGTGCACTTACGAAAATACTGGATTTTGAAACACTCTAGTATTATTTTAGAACACACAGATTGCAAAATCTGCGGATTGAAAAATAGAATCTTTTCTTTTTGAAGAAAAAAGGAAGGCCTTCCTGCCTATCTGTCATGTAAACCATTTTAATCTTTAACCACAAAATTCTTAGATTTAACAAGCTCGAAGAAGGGGTTTTTGAAAACGTTGTGGGAAAAAGGAGAAAATGCTGGTAACCAGCATTTTCTCCTTTTCTCACAATGTTTTCAATCTCTATCCTTCCAATGGCATTATTCAATATATAGTCGCATACATTTTGTCATCTGCAAAAATGTTTCAATTCAGACAAGTCTAAAATTCTTTCGTCTGCTAAAGAGTTAAACCTTTCCTGTACTTGTGCGACTATTCACAAAGGGGTCCGCCGCGATAAGTGGTAAACACGCGGCATTTCTAATTAGAAAATCCTGGTACGTACCCCACCGGCGACTATGGTTACGTGGAAAAGATGCTGGTCATGGAGAAATGATCTTAGCCACGCAGACAAGAATATGGTCAAATTCATGTACAGCCTATATTTATAAACCGGTGAACGGAAGAAAACAAGAAATCAATTAGTCAGTTTAATAAACTAATCAATCAATCATTCGACCGATCAATCAATCGACCGGTCAGTCGATCAATCAGTCAATCACTATCAATCAGTCGACCGCCCGATCAATCGACCGCTCGACCAACCAACCAAACAACTATCCAACCAACCAACTAACCAACCAACCAACCAATCAATCAACCAAACGACCAATCAGTTAATCATTTGAAATCAATCCCAATCAACAATCAATAGACCAATCCATCAACCAATTAATCGATGAAAAACAAGAAATCATATTGGTGATTTTACAAAAGAAGGTGCCCTTAATAGATTGAAATGCTTTTGAAATCGGCGAAAAATTAGTTGTTCAATACTACTTCTTGATCCTCCCGCCTTCACCACCTACCATCTTGTTTTTGTATACCCCCGCAAAACGAATGTTTTCGGGGGTATACTGGAATCACCCTGTCTGTCCGTGTGTCCGTCCGTGTGTCCGTCCGTGTGTCCGTCTGTGTACAAATAATTGCCTGTTTCTGTCAAAGCGCCTGCGGGGGTATTAAGTCACATTCAGTGACAGCTCTAGTTTTTTACTGTCTTAATCTATATTATATTACTCTAAATAATTGTAGATATTAATCATTAAAAGCTGCCCCATAATTGTTTTAGAAACACTATAAACAACGATAGACCACGGTTACCCTTAAACTGCCTTTCATTACTACTGCTCTTTTTGAAAACTTTTGATCAAGATTAGACTGCAATGAACGTACAGTCTGATCTTGAATCCAAACAGGCTGATACACGTACATGTATTTGTTAAGTGAGTCGTCTAGACATTGAACTATTTTTGTCATTGCTACTGATACAAAAATATTGTTTTTTTTATCAGTTTGGCACCCTAGGGATAATGGTAACAAATACCTCCAAGTTAGGTACTATCTTTAATCCTTTTTCTCTGTTTTGTATTTGTCACGGTGTTTGTTATTTTGCTCTTTGCCACACAAAAAACTTGAAAGCATTTGTAAACGACATATTAAATTTACTTAAAACTAAAAAAAATGTCTTTCAAATGGTAGAAAACTTTGTAGGAAAAGAAAAAAAAAAAATGCTGGTTACTCAGGGTCGTTAAAATTCGGGATTTGTGTGGTAAAGAGATAAAATAAGGTTATATTTCCAAGTCTTTCTCTGACGAGTATAAATGTTCATCTTTAAACGAATCAAAGAAAGTTTCAATGAAAACGAAGGACCTTTTTTTGGGTCGTAACTTAGATTCAAGCAACGGACGGAGTAGATCCAAGATCAGACAACACGCTCTGAGCTGTCTGATCTTTATCTACGAAAACACAAAAGCCTGTGTTGTGCATGGCAGTCACAGGATTAACCCTACACAAAACAATCCTCTACTTAAACTAAACTGAGAGGGAAAAAAATGTGGAAAAAGGAAAATTGGCTTGCAACCAGTTATTTTTGTCTCTTTTCTTCAACGTTTTCTTCTCTTCCATTGACAAATACAAATATTCGAATCACGTTTGATTTACTGTCTGTAAATAATTTCAACTTAAGTCTAAATTTTTGTCATCTGGTAAAGAGTTGATTTATTTTAAGGAAATTACATGTATTGATTGTTTATTGAAAAATAAATGAACCAGTGGGCGATATTTACCTTTGCGAAGAACCATTCTAGTGGTGTGTGTGTGTGTGGGGGGGGGGGGGGGGGGGGGGGTGTGTGTGTGTGTGTGTGTGTGTGTGTGTGTGTGTGTGTTTTACTTCCGTAAATGGAAAAGAAATGAAAACAGTTAAAATTTTGTTTAACGTAAAAAAAGGTTGTTTTGGGTATACCGAACCGATAGCTCGACAAAGGCACTGTACAAGTGCTTAGATGAATGTAATTTAGATCACGATCAGATTATCAACTTAAATATATAGTTCAGTTCTAATCTTGATGACACACTTGTCGATAATCTCTGAGGATTTCTAAACAGCAGCCAAAACAGGTAAACGTCGCAGTTTTCCTTTCCAGTCACGGAAGTACATAATAACTGTCATATACGATAAAAAATCATAGAAATATAGACGCCGTATGAAATACCGGAACATTAATATTGAATATTTTTTGTGATTTAATAGGAAGAGACATTAATGAAAGTAACCACCTAGCAATCACCCCTTTTCCTTATTGTTTTTCATATTGTTGAAAAAGTGAAGTTTTCAGTTCGATATAATTTTTTAAGATTAGATCTTAATCCAACTCATTTTAGGAAGAGCAGCGGTTGTTGCTAAAAAATATGTCTGAATATGGGTCAAAGGGTAACTTGTAGAGCTATTAAAATAACAAATAATAAAAGAAAAGGATTACATCTTATCTCATCTATCTTTTTTGCTATGGTGGGAATAGGCGCCGCAGGATACCGATCAACGGTAGCAGCTATATTGGCGTCATAAATGTGCCCGCAAGTAAGCCCACAAATAGGCCCGCAGAATAAACATGTCCGCCATTTTTTAACAATCGCAAATAACTATTTATTCATCTGAGATGAATACCAAGAAGCAGATAAAAAACGCAAATTACAAAGTTTTATACGCCGAAAAGTTGCAATTTTCCTTTCTAGTTACGTTGAAAAAGTCTCTAAGCTGCCTTGTTCATTACTTCTTAAAACAAATTGCCGTAGACCAAACGCAGAAAGATCGTTTACAAATATAAATACACACGTACACATAAATATACATGTATCTATAACAACACATATATTTGAAAACAATGAGGCAAAAGGAGAAATTGTTCTTTACGAGCAATTTCTCATTTTGCAACAATTTTTTCAAAAGGGGATTGCTGCTATACGAAAAAAAAAGTCATCTAAGCGGCAAGAAGCGATTTGTTCAACACAACAGGTTTCCGTATCTAGGAAGCCGGCGTGTTTACACTAGAAGCTAATTTGTTTATATTTCAAAGAAAAAACTTAACGATCCTTGTAAAAGACAGGAAACTTCGCGTAATTACGTAATTAGTGAAAAATCTGCCTATCCCAGCATAAAACCGTTATTAAAACGCTTTGCAACCTGTCGGAAGAATTTTTTTTTTCTATCGACTAGCAGAAGGTAACATTTAAACGCATTATTCAAAAGAAGATAAACTGTTCGTATACCGCTTCCTTTTACCGTTTCATATGAGCCATCCTCTACGAAAAGGGGGCTTAACTCCTAATGCTGCTAAGAGCGACTCAAGGAAGTTTTGAAGACAGTGTAGATCAAGATCAGACAGCACAGAATGTGCGGTCTGATCTTTGATCTACACTGTTCGAGTAAAGATATTTTCCTACAGATATACCTTTGAAATAGGAAAATTTGGGTTTTTACTACCGGCTTAAAAGTTTCATTTTACTTATTTAGCAGTTTAAAGAGTTAATGCATCTGCAAAAAGAATCGACCTAAGTCAGCACGTGCATTCGGCGCAGACTGACATGGGTCGAAACCTTTTGTTTTTGGTAAATTTTCTGTATGTTCAAGGACCTTTCTACCTCAGAATTCAGCCGGTTGTTAGACAAATGGATGTTATGGATCTATAATCATTTGATGACTTACTTGGTATGACGCATCACGGAAATACGTTAAACTCCCTTTTGCCTTAGCATTGCTCACATGTATTTTTTTTACACAATGATTTGTCCATAATTAACCAGGATGTACATGTATGCTTCAAGGGGTACTGCGTGGCTCAGTGCTGAAGTTTGAGGATTTGATACCTGTAGGTTCCAGTTTCGATCTGGACTCGAAGCGCAGGCATGAAACTTTGAGTCCCCGATGTGACCTTTGGCAAAACATATGAGAATCCTAGCCTGGACCGAGCATTGTTTGCTTGTGTGAGATAATTGAATCCGGTCGCATTTACTTGGTTAAATCCTTAAAGGGAATTTCGGCCCCGCCGGAGATTCCAACTCGAAACCAGCGGGTTATAAGTTCCGGTGGTTGCCAATGATTCACCGAGGCTTCTAACTGCCTAAAATAAAGATCACGCTTATCTGGACAAAACTTACCTAACACGGATATTATGACGAAAGACAAAATCCTAACAAACCCCGACAATGTTTGCATTCCTCGGTTGTGATGACGTCATTAGTCTCGACTTCAGTCTGTCTAGTTCTTAACCCTTAGGCTGCGAAGCGCGACTCATTGACCTTTTGCGGACAGTGTGGATCAAGATCAGACTGCACAGAACGTGCAGTCTGATCTTTGATCTACACCGTCCGATCAGGAGATATTTTTCTCCCAAACACAGTATGTTTGAAATAGCAACATTTAGGTTTTTACTATAGACTTAAAACTTTAATTTATTTAGCAGGATAAGGGTTGAAATTAAAGGATTTGTTTTGTAAGTCATGTATTACGTGTCTTAGAGTTGAGAATTAAAATTGAATTTTGAATAATTTGCGAATACGGCACCACTGAATGTATTCACCAACTGTTTTAACTCTATATCAAACAATCCAGACATATAACGATCCTGGAAACAAGGCTTTTGAAAACATTGTGGGAAAAGGTGAAAATGCTGGTAACCAGATATAAAATGCATTTTGTTTTTAATGTAAGTAGGATTACGGCCCAAGGTTATATCGGTGCATAAACGTAAAGGAAGCTTGTTATCACATAAAAAACATGTGTGGAATCCTCGTGTTTAAACAGAATCTAAACGATACCGGCATTTTTTGGGTGCAACTTCTTCCACATTATACCGAGCCCCTCAGAGCAGACGGTAGCGTACAGGATTTGAAACCAGGGGTCACTGGTTTGAATCCCAAACTCGACAATTTCTTTCCGAGGATTGATGATAGTCATTGCGAAGATTTATTCCTCTCTCACCGCTGATCATTGTTTCGACGATGGTTATGTGGGTAAGCAACCAGTGGTTTGGAAAAAATATTGTACGAGGTACTGGAAATAGAAACTCCAGGAAAGCATGGATGGAAAGGTGCACTGGCATCCGCGATATAACTGAAATAATGTTGAAAACGGCGCTAAACACCATACAAAGAAGCAAACAACAATTTTTTACACAATAATTAATAAAGGTTTATACATGAGCTACGCTTTGGTAAAAGGAGGTATGATCCAACACCGCGCAGCACTATAACAAGCCAGTCATCACGTAATTGTGGATCCGTAAGTTCCTTTTGCCTATGGCGGCCGGGGTAACAGGCTAAATCTTGAAGTAGAATGGTCTTTAGACATGCAGTAAATTTACTAAAAAGTAAAAAATTTTCGACACAGGTCAGCCTGCGCGGAATGTGCAGGCTGACCTGGGTCGATATTTTTTGCAGATACATTAGATCCCCTTTTTACAGACCATAGCTCATAATGTCAGGTTACGGAGGGCAATGTTTGTCAAAAACAATCACTTGTACGTCTATCCCAGTTTAAAACAGCTGTTTCGACCGACAAGACAGGATGGAAATGGAATAAAGTTGACTTTGCGGACAAACGCTCTATTTTCTACGGCTTCCAACTGTGCGCCATTTCTGGAAATATACATTTGAAATACAAGAGACCGTAAATAGTATTTATGTGACAAAAAATATGTCCATTTACACCATCTGACCCTTGATCAAACAATACTGTGTTTTTACGATTAAGTAATTGGACTTTTGAAAACTAGTAACCAGCATTTTCTCCTTTTCCCACAATGTTTTATACCCTTTCAAAAGCAAATTCGATCTTTTTGGCGATATTTAATTTGTCGTCTGTAAATGCTTTCAATGTGGACCAGTCTAAACTTTTGTCGTCTGGTAAAGAGGAAATGACGTCACCCTGTCACTTACAGGGTGTTGCCTTTTGACAGAAACAAAATACCGCAGTAGTATATAGCGCAAAATGGTTCCATTTATATCGTGTTATGCTGTAATTACCTTTTTTTGACACCCACGTTTTCCATGATGAATTCTGTACAGAGAGAGAGAGAGAGAGAGTCAGAGACAGACAGACAGACAGACAAAGAGCCAGCCAGCCAGACAGACAGACAGACAGACAGAGCAACTCGGTGAGAGAGAGATACTGTTACTAGAACTTAGTTCTTCTTAATAATAATGTTAATAACTTATTTGCAAGTGAGATAGGCATGGGAAAGTGTCAGGGTGCTTGTACGGATTAGTCAGCTTAGGCTGAAGTACATCTTTCGAAATTCATGCGCAGCAATGGTTTCAAGATTACCGGTCAGGGTCATTGGGGTACCTTACCCGAGGACACCCCCACGGCAAACCTTAGCGCCTTAAGCGAGGATCGAAGCCAGTACCCATAGATCTCTTTATCCTACAAGTAAAGTACTGACTCATGCAGGACACCTAGATAGGATATAGAAAGGTGGACGTTAACAAGAATAAAGCCCTTAAACCTTAAAAAATATATACCAAAAAGGCACCTAGTGCCTCGGGTGGGAATCGAACCCAAAAGACCTATATTTTTTATTCCTGCATTTAACCACTGAGCCATGCAGGACCCTGGCACATGTTGTAGATGCGTGACTTGCATACATATACGAGTAGGCTCATAAAACTTCAGAAATAGACTTTAAAAAAATGATTATAACAACACACTATCATTTGCAGACAATCTTTTAATTTAAAACGATAGGCCAAAAAACACGCCATTCTGTATTGCTGTTTTTTGTATATTGCGCTTTAACTTTTTACTGAACGAGATAAGTTTAGATTTGAACAAATTAAAAGCATTTGTAGACGGAAAATTTAGTGCGACCAAAAAGATGATTTTTTTTCCTTAAAACTGTAGGGTGGAAAAACATCGTGGTAACCAGCATTTTCTCCCTTTCTCACAATGTTTTCAAAAACCTTCTTTTGGGTCGTTAAAAGACGGGATCGTTGGGTAAAGAGTCGAAGTTTAGGTCCAAAAACATGAACCGTATAATTATAACAACCCTGAGAGCGCCTTTTACAACGTTAAGTGCTTTTGCGGCCAGTATAGATGAAAGATCACACTGCACGAAACGTGCAGTCTGATCTTTGATCTATACTTTCCGCTGAGCTGAGACATAGACCAAAGTAACTATTAAGTTACAATCACGTGGGTCTTATTTCTGGACTGAATCTGTCCTTTGGGTTATACGGCGCTCCAAGGGACAATGCACCTGTTGCAAAATTGTATGTAAATTTAGCTTGAACGTTTTCTGAACAAACCATACCCTCCCCGTTTAACCTATCTAAGATCAGACAAACATTTGTACAAAGAGTAGATCAAGATTAGACTGGAAACAGCGTCTTTAATTATCAGACGGTCAGTTTTGAGTTTCTGAATTACATTTAGAAAAGTACTGCTTGGCTCAATGGTATGGAATAGGATTCGTAATCCGAAGGGCCTCGATTCGACCCTCATTCGAGGAGCTATGGTATTCATGAAAGTATCCTTATGCAAGACACTACAGAGCCCTTGCCTAGTACCGGTGAATTCTTGGTGCTTAACGCTGTATTTAACATTATTTCGGCTATATCGCAGCGGCCAGTGCACCTATCCATGTTCCCCTAGACTTTCTTTTCGCACAATGTTCTTCCCAAGTCACTGGCTGCCTTTTCACATTACCAATACCGAAGAAACCTAACCGTTACATGAATAGGGGAGTTTTCTTTTTGTTGTAATGTAACTGAAACAATGTAGTAAACGGCGTAAAACACCATTCAATTAACAAGTTGGAATAAGTACAATATTTTTAAATGTTTACAAATCTTTCAACTGACCACTCACGAATCAAGCAGACTAATCCTTTTCCACACAATCCTGAGTTTTAACGACCCTGAAGGGGGGGGGCTTTTGAAAACCATTGTGGGAAAAGGATGTAAATACTTATAACCGGCATATAAGTTTCTTTTTCCCACAATGTTTTCTACACATTCAAGATCCCAATATTTCACTCATATTCTATTTCTCGTTTGGAAAGGCCTGTAACCCTTAAGCTGCTAAGCTCGACTCACTGACCTTTTGCGGACAGTGTCGAACCAAGATCAGACTGCACAGAACATGCAGTCTGATCATGGATCTACACTGTCCGATAGAGAAATATTTTTCTTAAAAAAATAGCATTATTCGGGTTTTTACTATCGGTTTAAAAGTTTTCTTTAACTTATTTATCAGGATAAGGGTTAGTTTAAGAGAGTTTGGTAAAAAATTAATTCGATCTAGTTTGTCTGAGTGTATTTCTCAGAGGTATATATTAGATACGCAGTACCAGGTAATAAAAGCCGATAGGGCTGATAAGTTATAGACGCTTTAATGACTTCCCCCGCGGAGGGATGATATTCTTTCCAGTGTTTATTACGCAGCATTTTCCCTTAACTCTTTATCAACCGACACAATTCTAGACCTGTCCAAATCCAATGCATTTGCAGGCGACAAATTAAAGGTAGCTCAAATGATAGGGAACAGGAGAAAATGCTGGTTTCCGGCATTTTCTCATTTTCCCACAATGTTTTCAAAAGCGCTCTTCCCTAAGACCGTCAAAACTCGGGTTTGTGTGGTAAAGGGTTAATTCCTCAGCATACAATATTTTAGACTTGCTCAAATTCAAAACAGTGGCTATCAAGAAAATCAATCAGTCTGAAATGATGGAATTTTCCGTTCAACTTGTAGAAAATATTGTGAGAAAATGAGACCTTTTGTGCTGATTTTCTCCTATTCCCAAAATGTTTCAAAATTCATTTTTTTATCAGGATCGTTAAAACAGGTAATTTTTTGACAAAGGGCTAAACTGCTGAATTAATCAAATTAAGTTTCTTCAGCTTACTTAAAAAAATACCCAAACATTGCAATTTCAAAGTTCTTTTCGCCAGAAAATTCTCATCGTATCAGACAGTGTGATTCCAATATCAGACTGCAAGTTCTGTGCTGTCTGATCTTGATCTATACGTAAAAGTGCAGTGACTAGCGCTTATCAGCAGAAAGGTTTATAGTTCCAGCAAGGTGCAATCAGTTCACAGTCCTTTGACAGGCCATAAATAATGTACCATGTACTTCTTTTTTTGTTCCTCATAGGTTTTTACGCAGCAATTTTTAATCGGTCGGCGTAAGCCGGACGATTAGAGAGACCACAAATTTCGGAAACCCGTCCGCTGAGGGCAAACTGATGTAACTGCAACTCGTAACAGCGTTCATTTACAGCATTACAACGCTTAACAAGCCTGTCGTGACCTTATTACAAATACTACTTTCGGTTGAGCGCAAGAATGAATAAACAGTCCTAGTAAACAGGCGTCAAGTAATCCCGTTCTCAACTTTTCAATTATGCAATAAACGGTGATTACAACTTGTTTAGCATTGAATTTTGTCATATTACCAATGTAATCAAAATGTCTAGCGAGCAGAAATGGAAAAACTCGTAGCAGTTTACTTTCAAAACAGTTATCAGAAATGGGGTCAGAGGTAATGAGTAATTGTATGAATGAAACGAGAGCGAATCAATTGTATCGCGTGATGTAAACACATTCTGTAGCCGTCGACTGTCTATATTATTCGGCAAACTTCGAGTGGGTCGTTGGTCACTATATACGTATTTACGGGATCGGTCGAGTTGTGACGAGTGTTGTCCGTATATGTTGCAGGTGTTGAAAAGTTCACGGGTCATCTAGGGTTGGGGCAAAGATAAAATCGCTACAGAAAGGAGTTTGTAAGGAATATTGCTGTAAAGAATTTAGATATTTAGATTGTACTGCTTTAGAGCAAAGTGATGTAAATGCAACTCGTAACAGGCGTAGGTTTAAAATAGTGATTGGCCGTGGGTTGTTTAACGCTAGTGAGGCAAAAAAGTGTGAAGCTGTGAGGGAAAGGGAAGTAAACTTGTGTAAGGGTTATGACCTCTAACTTCTAAGTAGCGGAGAGGTCATTACGTAAGCATTTTCAGAATGGACTGGTGATCCCACGCCTGCAACTTTACAAGCCAGACTGTCCATTCACAGTACTGACCAGCAGTATCTGATTACGCATTTTTTTAGCGTCAGATGTGTTAAATTTTCATAACCCCTTACAGACACGGCACTATCATTTTGTACGGTCACTGACATGTTTCTTCTTGATGAGCTTAGATTGGAATCAGTCTGTCAGTCTGCTGACCCTTGACAAAACAATCCTGTGGGGCATTGAAAATATAGTGGGAAAGAGAGAGAAATGCTTGTAACCACCATCATCTCTTTTTCCAACAGCATTTTCTTCACCATATGAACGATTTTCAAAATAAAATTTTGTCATTTGGTTGAGTTAAATAGAGCATTTTCTCCGGGGGGGGGGGGGGGGGGTGAAACTGCAACATAAATACTCTCACTTAAGATATAATTCTCCATGTCTGAATCAACGGACCAGGGAAAAGTTTAGGAGCATGTATTTTTTCCAAGATATTTTTCTTTAGAGGGCTAAGCAAAACATGTTGCCTTTGCAGAGAGTGCAGATTCAGACCAGACTGTATAGAACATGCAGTCAGATCTTGGATCTGTCGTAACATTTTTTATATGAGATATTCTAGTCAAGACAGCAATGGCCCTTCAATAAATAGGCTGCTTTTGCAAGCTTGACATGTCTGTCTCGTTAATTCAGGGTCTTAAGGTAAAACTCTCGACAATATGTATGTCTCACCAGACACTTTATATTAGTTGATTCTCATCCTTTCCACAAGGTCCAGTTTTTCAGATAAAGAGCACAAGGTTTACTGTAGCTATGCTCCTCGCTTATTAGAATGAATCAAATACATAACCTGTATTGGTCAAGGTTAAGAAAAGTTGCTTTTGCAGACAATAAAAGATCGAGATTAGACTGTCCTTTGAGTGCAGTGCAGTTCAATATTACACACGTAGATATCTTAGATCATAATTGGATGTTCACGTAGGATATAGATCTGTAAATGAAACTGTAATATTTGTACAGTGGTTTCTGACTGAAAACGGCCAGTAGATTAACTCAGAGTTTTAACTCTTTACCACACAATCCCAGTTTTAACAACCTTGAGGGAAAAGGCTGTTGAAAACATTGCAGAAAAGGGGGAAATGCTGATCCATCATTTTCTCCTTTTACCACGATGTTATCTACCTTTTCAACGATTCAACTCATCATTTGGGCTACAGTCAAATTCGATTCGTAATGTCCAAATGCTTTCGATTTTGACAAGTCTAAAATTTCGTTGGTTGGTGAAGAGATGACGGTTACGTAGATATTAGCTACATTCTTTAGAAGTACGGTTGGAAAATTTGGCAAGCAGACGTTGTGGCCAGAGTGATTCGGCCCAGGAAGGTTTAATCAGCCAAAAATATTAGAGAGGACAATTTATCTCGATAGATACGATGGCTTGTTAAAAATAGAGAAATAGATAGCCCACTAGCGGCCAAAAATAAACAATTCGGGAGTCAAAATGCAAACACATTTTATACGATTTATTCAAATTATTTAAAAGTAAAAAACTAAGGATATTATTAAGAGTCTGGCAATGTGCTACAGTACACTCTGTCTGTGTTCCAATAGTTGGTAGAAAAGTGAGTCTTGTAACTATATTAAAGTTACCAAAGTTGCTAAAGTTAGAATAATAAAGAATATCAAATTTTGTGTTTGTGTGTGTGTGTGTTTTTTTTTTTTTTTAGTAAAAGGCTGGTAGGTACTGTTAATCTTGTAAGAGTGATGTCTAAAGCTGGATAATAAGAATTGCTGATTAGAATTCCGTATCTTTTACGTTCTATTGCTGACGGCTGGCAAATCTCTACTTAGACCATTCCGTTAAACTACTAATTTGTAAAAGACAGGTTGAAAAAAAAAAGGTTCCTAGGTGGTTCAGTTGTATGGTGTAGGATTCGACACTTGTGATTTTCGTGGGAGTGTCATCAGGTAGGATACCTCAGAGCCCTTGCCTAGTACTAGTGAAATCCTTGACAAATATGAATAAGAAGGCTGTCGCCGCGATATGACTGAAATAATGTTCAAAGCGACCAAAAACACAAAACAACCAATTACTCAACCAGTTTATTACTAAATTAGATGATTTCCACATAGTCCTTTGCAAGAATAAGAATGGATTTCTTTATCCATTGTCAAGGTTCTAATTCAGTATAAAAGGCAATATAACATGGGGTTCTTACTCCCATACACAGTTCAAACAACTACCATTTGATATGTGATTTTCAAAAACAGTGTGGTTATTCAGTGTCGACCGATTACAGTGCTGACAGCACTTTGATTTCTTTTCATTTAAGATGCAAAGTATCGTTTTCCCATCCAGCGGCAATAATACTGTTACGTAGAGACTTAATGAGGTAAGCTTAAAAATACGCCGGAGACGCCTAACTACGATAATTCGGGGGGGAGGGGGGGGAAGGGGGGGGGGAAGAGGAATACTTAAGCATCAGACCGTTTGATAGAAATCGACTCTTTGTTATTCATCGTCGTCGGTTGCCTCCCGCTCCGTCCCTTTTCCCCTGATTGATGGATTGAATCGTGTTTTACGCAGCTTTCAGTATTATTTCAGTCATATCGCGGAGAGAGTTCACATATTCATGTTTGTCCTGGATTTCACCCGTACAACGTTATGGCTCTGAAGTGTCTTCTTTAAAAAACACTCCCATGAAAAACCCAGTGCTTCCAGTGAGACGCGAACCCGAAGTCTCCAGGCTACGAGTGCTACATTTTAATAAGCCCCGGTAGCTCAGTCGGTATCGTACAGAACTTGGCAACAGTAGGTCGCTGATTCGATCCTTGGCTCGGCCAATTTCTTTCCGAGGACTGGTGATAGTCCTTGGGACAGGAATCATTCCTCTCTCACCGTTGACCATTGTTTCGACGATGGTTATGTGGGAAAGCAGCCAGTGGCTTGGAAAGATTATTGTGCGGAGTACTGGCAAAAAGAAACTCCAGGAAAGCATGCATAGGTGCACTGGCCGCTGCGATATAACTGAAATAATGTTGAAAACGCCGTTCAAATACCATACATCAATCAATCAATCAGTACCACTGAGCCACACAAAACCCATTCCCTACCCCAAAGTCTGATTTGTACTATTCGAATAAAACATTTTCTGCAAATAACGATATGTCGGCCTAAGCTGATATACCTTAACAAGCAACCCAAGCTTTGACTTGCCGTTGTCATCTGCATTAATTAAAGGGTGGTAAGTACATGTATTCTAGTCTGAAAACAGTACAATGTACTAGTAAACGAACACACAGGCGCTTGCAGACGTGATATGAAAAATTTAATGTTGAATACGTCATTAAACACCAAATAAGTATACAAACTGATGCAAAGATTCCGAAAGCCCTGAGTAATGAAACACAACGAAGCTCGGAAGCTTTTCGGTAACGTACGGGGCTTGAAACTCATTGAACGGATAGTAACGACAAAAGTCGAAGATCGGAGTTCAATCAAGCGAAAATTGGCGACCCTATAGCTAACATGGATTATGCCAAAATTTTCCAAGAAATTCACGTTTCCACGGTTGGTTTTGAATATACGAAATATGACGATAGAAGTTCGAGACACGAACCTAAAATTTTACGAAAATTGCTGATTTTATCTTTTACCGCATCTGCGTATCCCGTGATTATTCGATCATGTACGGAAGATGCCGACAGATGATGGCGACTTTGCGTAAATTGCCGATTTTAATTTTCCCTGGTGTCTTTTGAGATGGATGGTTTGAGATGGTTTGAGATGGATCAGACATTCATTTTTTTGGGGGGGGAGGGGGGGAGGGGGGGCAATTTACGTATCAAGGATAACGCAAACGTGTACAGAAAGTACAGAAAATGTTGATAAAAGTCGGAGATCGATATTAGACTTTGCGGATTTCGCCGATATTATTTCCACCAGGGTTCGTAGACACTAACCATTCAAAAGGATATTCTTATAGTCATATTCTCAAGAATGTGCTAAATTTGAAAGTTACATAACTTCTGATTGGCTGAACCAAATGGTTTAGCCAATCAGAAATTGTGTTACTTTCTAAATGTAGAATTAGATTTATAATGCAATAAAGAACGGTCGTTGAATGCGAACCCAGGTATCTGTATTGACGGTCTGACATATTGCCAAACGTTTCCCAGAAATTCACGTTTCCCGTGGCGATACGAACGTGATTTTGCTCCAGTTTTGTACCAAGCGGCCTAGATTTTTTTTTAACTCGTCATCAGACGACAAAATTGATAGATTCGTCCAAATTGAAAGCATTTGCAGACAACAGATTAAAGGGGGCTCAAATCAAGCAGTTTTACTTTGAAAAGGGGAAAACAGTGTTAGAATGGGAGAAAATGTCTGTTACCAAGTTTTTCCCGACCCAAAATTGTTTACAAAGCCTTTTCGTAACGTTATGAGGCCGTTAGGCAAATCTGCCTTAGTAAAATGATTTGAAAAAAGGTGGAACCAGTCTTCACGACCAATAAAAAGAGTTTATAATGCAAATTAAGACAAGGTGGCAAGCAACGTAGATCTAAGATCAAGATCAGACTGCCTGTTCTATGCATTCTGATCTTGATCTACGATGTACGCAATATTAAAACGATTCGATAGCCTGTGGTTGTGAAAAGGGTGACAAGGAGAAAAACAATCTTGTTTATTACAATGGCCAGCGAGTAAATAAAAACCCACTTCTAAATTCAAATCGGTTCAGGGTCATCGTAAGCTGTTATTGAGACAGTTAACACACTGTCTTATATTTTTCCCTGTACCTTACCATCCCTATTTCAAAGGATACTAGGAAAGAAGGCTTTTGAAAACATTGTGGGAAAAGAAGAAAATGCTGGTTTACCAGCGTTTTCTCCTTTGCACACAATGTTTTCTATTTCTTTTCAAAGACAGATCCGACAATTTGAATCATGTTTGATCTGTTGTCTTCAACTGCTTTCAGATTTGGCAAGTGTCAAGTTTTTGCAGTGAGTTAAGTACATTCGTACCCGTGTTCGATAGAGTTCATTTTTCTCTCTCTCTCTCTCTCTCTCTCTCTCTCTCTCTCTCTCTCTCTCTCTCTCTCTCTCTCCCTCCCCCCCCAAACACTGAGTATTAGTATGCAGCACAGCAGCTTCGAACAATGGTGTGCGAAGAGCGAATAGGCAAAGAAACTAAATGGGACACATGAAAAAATGCAATCAACATAAGCCTATAACTGACGGAAATTTTCAGCATCTATTCCCTCTATTCTTGTGAAAAAAGCCCTTAGTTTTAAATCATGTCAAGACCCGACTTTAGGGAGACGAACGAACAGACGAACTGACAGACGGACGGATGGAGGGCTTTGCTGATAAAACCCCTGACTAGTGGAGGGCAAGTCCTCTCCCATGAAATCGGACGGGGCCAAAAATCGACAGACAGACCGATAAGCCAACAGGTAGATGAAAAAAAACGATTCCATTTATTTTTTATCCCTTCATTAAACATTCCTGTGTTTTAACGACCTGGGCGACGGGGGCCTTTGAAAACATTGTGAGAAAAGGAGAAAATGTTGCTAATGGCATTTTCTCTTTTTCCCTCAGTGTTTTCTGTGCTTTCAAACACGATTTCCATCTTTTGAGCCACAGTTTATATCTCGTCTGCAAAGACTTTCAATTTGGACAAGTCTACTATATTGTCGTTTGGTAAAGGGTTACCCGTAATTAACACGCGCTGTTCATTTTGTTTTGGAGTGATCTATATTTCTTGGTAGAAACAAAAAGGTGATAATAAACAACAAAAAAAACCCGATATTTATTTGGTACAGAAACAATTTATCATAAACACACAAAGTAAAAACAGCTTTTGCTAATTAATTACCTTTCCACCTTTCTTATTGTGATAAAGAGGTTTCGAGAAAGATACACTTGAATGGCGAAATTCCTGGAAATACGAAAGTCGTTGTTTGTCACCCTGTTTATTTCGTTTTCTCCATACTGCCTTTTTTTCCTCAGAGATATTTGATTCCTGCAGCGCGGGGTCCTGCGTGGATCAGAGTAAGTTGTAGGACTAGGAATCTGGGAGCTGCAGGTTCGAGCCTCCCTGGAAGCAGTGAGTTTCTTGTTGGAGTGTGCTTGGGCATGACTCTTCAGATCCCTCGCCTGGTGCTGGTGAAACGCGAAAATACATGAATATTAGTCTCAATAATGAGACGCTAGGGTGATTTTTTTTTCATATTTGGACATTTATTGTACACCGTACCGTCTCAAGTCCATCGTAAATTTTCCGGTAGCAAAGATAGAGCGCTATACTGACTTTCTGTTTCGTCAGTTTAATCTGTATTGCAGCGAAATGCTATTAACATTAAGTAACAAACATGACCAAAGACAAATTATTAAACCCTTCATTACATAAAGAGCTTGTAGAAGTCGTTTAGAACATGTAAATCTCGGAAAAATCACTGAAGAAATTTATCGTGCGTGTCGGCCATTTTGTGTGTTTTCGGGAATGTAAACGACCCAAGTAACAGATGAAATGCACGGTTTTCTCTTATGTTCAGCGTTTAAATTGAAAATATTTGTATTTCAAACGAAGGGTTATTGAATATGCAAGCAACAGGTATGTTTAAATCCTAGTTTTGTGCTCTATTTGCGAAATTATAACTTATACATAATATAAATTATGTGAACTGCCTTTGTGATATGACTAAAATGCTATTGATAGCTGCATAATACATCAATCAATCAATCAATCAGTCAGTTTTCATGATTCGCGTTAAAATACATAGGTTAAGAAACTGTATTGTGAAAGCTCACCGGCGAACAACGCGTACATCTAGAAGAGTGTAGATTACGATTGGCATACCTACACACGCCGTCTGATCGTGTTATACAATTTCCACTTTTTTCATTTTACGGGTTTAGCATTAGGCATTTAACTTTTTCGGCGCCCAATATATTATTGTACTTACGAAATTTCGACTGGTGCAAATACAATACACTGAAAAGAAATGGATCATGCTTTGTGATAAAGGGGGTTAAATGGACTTGCAAAAAAGAACATACATATGTCAACCTCCGCAGTCGGCGAAGGCTGACATGGATCGAAACGTTTTGCTATTTGTAAGTTTTCTGCATGTCCAAGGACATTCTACCTCCAGATTCAGTCGATTGTAAAATAAAATGGATTTTATGGATCCATAATTATGTGATGACATGCTGGGTATAATGTATCACGGAGATACATTAAACCTCTATGTAACATAGCTTGTATAAACTCGATCTCTTTCGATGAGTGAAAATACAATACACGGATATAGATTTTTTTTTTTAAAAATTGTAATCTTTGACCAAACAAGCGGGTGGTATAGATTAAAGATCAGACTGCACGTTTTGTGCAGTCTGATCTTGATCTATGCCGTCCGCAAACGTCCTTGTTTTCGCCTATGATGCTGAGAGGCTTAACTCATCGAAATTTATTTTTGTCCATAATGTAAACTCAAAAGGTATCGGGTCAACGTCCAGGGGAATAAAACACCCGAAAACAACAAACAGCCTGAACCTAACAGCCTTAAGATTCTTGACTCTTGGTTCTATATCCTTTATATAAATCAATTCGTCTTGTTTCGAGGTCTTTAAACCTAGAGGTCGAGGGTTCGATATCCCAGCTCTACCACAATCACTTTGAAAACTGATGACAGTCAATGTTACAGGATTCATTCCTTACTCACTGCCGAACATTGATTTGCCTTTATTTAAATGTAAGAGCAGCCAGTAGCTTGTAAATAAGATGTACTAGGAAGGCATGGGTCGGTGCACTAGCCGCCGTGATATGAATAAAATATAGTTGGAAGCAACTGCATTCGTACAAAAGATGATCTGACGCACTCAGCTTATTAATGCCACTTAATATTGTACTAAAGACAAAAAAAAAGGTTAATGAAAACATAGCATCCCCCTCTTTCGCTCTTAGAACTTACAGGCGAACTGATCGAATTTAAATATCGTTTGGAAATTACTAAGCAAGATTTCGTTTATTTGATTGATTATCTATAGAAATTTTATGTGTAAAACTACAGACAGGAAAGCGTAGTGTGTAGACGAAGATCAGACTACACGTATGTGCAGGCTGATCTTCGTATATACACTCTGTAAATAATATTCATTGCCGCGTAAAGAAAGGAAAAGGATTTATTAGCCGACGAATCCTTTAAACGGCGTGTGAACGTCTTCACAAAACTCTACCGTAATGCTTGTAAGATTTCTATCGTTTATCACTCACGGGTAAAAAACAAACAAATTATCGACTGAGATCACTTGTTTATCTCTTGAAATTTGGACCAATTGTCGGATAATGGATGAATGGGTCACTTTGACCACACTGGTATGTCCATCCATCCAGGTGTCTGTCCATCCGTCTGTGTGATACGTGTATGTCTGTCCATCCGTCTGTGTGATACGTATATGTCTGTCCATCCGTCTGTGTGATACGTGTATGTCTGACCATCCGTCTGTGTGATACGTGTATGTCTGTCCATCCGTCTGTGTGATACGTGTATGTCTGTCCATCCGTCTGTGTGATACGTGTATGTCTGTCCATCCTTCTGTGTGATACGTGTATGTCTGTCCATCCGTCTGTGTGATACGTGTATGTCTGTCCATCCGTCTGTTTGATACGTGTATGTCTGTCCATCCGTCTGTGTGATACGTGTATGTCTGTCCATCCGTCTGTGTGATACGTGTATGTCTGTCCATCCGTCTGTGTGATACGTGTATGTCTGTCCATCCTTCTGTGTGATACGTGTATGTCTGTCCATCCGTCTGTGTGATACGTGTATGTCTGTCCATCCGTCTGTTTGATACGTGTATGTCTGTCCATCCGTCTGTGTGATACGTGTATGTCTGTCCATCCGTCCGTGTGATACGTGTATGTCTTTCCATCCGTCTGTGTGATACGTGTATGTCTGTCCATCCTTCCACATGTTTCCCCATTCGTCCCCCAAATTCCATCCATCCATCCATCCATCCATACTTCTTGCAATGGTTGTTTTGAGCGTGTGTAAGGCACTGAAAAACATTGAGCCCCAGTATAGTACTGGTAAAACCCTGGAAACACAGTGACTGAACCGTGTTTTACCTCGCTTTCATCACCATTTCAGCCATATTGTGGCGACAGCTTAGTTATTCGCGTATTCATTAATGTCCTTTGATTTACCATTAGGTCTACTTGGCTAGGGCTCTGCAGTGACCTGCCAATGGACACTCTAGCAAAAAATAAAGTGTTTGAAGCGAGGATCGAAAGCGGTACCTACATGCATTCGGTTCCTACACCTTCGAATCTGACCCACACTAGGGCTCCAGTAAACTGTAGACGTGTTATAATTAAAACAATAAACTGAAAAGGGCGACGGCATCGTTAAATTAAACCGATATTATCTTGCATGCTTCATCCAAAGTAGAATTTCTCGAATGAGAGAAAAAAAACAAGGTCTATGAACGCCCGTCATTTGGCTGTATAAGCCGGTAAGCGTTTTATGTGTGCAGCTGTCAAACCGCCGTAAGATTTAGGCGTAAAGTTGACGTATTACTTTTTGAAGCAATTTTTGCAGAGAACAAGTGGGCAAAACATTCTTATAATAGTTAAGTAACTCTATCTGCAAAATATATGTTGAATACACACATGCATGGGAAAACACTGTGGCAAAAGGTGAAATTGCTCGTTCAAAGGAAACTTGTGTACTATCGATTAAATAAAAGAAAGTCATCTAGTACTAATACCTTGCCGTCAAGTTCTCTCACCAGGGTATAAGTCGGAGAAGGTCGGTGCCCTTTTACTGATCTTATTGTCTCCTTGGTTTAGTTTACTTGTACTCTGGGCCTTATATTTTTTCGTTCTTTATCTCTGTCTGCTTCTTTCTTCTTTGCTGGCTCGGCCAATTTCTTTCCGAGGACTGATAATAGTCATTGCGACAGGATTCATTCCTCTCCAACCGCTGACCATTGTTTCGACTATGGTTATATGGGAAAGCAGCCAGTGGCTTGGAAAGAAAATTGTGCGGAGTACTGGTAAAAAGAGACTCCAGGAAAGCATGGATAGGTGCACTGGCCGCCGCGATATAACTGAAATAATGTTGAAAACGGCGTTAAACACAATACAATGAATGAATCAATCATTCTTTCTTCTCTGTCCGACTGTCTCTCCTGTCGTCTGTCTGTGTGTCTATGTCCGGCTGTCTTTCCGTTCGCCTGCCCGTCTCCTCTCGCCTCAATCCAGGCGAGAGGTCTTTCGTAGGAATGTCCTTAGGTTAGATACTTAAGATCCCTTGCTTATAGCTGATGAAACCCAGGACGCATTACTCAGTAATTTGTGGCGGTGATATGACTGAAACTTAGAATATGTTGAAAACTTCGTAAAACACAAATAATTCCATCAACCTTTGTGTTGCACGTTCCTGTAAACTGTAAGCTCATTAATGTAGTTTCAATTTAATACTTCTGAGAAAAAAATATCTGGTAATGAAATTTGAAAATCGAAAAAAAGAAAACACCGTGAAAGTGTCAAAATAATGTTCAAAGATTGAAAACCTCAACTCGTTGAATTGAGAAAAGTAACATTACTTGCTTATTTAATTGAACTGCCAATCAACTTGAAGTTTTCAAAACCTATTCAGTGATTTGATAACCAGCATTTTCTCTTATTTCCACAACGTTTTCTGCCCTTTCACAGACAAATCTCCTCATTAGAGCCATATTTAATTTGGCGTCTGCATGCACTTTCAGTTGAGACAAGTCCAAAAGTTTGTCGTCTGATAACGAGTTAAACCTTCAATCTAAAATTTCAGTATAAAGCAAACCATGTTTTCAAAATTGGAATAACTTTTCATTTCAACTACTCATGTTCAAACCGATCGACTGCTAGCGTGACTAGATGCATGTTTAAGGACAGTGTAGATCAAGATCAGACTGCACTTTTTGTGAAGTCTTATCTTGGATCTATATTATCCAATACAGTCTCAACCTTGGGGTGATAAGCACGACTCAAAGCTTCTTTTCGGACAGTGTAGATCAAACATCAGACTGCTCAGAGCATGCAGTCTGATCCTGGACCTATACCCTCCGAGAGAATGAGATTTCTCACGCGGAAAAGAATTTGAAGTCGGAATAATGGGGTCCCTACCATTAGCTGAAAATGTCCACTTTTTTTTTTTAGCACTTTAAGTCATAACCTATTCGATTATGGCGGGTAACTGCTTAAATATTATACTTATCTGTTAGCACCTAACAGGCCCAACCATACCTTCTATAGCTAACAATCATGACACGGACGTGCCATCTGATCTTGATCCGCACTTTTTGCAAAAGGACACCAGAGATCATGATAACTTAGTCATTTGTCAGACAGGATATCAAGCTATCTTGTCGAAAATCAACCCTGAGCTCTGTTTTGTTCCATTAAAAAAATGGAGATAAATTTTTGAAGCAATAGTAAAGACCAAAAATATCGCCTTTCAATTTTTTTTTTCTACGGAAAAAAATCGCTTTGCACAGGACAGTGAATATCCAAGATCAGACTGCATGTTCTGTGTAGTCTGATCTTAGACCTACACTGTCCGCAAAAGCGCCTCGAGTCACACCCATCAGCGTAAAGGTTTGATAAATCCTTAACAGGTTGTTCAAATAATTCCTGACACTTGAGTATTTTCGATGACATATTTGTACTAAATAGATCCCGAGAAATTATTTTCTAGTTAGCCGGTTGTTATGACAGAAAAAATGAATGAAAGATGTTTGGCTTCATTGAATGTATCCAGTCAAGTATATTTGGACACTTCTAAGAAATCGTCGTCGATTCTTACCACGGAAGGGGCTTTTGATCCAGACGTCAAATTAAAAAAGGCTGAAATAAGTGGACACGCCTTTTGAATAATAGAAAACAATGTAGAATAAGAAGAAAATGCTGGATATCTACATTTTCTCTATCTCTCACAATGGATCATTTCATGTGGTGAGGGTCAACGAGAAGAATACGTAAAGTGACAAACGACACATACAGTCGTAAACAAGTTTACTGACGTAGTTCAGAGTTTGGGGTTATGTCCCCAAAATTTTGGATGTTTCTTTTTTTTCTTTGACAAATTAAGGTCTTTCTACATTTTTTTAGCCATTGATGCCGATCTATAGCGGCTTTTAAATGGGGTGAGAAAATGTTATTAACATGCTTATTGCAGTAAATCCCGGGACGAGGTCCCCAAACTTTAGACGTTCCCATTTCCTTTATAGAAAATTTAGATTTTCGCTACTTTTTTACTTTTTAATACACAGTCACCGATGCGTAAGAGCTGATGAGAGAAGCAACCTAATTAATAAACGGCACAAAAAGTTGTAAATACGGAATATTGTGTTGTAGTAACTTTCCTGGTGCTTGTATTTAATTCGAACAGCGTGAGAAAATTTGATATCGCGCGAGACCGAAGGTCGAGCGCGATGTCAAAATTTTCTTACGCAGCGAGATGTAAATACAAGCACTAGGATAGTTACTACAACATAATATTCCTTTTATTATTTTCCTGCAACTTTCAACACAACATTTTTGCAATTATTGACATTTTATTCGAAAACGGCAAACAAAATGAGACAATTAATAGTGTGAATGGTAGTAACTCTGTTTTTTCGGAATGGCGGATTAATATTACAGCGTAACATTTTGACCAATCAATTCGCAAATCAATGCATGCTTAGTCCGTGCACGAGATACGTCATCATACCATATTTGGTACCGTATTTCACAGTGTGTAGATACGGATTTTTTTCTGTCGTGTGTGTTATTTCATCCGATTGCAACGCATGTATTTTCTCCGGATTATTTACTAGTATATAATAAATATGTTTATTTTTATATACCAGTAAATTTTCCGGTTCCAATACTTGTGTTGCAATCAGATGAAATAACACACACGACAGAAAAAAAAAATCCGTATCTACACTCGGTGAAATACGGTTCCAAATATGGTTTGATGACGTATCTCTTGCACGGACTAAGCATGCATTGATTTGCGATAGGGTATAGGGTAAATACGGTGGCACTGAGGTGACATGTGCATTTTTTTTTTTTTAATTATCTCGTTACATTCGTTTTCTCGAGTTTTTTTTTTTTATAAAAAAGAATGCAAAAAACACAATTCGTTTTCTCGAGTTTTTTTTCATTAAAAAAAAAAATGCAAAAAACGAAATATTATCTCGTTCCCACGAGATAATAATTCGTTTTCTCGAGTTATATATATATATATATATATATATATATATATATATATATATATGTGTGTGTGTGTGTGTGTGTGTGTGTGTGTGTGTGTGTGTGTGTGTGTGTGTGTGTGTGTGTGTGTGTGTGTGTGTGTGTGTGTGTCTATATATATCTCTCTCTCTCTCTCTCTCTCTCTCTCTCTCTCTCTCTCTCTCTCTCTCTCTCAAAAAAACGAAATATTATCTCCTTCCCACGAGATAATCGGTCAATCCAAGCCATCCATTGAATCAATCAAAATTAGGCCCTGGTGCGCTGTACGTCTGTCTGATGAATCGTCTTGATGTTCTCTGTTCTACGCTTGCCAAACTGAAAGTAAATATGAGCCATGCTCTGTGAAAAGGGGGCTTAATGCATTTACGAAAAGTATCGACTCATATCAGGCTGCGCAGTCCGTGCAGACTGACATGGGCAGCAACTTTTCGCTATCTTTGGGGCTCTGAAGAGTATCGCCGAAGGACACCCTCACAAAAAAATAGCCTTTCGAGGGAGGATTGAACCTATGACCCTAGGTTTCTGGTGCTTGGTTCTCACCACTAAGCCACGCAGGAGTTTGGGTATTTTGTTGTTCTATATGGCCTGCAACACGCGAAAAGGGACATTCGGACTTTTGCGTAAAGTGTCGTCTCGGATCAGTCTGCGCAGTCCGCACAGGCTAATCCAAGACGACACTTTCCGATTGTGTGTGATTTTCTATTTCACGCAAGTCTACTATAGGATAAAATCTAATGTTGACGTAAAGTACCGTCTCGGATCAGCCTGCGCGAGCTGCGCAGGCTGATCCGAGACGACACTTTACGCAAATGTCCGAATGCCCTTTTTCGCGTGTTACAGACCATATTATACATACCCAGATGTGTAAGGTTTCCAATCGTCACTTTATCTTGATAGATGACAACGGGGAAGCAAGAGGCTACCCATCGTGATGTTAACGGGGCCCTTTGCTGTTATCACTCGAATCTGTTGGAGGTTTGTGAAAGTAATAATAATTTTTTTTCGGTACCCTCTTGTTTCGTCAAAAGGCTGCTTTTTTTTATGAAAGCTGGTATGTAAGACAACTCTTAAAGAACTTTTAGCAATACCACGGGAATAGAAACACGCACCAGACCAGTCGTTGACAAATGAGCCATGCTCTGACAAAAGGGGGCTTAATGCATCCCCGTGATCCATGGTACCAAGCAAGCCATCACATACTTGTGGATCCCTAATATCCACTTTTTTTTTTAAAAAAAACAACTTAATCATGAGATAGACTGGTCCTTAGGCATACACAAAATTGACCGATAGCGAAAAGTTTCGGCACAGGTCAGCCTGCGCGGGCCGCGCAGGCTGACCTGGGTCGATATTGTTCGCAGAGGCATTAAGCCCCCTTTTCACAGAGCAGAAAAGGTCCATTATCGACTCTATCAGTTGTTTGACACAATGGATGTTATAGATCCACAATTAGGTGATGTCCTCCTTGGTATCATGGATCACGGAGATGCATTAAGCCCCCTTTTCACAGAGCATGGCTCATATTTACTTTCAGTTTGGCAGGCGTAGAACAGAGAACTTCCAGACGATTCATTAGTTTAAACGTATTTATTTTACATCGATTGAGAAACAAGTTCATACAACTTATACTAATCTCTCTCGATTCTGCTTCCTGGGAACTACACCAGTAATCGCGCCGAATGTGTGTGCCAATGAAAAATCCCAAAGTTGACACCCACTTCCGGGTATCAAACTCAGGACCGTTAGGTTATGAGGCCGACGCTCTACCTCACGACCACGGACACCACAATTCGAATCATTAGACGGACGGACAGCGCACCTGGGCCTAATTTTATCTGGCATATAGACGGCTATCATAAACTGAAACCATTTGGACGAAGCATACACGGCTGCATTTGTAGATTCAGTAGAAAGATAATAATTATGGCTAAATGTATACAACACAAATAGGAGAATTTGAATTAGTAGGAAGAATCTGATTGGATGATTATGTCGTTACCACGACTTATTATCTCGTGCGAACGACATAATGGATGACTTGGATTGGCTGATTATCTCGTGGAAACGAGATATTATCTCGTGGGAACGAGATAATATTTCGTTTTTTGCAAATTTTTTTTTATTAAAAAAAAAAAACTCAAGAAAACGAATTATTATCTCGTTCCCACGAGATAATATTTCGTTTTTTGCAATTTTTTTTTTATAAAAAAAACTCGAGAAAACGAATTTTGTTTTTTGCAATTTTTTTTTTTTTATAAAAAAAACCTCGAGAAAACGAATTATTATCTCGTGAGAACGAGATAATTAAAAAAAAAATGCACATGTCACCTCAGTGCCACCGTAGGTAAATTATTGAATTCGTATGATAACCCCACCAAGACGTGTCAGTCAAAGTTATACAAACAAAAGTGTCGGGGTCTTTAACCTATGTCGTTGTAAATATGATATTTTGGTATAAATAATAATTAATCGCTTTGTTTACACCTGTTATAATGTGACCCACAACGCTGAACCTTTTGCTGCTTTTGTTGACAGTGTAGATTAAGATCCGGCTGCACAGGACGTGCAGTCAGATTTTGTATTTACAACTGTGAGAAATTTTGTAACTTTCGAATTATGATAATTGGTATGATACGTATTAATCACTTTCTTCACAGTTGAAGGATTGTGACCTACAGCAGGTAGGTCGATCAGACCGTTGGTCGGCCAGTCAGTTGGTCAGACGACCAACCGACCACTAAGACAGCTAGCCAGCGAGCCTGTAAGTCTATCCGTCAGCCAGCCAACCAGCCCCCCACCAGTCAGTCATACGGTCTCAGCCGGTCCGTCCGTCCGTCCGCAAGCCTGCCCGCTCGCCCGCTCGCCAGCCCATACGTCCGTCCGTCCGTCAGACAGACAGACAGACAGACAGATCAGTTTGTTATCCGATCGCAGTCAGTACCCATCTCTGACTGTTTCTGTCTAAATCGATCACCTTCTACTAAGTACATGTACACAAACACTTTACGTACCTGTCGGTACAAGGAGGTCATGTGACACATCCTAGTGGCTTATCGCAATGAAACACAGTACACCTCATAAATCATGAGCCATGCTCTGTGAAAAGGGGGCTTAATGCATCTGTTAACAAGCAGGCTGACCTGGGCCGAAACCTTTTGCTTTTGGTCAATTTTATGCATGTCAAACGATCAATGTACCTCATGATTCAGTCGGTTGTAAAACGAAATGGATTTTATTGAATGTTTGATTGTATAGTGCTTAACGCTGTTTTCAACATTATTTCTGTTATATCACGGCGGCCAGAGCATCTATCCATGCTCTCCTGGAGTTTCTTTCACCAGTACTTCAAACAATATTCTTTGCAAACCACTTGCTGCTTTCCCACATAGCTATCGTCGAAACCATGGTCAGCGATGAGAGAGGAATGAATCCTGTCGCAATGACTGTCATCAACCCTCGGAAAGAAATTGGCCGAGACGAGGATCGGACCAGCGATCCCTATTTCTCAAGTCCTGCACGCTAACGACTGAGCTACCGGGGCTCGGCAAATACATTTTATGATGACTTGCTTGTTATCATGGTTCACGGAGATGTAGTAAGCTCCCTTTTGCCAGAACATGGCTCGTGTATTTTCACAAGATATTTTACCAAATAATCCCAATTTTTCACGACCCTGAGCATGAGGGTTTGTTAAATCATTGTGGGAAAAAGAGAAATTTCTAAAAGCGAGAATTGTTCCTTTTTCCCACAATGTTTTCCACTCCTTCAGAAGCAATTTCCATCCTTTGAACCTCACAGAGTTTGTCGTTTGCAAGTGCTATCATTTGCTATGTTGACAACTTTTGGTAATGTGCTAAAGGATGACCTATATACCAAACGGGGTAAAAAGGAGAAAATAATTGTTATAAAAATTCTCTAATTCTCCTACAATGTTTTAAAAAGTCTCCCCTTCAGGGTTTTTTAAACACAGGATTGTTTGATTAAGGGTTAAGGGTGTACACTTTTTCGTATAGTCAACTCATATCACCAGTCACCAGTCCTTAGCATATTACTTAATTCTGTTTTTCTATCTCTTTTTTTTTTCGTTTTTCAATTCTTTTCAATTTATCATCATCATCATCGTCGTCATCATCATCATCATCATCATCATCATCATCATCATCATCATCATCACGGTGGGTACACGTACACCGGATATAGCCGTCAGATTGAGTAAAAATAACTGCGTCTTGTGTGACTGCAGGTACGAGATTTCCAAATATTTCTTAACAACAGCTTTTAATATACTATTGCCTTGTCAACCCAGATTCTATGATGTTTATAGATTGTTAGGTCTACAACGAATGCTGTTTTTAGCCATGGAAATTCTGAAAAAAATGTCAGAAAAGTCGACTGCTCACGATGGATTTCCGAGATTTCTAGAAAAAATTCATCTGCAAAGCCGGTTCTTTTAGCAATACAAAAATCTGAGTCGACCAATTTCTTGATATTTTAGTCTAATTTCATGACATGATTGCAATTTTGCTGTATCGGGTGAAAATTACCAGAAAATACAAGTTTTTTGTCGACAGTGGTGTACCGAGGATAGCTGTTGTTTTGAAAGAACTGTACGGACGATAGTATTTTACTGTACCGGGGATAGTATGATAATGTACCGGGGATAGTAATGTTTCATTCTATAGTGTCATGTGAACTCTATATTGATGAACCACTGAATGTAATTATGCTACACTTAGATTGGTCTCTACTCGGGTTGAAAGGTTTTTGCATTTGATATTTCATTAAATCTTGTTCATGCTATGTTTTCTCCTATTCAGATGGATAATACAAACGCTTCTATGGATATTTCGGACATATCTATGCTTGGTGATTCAATGCTGAGAACAACCGCTAAATGCTTCGTATGTAAAAAAAGTACCTACTCGACAAATAGAAGGGCGAACTTGACGCGCCAGTTTAGGTTTAACTATGCACGCCATCAAAATTTCCCATCCTCATGTTGCACGTTTTTAAGAAGACATTTACTAGAAATTCGTCTTTTCAAAGACACACATCTATCTGTTCTTCTAATCCAGATGCATTTAAAGAGATTAGCCAAGAGCTCACCTGCTTGTCTAAACTGCAGCCTGACATTATCAAGTGAAGATGCGCTAGCATATCATACAAAGGGAAAGCATGATGCCGCTCCTTGCATATGCGACAGGTGCGGGAAAGTATATTCATGGCGGTAATCTTATAGAGGCCATAAAGCCTATTGTAAATAGATAAGCTAAGAAATACTAGCTGTACATATACAGTCGGATTCAAAGGTTATCTGAGGTTATTTTATGACCACTTTTAAAGACAGTCTCCTTGTCGCTTAGACCAAGTTACCGGTTTTCAATCGATTCGACATGTTTGCTATGACGTATCACAGATCATGTACAGGATAAATATTAATGAGCCGCTAAAAGTAGCAAGGGAGAAAATGGCTATCGGAATATCTGACATATTCGGCTTTCTGGGCGGCATATGTCATCAAATAACTACTCGTGAGCAAGAAATTACAATTCGCTCAGTAGCATCTTATACTACTATCCTCAGTTCACAAATTTCTAAAATACAGCTATCCTCGGTACAGCAAGGAACTATCCTCGGTACACCGATAGTGATCTTCTCTCGAGTATAACAACATGAAGAGTAATTCTTGGAATTAAATTTTTGATGTACATAATACTTAATGTATTACACAGAAATCGTACGCTTCAGAATTTCAATCAAATTCCCTGTTCTGATAATATGCCATTATTTTGGACAGTCAGGTCAAAAGTCTGCGTGAGCATGACTTTCGGACGACAAATTTACGTCGATATAGAACTAGTTTTGGTAATTCATCAACAGTACAGGACTGATTAACCATTTAGCTTATCAAATCATTAACATATAACACACGAATGTTACAAACACTGGTATAATATATGAATTCTTACCTGTGGTGCGAGCAGTAATCCCTCCATTTGTAAACATTTACTCACTTAGGTTGCTATATCCGGTGTACGTGTACCCACCGTGATCATCATCATCATCACCATCATCACCATTATCATTTCATTATTATTAATATTATAATACCAGCATGTAATCACTGGAAGAAAACTGTGCGAATATGCTCTTCCAAAGCGTAGCTTCAACTAGCCAGCAGTTCTTTGCATGATCAAAATGTTATAATCAAATCTGAAAGAAGTCCACCAGCACACGAATTTACCAAAACTTATGCCGGTGTAATGCAGAGAAATGACCCTCGCATACAAAATGACCCATGGGTCATTTCACTACGTAGAGGAATGACCCGGGTCATTATTCTACGTAGAGAAATGACCCCAGACTGTAGAGAAAGGATCCCCCTCTAGTAGAAGTAGTTGCAGCAGCAGCAGCAGCTGTAGTAGTAGAAGTAGCAGTAGTAGTAGTAGAAACATCAGTAGCATCAGCAGCAACAACAATGTTAAGGCAAAAAGGAGGTAGTAGAAGTACGAGTAGTAGTAGTAGTAGTAGTAGAAGTAATGGTAGTAGTAGAAGTAGTAGTAGTATCAGAATCAGCAGCAACGACAATGTTACAGGGGGAAAAAGGGGGGTCATTTCTCTACGGGGGTCCTTTCTTTTCATGAGGGGGTCATTCTACTACAGCTAGAGGGGGGGTCCTTTCTCTACGTTCTGGGGTCATTTCTCTATGTAGAATAATGACCCGGGTCATTCCTCTGCGTAGTGAAATGACCCATGGGTCATTTTGTAGGGGAGGGTCATTTCTCTGCATTACACCGGCATGGGCCGAAACATTTTGCTATCGGTCAATTTTCTGTATGTCAAAGGACCCGTCTACCTCACAATTCATTCGGTTATTAGACACAATAGATTTTGTGGATCCATGATTAAGTAATGACTTGACAGATATAATGCATAACGGAGATGCATTAAGCCCTCTTTTGACAGAGCATGCCTCATGTTGATTCGCCTTATAGATAAACTCGACCTTTTTCTACGCCTGAAAATACAATCCAGTGAAACCTAGAAAGATTCTTCTCGTAAAGGCTTGACTAGACAAGCGGACGGTATAGGTCCATGATCAGACTGTACGTTCTGTGCAGTTTGATCTTGATCTATGCTGTCCGCAAAGCTCCCATTTTCGCCTATGGCGCTGAGAGGACTACCATGTTGAACGAGACAAGTGCGTGAGAAAGCCAATCCTTACACGCTAGCGCCGTATTTCAATTTATCACTTAAAACGGGCGTTCATTATATGATATAATTTTCAAGTACGAGTGGGAGATTATAGGTCACAAAATGCACATAGGGTAGCTGAAGTAGGTTGTACTGGGTACTCCCCCTCCGGTATTGAACGTTATCGTCCATGTGACGTCATCGTAATATCTTCAACATGTCAACCGTCTTGTGACACACTTAGCGAGGAGAGCAGGTACAAATAGTGTATAAGTACGAGTATACACCTTTTCTTTGCATTACAACTTTTACTTGAGTCACCTCTTAATGAGTTTAAGCTAATCATTTTTATTCATCCATGCTACAAACTAAACTTGGAATCTCATAGTATATTATATTGAGTCGACTTTTCTAGAAGTAAAGACATAGTCCACATAGCACAGATCACTGGATCCGGGCCTTAACCCTTAGGCTGCTAAGCGCGACTCACTGACCTTTTGCGGATAATGTAGATCAAGATAAGACTGCACAGAGCGTGCAGTCTGATCTTTGATCTACACTGTCCTATAAAGATATACTTTTTCCAAAGAAAACAACTTTGAAAACGCACAATTTGGGTTTATACAATCGACTTGAAAGTTTGATGTTAGCAGGATAAGGATTAATTTATAATAAAATGCAACTGTATCAGCTTCCGTCCTAGGTGCCTATGACTGATGTACAAGTAAGATGCCATAGGTTTATGGTTTGCAGCTAGATTAACTAAAAAGAGTATGGCGCCAAATGTAATGGTACCAACGACAGGCATCATGATTAACCGGAAACGGGCGCCTAGGATTATGGGTGTCCAGTTTGTCAACCAGAATCTGGCACTCAGGTCTATGGAAACGACAGTAATGTTTGTATACAATGGACTGCTGCCTCGGATTAAGAGATCAGCATTCCAATTGGTCAGGCCGTGGCAGATACCTGAAGTCGAAGTGACACAGTAAAATTGATACACGAGAGTCTAGTGCCACAGTTTTGGGTGCTACAATCCGTCCACCAGTGGTAGGCGCCCAGGATTACGGGGTCGGTAGGCCTATTCATTGTTTTTCACTGGCATTTTTTGACCCAGAGTTGTGCTCCCGGTGTTGTTAGAATGTGGGTTCGATTTACCAGTCACGGATAGGGTCGATGGATTTTTCAAGAATGCAGCCCGATTGGCCAACATCTGCAACCAGAAGTCTAAGTCTCTTGCTTGCCGTTGACATGAAGTTGGTACATGTACTTAGTAAAATGCATTGTATTGTTGGGTTTTGGTTTATTTAAGATACGAAAGGAAAGAGACAGACACAAACAGATAGACATAATTTATTTTAGATATAGGCGAGTTGAACAGTATAATCAATTAGCCGCTGCATAATTTATATTAAAAGAAACTGTGACGTACGGAGAACATTATAACTGACTCTATATCGGGGACAAAAGAAACTTACGTTTATGTACATGTACCTGTATTGTGAGATGTTCTTTCTTTTGTTAAAATTATATCTAAAACCCCGGAGCTTTTTTGAAGGAAAGAGTCTTCATATCTAAGTCGAAACGCGGATGTGCGTAGGCGAATCGCGGTACAAAAAGTCAAATGCAGTCATTTGTAAATTTGCTCATGATTCGTGACGAAGTTTTCATTCATAAAAATTGTCACTTATCACTTAACAGCCCATCATCTTTATCCATCTACGTACATAAAAGTTGTTTTTAAACATACAAAAACTTGTCCATAGTGACATGGGACTGACAATTAAAGGAAAGGATAAGGTTGTGATAAAATGGAAAATATTATAGGAAACTAATGAGTAATTCTTTGTACAAACAGTTGCTCCTTTTCCGGTAATATTTTCAATAACTGCCCGTTTCTAGGGGCTACAGAATTCATATTTTAACGAAAAAGAGTAAAATGACATAAAATTCTATAATTAGATTAAATGATAGCGATACACTCTTACCCGACACTCAATTAACATGTTTATTAAATAGAGTTACTACCCGCAGGTGAATTTTTTTCGTTATACAACTTACGTTTTCTGAAAAAAAAAAAAGTGACACACAAAAAAAGAAATAAATCGTATTTTTTCTCATCTTAATTTGTAAACTTCGTAAAAAGGCAGATCTTATTTAATTTTCGTTATTGTTGTATTGACTTATTCAGACATTACAATTCGACATGATAGTGTTCTTTCTGCAAGTCTGAATCTAATGTCATTTTTGTCCTGTTCCATTTTAGTTACATGTATAAACTGTCCTGTCTTCATGGCAGATCGCTGCGGCCAGTGTACGTATCCATACCTTCCTGCATTTTTATCAGTAGTTCGTACAACATTCTTTTCAAACAAAATAGCCACTGTCCAGTTGTGTGAAATAGCCGAGGGAGAAATAGTAAAAAAAAAAACGTTATCAAAGGCCTAATTGCAGTCAAAAAATTAAAGCAGGTATTAAAATTACATTTAAATTCGTACCGTAAAGGTTAACAACTGTACCAATTTTCCCCAAATCCACGAACAAATGTAGAAGTTATGGCTGGTACAGGTTCTTTTTATGAGATTTTTATCATTTGACCGTGATCGTGCAACAGCAATTAATAGATGGAATGACACATCGACTTTTAGTATTATTTGTTATTTGTATAATAAACCGACTGGCATTGAGAAGCAGTTTACGTTAGATGAATACGAAACTACAAACTGTTTAACTATTTACCAAACAACAAAATTGTAGACTTGTCCACATTGAAAGCATGTGCAGACAACAATTTCAATGTGCAAAATTGTAACCTTTCTGTATGACTTATATTTGGTCAACAGTTTGATACCAACAAAAATGGCGCCAATAAGTTTTCAGTTGCTACTAAAAGGTTACAAACCGTTAGAGTTTAACAGTTCAAGTGCGTGAAACAGTCACAATGAAATGAATTGCGCTCTTGACGTTTGGAAAAATGTCTTTTCATACGGTAAGAAAAAGCAAATTGCTTAAACAACTATTTTGCATCCATTTCAACGGTTGATGACAAAAACAGCATATTACCTAACTGTCAACTCAAAACTTTAAATAAACTGGTAATTAACGAAGTTACAATTTCGGAAATTAAGGATGCCATTCATTCTATCAATATTAACAAGGCCAGCGGTCCAGACGATATAAGTCATAGAATGCTCAAAGGATGCATCAACTCGATCTGTAACCTACTGCACATCATATTCAATCGATCATTGTCAGAAGGGTTTTTCCCTGAATCTTGGAAAAAAGCAATTGTTACACCTATTTATAAAAAAGGAGACAAGTCCTTACCTTCTAACTACAGACCTGTTTCGTTATTAAGCTGTTGTGGAAAACTTCTCGAACGAATTATTTTTAAACATATGTATAATTTCCTTATGTCCAACGACCTCATATAAATACCAATCTGGTTTTTTACCAAAACATTCTACCACTTACCAGTTAATAGACATATATCACCATATATGCCAAGCTATTGATCATGGCTAACTCTCTTGTATTGTATTCTGTGATATTTCAAAAGCATTTGACAGAGTGTGGCACAAAGGTCTTTTGTTTAAACTTAAAGAACATGGCATTAGTGATAGTCTTCTTACTTGGCTGACTAGTTATCTCAAGAATAGAAAGCAGAAAGTAGTAATCCAAGCCACAGAATCTACTCTTCTACCCCTAAGAGCAGGGGTACCACAGGGCTCTGTTTTAGGGCCTCTTCTGTTCCTAATCTATGTTAACGATATTGCTGAATCTCTTTTGAGTCTTACAAGATTGTACGCCGATGACACCTCTTTATATTATTCCGCTTCTTCGGTACGTGATATAGAGGGTATAATTAACTATGACCTAAGAAACGTTTCAATATGGGCAAAACAATGGTTAGTTGATTTCAACCCAGACAAAACTGAAGCTGTTATATTTTCATCGAAAAAAGACCACGGCAAACCAGCTCTTTTTTTCGATAATACTAAAATTAAAATTGTAGATCAACATAAACATCTGGGTTTAACTTTTAGTAGTTCAGGCCAATGGAACGATCACATCAATAATAATTTGGAGGCTGCATCCAAAATAATCCCAATTATGCGGAGACTTCAGTTTATTCTTACTCGCGCAGCATTAAATCAAATTTATTTATCATATGTGAGACCTATTCTCGAATATTCATCTATTGTATGGGACGGTTGCTCCATTTCATGTTCGGATTCCATTGAAAAATTACAAAATGAAGCTGCACGTATTGTAACAGGCCTCACAAGATCAGTATCTCTGGAAAATCTTTACAAAGAATGTCGATGGGAAACCTTATCATCTAGAAGGAAAAATTCTAAGCTCTGTTTTATGTATAAAGTGGCAAACAATATTGTTCCTCATTACATAGAAGAATTAATTCCTCCATTAGTTGGAAGTATATCTCAATACCAATTGACAGACAGCCAAAATTATGAAAACGTCCGCACCAGAGCAAGTTTGTTACAAAGGTCATGTATCCCATCCTCAATTTCTCTATGGAATAATCTCGAACAAGAAATACGATGTAGTGCAACATACCATTCTTTTAAATCAAAATTAAGAATACATACCGGGCCCGCGAGAGTTTTAAGTCTCTACTGTATTGGTAATAGATATATATCAGTAATTCATGCTCGATTAAGGAGCAATTGTAGTAATTTAAACGGGGACCTTTTTCAGAATCACTTGAAACCAGACCCTACATGTGACTGTGGTAATGGCATTGAAAATACTGAACATTATTTTTTCAAGTGCTCTCCCTTTACAGATATAAGAATCTCACTTTTCCAAGCAACAAGAGTATTTCATCCTCTAAATACTATAAAACTTCTTTTCGGCAGTGCTAACCTAAGTCACGACCAAAATTGTTTACTATTTGAAGCAGTTCAGTTGTACATTAATGAATCAAAACGTTTTTCGTAATTTCCAGTCTATTTTTGTAAATGTTAATGACAACTTTATAAAATTTTAGGCAATCACAGAGAACACCATCTTTTTTCTTTTTTCTGTTTTGAACTTTTCTTTTTTTGTTTCTTTTTGTTATTCTTTGTAATCTTTCTATTTCAACTCTTAGCTCTCACTCACTGCTTTTCTTTTTTTTCTCATACTTCAATGTTGTTGTTTTTGTACATACCGTTGTTAGAACTGTATAATTTGTGCTGTAGGGGAAGGCCCAATTCTAAGTTGTGAGAACTTGTAGCCCAACCCCATTTCAACTTATGAAATGAAATATGTTTAAACTGAATACGGTAAGATAATCTAATCGGCGCCAAATGCTCTAAAATGACTCTGCAAATAGTTTGAACCTACATAAAAGTACAGATAATGAAGCACTAGGCTATTCCATGATGCTTCCGTGTGACATAGTTGATTTGGGTAATACAGCACAGAATGTGTAGTCTGACCTTGGATCTAAACTCTCCTGAATTGTGACATATTTTTTAGACGTTACGACTGAAAGAAGCTCAAAGGTTGAATAGATCTAGTTGGCTGTTTACTAGTACCTATAGTACCTAGTAAAATTTAAGACTGGTCCAAGTATATATGGAATACTATTTTGAAGTACAAGATACATGTGCGTGAGAGTTAATCTAGAAAAATGGGATTTTAATGTATCTTCTTTAAGCATTTTACCAAGGAAGACATCACAGAATTATGTATCCTTAAAATCCGTTATGTCTATATATCGACTGAACCATGTAGTAGAAAGGTCCTTGATAATGCACAATTCTTACAAATTCTTATATATAGCAAAAAAGTCTCAACCCATGTCGGCCTGTCCGGTGGACGCTTTTTGCAGATACAAAAAAAAAACTTTTCAAAAACCATGGCTAATTCTAACTTGATCGAGAGTTTGAGCTTTAGCTATACTCAGGTAGGTCAAACCATCGCATCATTTTGCACACGTGTGAGTAAAAGCTTTCGTCCTTGACTAAAACGACACTTATCTGCAAGTAGCTCTTAATTTTCACCCTTATCCTGCTAAATAAGTGAGATGAAACTTTTAAGTCGATAGTGAAAACCCAAATTTTGCTATTCCAAAGGTATATTTTGGGGTAAGATATGCCCTTATCGGACAGTGTAGATCTAAGATCAGACTGCACGTTCTGTGCAGTCTGATCTTGATCTATACTGTCCGCAAAAGGTCGGTGTGTCGCGCTTAGCAGCCTAAGAGTGAAAGGGTATGGGATCTTGTTCGTTCGACATCATCTATTATTATCTTTTACTCTGATGAAGAGGTTTAACCTTGAACTGAATTCACGTAGTTATAACTATCGCATCATTTCGTCATCAACTGACCCATGTCATACATAAATGTACATGTGAGCAGTCTCCCTGATGTGACTGAAATAACGTTGAAAGCAGTGTAAAACATCATTCATTTCACAAATCGTCATTTACTGTTATGCTTGCAAGCAACTGTGACAAAGACGGACGACTTCCGTAATGATTGCTTTCAGTTTAGTCTCTACCCTACTTTCGATTTAGAAACAGCGTGCAACTTCCGACAAATTATTCATCAAATATCTTACATATGTAAGTACCTGTTGTTTGAGTCATATGCCAATTTGTTTCTGCATTGATCAGCCTTCGAGAGAGGCTATTGTTGGTAGTTAAAACGTGTATTGAAGGATGCTATAATTTACTTTGACTGCTTGTTGTGTCTACATCGATATGCCGGAGCTTACCGAGGATAGACGATGATTTGCAGGTCAAAGGTTAGTTTCGACTGCGCATGTCCGGATGTAGGGGATACTATATAAGCAGTGAAATTGCAGTTTGTCGGGGAGTTGAAGTCAGCTCTTCGTGGTGTTCACATCGATAAATATTCTGGCTTATTTTCTCATTAATAAATTGCTAGGGCTTTGGTGATCTACAAGCTGACTGGCTGTTACGAACAGAAGTGCAACCTGGACTCAGACATAGTTGCAGACCGGGTTCAGCTGTCTCGTTTCAACAGTCACCAAACCTTACCGGGTCTTAGTAGTTGGTTAGGATAGCGAAGTTAATAATTAGATTTGTTCAAAGAGGCCCAGCAGAGTCTGTGTGATAGACTAGATATTTGTAGACTGGTTCGTTCTATTGATTGGATCCCTTCCAAAGGACTGAGTCATTCTGACTGACTCATTCCTGTGGTTGGAATCATTCCAACAGGTCAGACTCATTCCAGTGGTTGGAATCATTCCAACAGGTCAGACTCATTCCGTTAGGCTGATTGATTGAAGTGGTAAAGACCCATTCCGAGGGTCTTAGTCGTTCGTTCTGCGATCAGCCCAGTCTAGTGACTGGGCCTATTCCATTGGATTGAGTCTGCCTGACTCATTCCATTCCCGACTCATTCCCGTGACTTGACTCATTCCAAAGGACTGAGTCCGTCTGACTGACTCATTCCAAGATTCAGGCTATTTCTATTTTTATTGGGGGACAAGCTCGTAGGTTCGTCCCATTCCGAGATTAGCTGAAGACAAAGCTGTTAGGAGAATTAGTCAATTCTGATTCTTGGGTGATTCAGTCTAACATTGTGTAATTTGGGTCATATACCGTGACGGAGTCTGTTGAGAAGACTCACTCCACTTAAGTATTGATTTACATTGTTCCGCTAGTAGAATATTGTGTTCTCAGGCGCTGTATTTAAATATATCCGCTCGATACGTTACATAATTTGGTGGCAGCGGTGGGATTCAAAAGTAGACATCCAATTTTGTCAAGGCCATTCCTACCTTTTACTTTAAGATGGATACGCCAATTAGCATTGACCAGCGTCTGAAAGATGTTAATGACAGACTGGAAGAAATTTCACGTCGGAATGAAATCAGTAAGCTTCAACTAGAAATAACCAATATTGAACAGGAGCTACGGCAAGCAGAATGCCAGACCACCCGTACAACTGGTTTCGAACCGGAAGATGTTGGGAATAGGTCAGGACGGCAACGTACCAGTAGTCCTAGGTCTGATGATAGGCCAGTGTTGGGGGCTGAAAGTGATGGGCTACCCCCTTGGCTAACCCCAATCAGAAAAACAGTTACCACCTCAGCACGTGAAACTAACTATGGTAAAATTCAAACAAGGTCCAGATCAAGACGGGTTAATTTTCGGTCTCCAAGTCCAAGTATTAGTATGAATAAATCACCAGCTGATTCACATGTAGCACATGGGACTAAGGTCAAACCAGCTACTTACGATGGTACGGGTTCATGGAATGATTATATTGCACATTTTGAGGCCTGTGCCAAAATAAACAACTGGACTGACTCTGAAAAGGGCTTATATCTTGCTGTTTCTTTGCGAGGTCATGCCCAAGGGGTGCTTGGTAACCTGTCCAATCGTACCAACGATTTTGATGCACTAAGTACGGCACTTCAGGAACGGTTCGCTCCACCTAATCAAACAGAGCTGTATCGATGTCAGTTGCGAGATAGAAGACAAAAAGCAGCAGAAAGTTTGGCTGAGTTAGCACAAGATATTAGGCGATTGACCAATCTAGCATATCCGAGTGCTCCCTCCGACCTTAGAGAAACACTGTCAAAGGAACAGTTCATGGATTCATTACACAGTGCTGACATTAGATTGAAGGTGAAACAGGCACGACCAATAAGTTTGAATGATGCAGTACATCATGCTATAGAACTGGAGGCATTCTATAGGGCAGAACAAAAGAAGACAAGTGACAAGGGAATCCTGTATGCTGCTTCGGTACCAAATACCGATGTCAGATCCAGCGAAATGAAGGAATTACATGACGCTATACATACCCTACAGAACCAGTTTAAGACTTTGACTGAAAAATTCGATACAAACAACCAAGGTAATTATAGCAATAGAGGTGGTAGATTCCGAGGAAACAGGAATAGAAACTGGAACCGCTCGGGACAGAGAAGATGTTTTGAATGTGGATCAGAAAATCATTTAATATCTAGATGTCCGAGACTTTCAAATCAGCAATCTAATCAACAGACAAAACAACAGGATAAGTTGAATGAATCATCCCAGAAAGACAGTACATCGGATAAGAATGTCGGCAATGTGAATTTATCAAGTAAAGTCTCTGGACTTTTTATCACTGGTTACATAGTCGAAAAAGAAGTTGACTGTCTTGTGGATACTGGGGTTACCTTGTCACTCATATCTTCAAGGGTATGGACAAGTATTGGTAATGAAGCAAGTACGCTCAATCAGTTTGATAAAAACTTGGCAACTGCTTCAGGAGATGATATACGTATTCAAGGCAAGACTCATTGTCAAATTAAGATTGATGGGACCAAATACGATTGTGACTTTGTTGTTGCAGACATAGAGGCCGACGTAATTCTGGGACTTGACTTTTTGAAGAAGGAAGATGGTAAGCTAGATTTGGTCAAAAACGTGCTGAACATTCGAGGTAAAGATTTGAAACTGAATTGTACAGGCAGCCTCGGATGTTCCAGAGTAGTGGTTACTGAAGAAACGGAAATACCGGCCAGAAGTGAAAAGATAGTGAGAGGGAAGATTCTGTCAAATGGGTTCCACTCACGAGATATTTGTCTTATAGAACCGATACAGAACATGAACCAATCCGGTGGTAGCATAGTTGCAAAATCATTAGTACAAGGCAAGCTGGATGTACCTCTTAGGATTTTGAACCCGTTGAATGAAGCTCAAATACTTCACAAGGGCACCCACGTTGCAACTGCGAGCCAGGTGTCAGAAGTTAAAAATGTTAAAGTACAGTCAGAATGTACAAACGTACAGACATCGTTACCACCACATTTGCATGACTTATATAGCCAAACATGTGATGGCCTAGACGAGAAGCAAAGATCAGAGGTGGCTAAGTTATTAAATAGGTATCAAGACGTTTTCTCCGAAAACGACAATGATATAGGTCGCACGGGAATAATCAAGCACAAGATAGACACAGGGAATGCTCATCCTGTAAAGCAGCCGATACGACGTGTTCCAGTACATATGAACAAAGAAGTTGACGATCAAATCGATAAGATGCTCCAGAAAGATGTAATTTGACCTTCGTGTAGTCCTTGGTCCAGTGGAATAGTTCTTGTCAAAAAGAAGGATGGCAGCGTACGTTTCTGTATTGATTACAGACGACTGAATGAGGTAACAGTCAAAGATGCCCACCCGCTTCCAAGGATTGATGACTGTCTAGATCAGCTGGCCGGAAATCAGTGGTTTTCAAGTCTCGACCTCAACTCAGGATATTGGCAGTTAGAACTCGATGAACAGGATCGAGAGAAGACAGCTTTCAATAGCCGTAGAGGATTGTTTGAGTTCAAAGTTATGCCATTTGGGCTCTGTAACGCTCCTGCTACGTTTGAGCGGCTGATGGAGACAGAACTTACAGGTCTACAATGGGAGATATGCCTGATATATTTGGACGATGTTATAGTCACCGGTAGGACGTTTGAAGCAATGATCAGAAATCTTACTCAGGTGCTGGACAGATTCCGAGAATCGGGTCTAAAGTTGAAGGCAAAGAAATGTCATCTATTTGCTAAAGAAGTTGAGTTCTTAGGCCATGTCATTTCTGCTGAGGGCATCCGAACAGATCAAAAGAAGACTGAAGCGATCCGAACATGGCCAGAACCGAAATGTGCTAAGGATGTAAGATCATTCCTTGGACTTTGTAGTTACTACAGACGATTTATTTCTCAATTTGCTGAGATTGCTAGGCCACTGCATAGGCTGACAGAAAAAGGGAAGCCGTTTGAATGGTCAGATGAATGCTTGAATTCATTCGAAATTTTGAAAAAGAAATTGACGGAGACTCCTATTTTAGCTCACCCGGACTTTACTCATCCTTTCATATTGGATACTGATGCCAGTGAACTTGCAATAGGTGCAGTACTGTCCCAAAACATAGATGGACAGGAACACGTGGTTGCTTATGCAAGTAGAACTCTGAGTAAGTCAGAAAGAAGATATTGTGTGACACGGAAAGAACTTCTGGCACTAGTTTACTTTGTGAAGTACTTTAGACATTACCTGTACGTGAAACCGTTTCATGTCAGAACTGATCATGGATCCCTTAAGTGGCTCCTAAATTTTAAGAACCCTGAGGGGCAAGTAGCACGCTGGATTGAGACCCTATCGGCTTTTGATATGAAAGTTGAACACCGTGCAGGCAGAAAGCATAGGAATGCCGATACATTAAGCAGACGAGTTTGTAAACAGTGTGGCCAGGATTGTATTGTTAAAGATGGAGGTTCCTCACCAAGCTCTAATCAAATTTTTGAAGTAATACCTAAAGATTTCGATAAGGTCGATTTAGAAGACCTAATCGCCATTCAGAGCAAAAACAAAGATATCTGCCTTGTACGACAATGGATTGAACAAGGAACAAAACCAGAGCTGGAATCAATCCAAGATCATGGTTACTTCGTCAAGTCTCTATGGTCACAGTTCAATAGATTGAGCATACGTGACAATCTACTTGTACGAAGATGGGATGTGATAGGAACGAACATTATCAATTGGCAAGCAATAGTTCCATTATCACAACGAGAAGTTGTGCTTGGCTTTTCTCATGATATCAAGGCGTCAGGTCATTTAGGTATTAAAAAGACACTGAACAAAGTAAGACAGAGGTATTACTGGCCAGGTCTGCAAAATGATGTAAAGACATACGTGAACGGTTGTGAGAAATGCGCTAAGAGAAAAGGTCAGAATGTGACAAAGAAGGCACCGATGCAAGTCTCTCGGAGTGGATATCCCATGGAGCGTATTGCTATGGATATTCTTGGAGAACTACCTGAAACCGAGCAAGGGAATAAGTACATACTGGTGGTGTCTGATTACTTCACCAAGTGGACAGAGAGTTATCCCATGCCCAATATGGAAGCTATAACCATTGCAAAGTTCATAGTTGAACAGTTTATTTGTCGGTTCGGTGTGCCACAGAAAATACACTCTGACCAAGGTAGACAATTTGAAAGCAAGCTTTTTCAGGAGATCTGCAAAATGTTAGAGATAGAGAAGACAAGAACTACTCCATACCATCCCGAATCAGATGGTATGGTGGAACGGTTCAATCGAACTCTATGCACGATGTTAAGTGCATATGTAGAAGAAAACCACAAAGATTGGGATATCCACCTGCCATATGTTATGATGGCCTACCGTGCATCAGAACATGAAACCACTGGAATGAGCCCTAACAGACTTATGATCGGGCGGGAAACAACTACTCCGCTGGACATCATTTATGCTATGCCATCATGCATCAAAGCTGTACCAACCAAACAGTGGGCTTGGGAACTCCAAGAAATACTTGAAGATGCACATCAGTTTGTAAGAGAATATACGGGTAGGTCTATCAATCGTCAGAAACGATACCATGATAGTAAACTCAGTTATGAAACGCTAAATAAGGGTGATAAGGTATATGTTTTCTTTCCTGTAAAAAAATTAGGCACCTCCTCTAAGCTGACATCATACTGGAGAGGGCCATACGTAGTCAAAGAAAAGATGTCTGACGTACTCTTTAAAGTTGATTGTGGTAAGAATGGTTCCTTTCAGGTGATACATGTTGACCGACTGAAGAAAGTTCGGAGTCAAACATTGATAAAGGATGATACAGATGTGTCTGAGTCTTCACAGGACTCAGACCATTATAGCGTAGAAGATGAAGGTGATATTTTTGATGATTCTCAAAGTGGCAAAAGGATACGTAGAAAACCAGCATGGCACGACGATTATTGCTTTTCTCTTTTCAGGGCTGACATGGCAAAGACCAAAACAACACCCCGAAAGGCAAAGATTATTTGTGCCGTTTGTAAGGCAGGAGTCCCTGACGGAAAATCATATGAGGATCATCTGTTGGAATGTGTAAAGAGTCGTCCTAAATGTGACTTATGTGACAAAGACTTCAAGAACAAGGATTGCTTAAAGCGTCACAAGAAAATGCAACATGAGGCTAAAAGGGACACAAAACAGGACACTCAATCTGATAAAAGCGACAACGAAAGTGAGTGGGACAAAGATCCTGAGGTGGATTTAGAAGAACTATCCATGAATCTGGATGTTACTGGGCGGCTCGTCAGAAAGAGGACCGAGCCTGCACCAGTACAGGCGCCAACGAAACGTGCCAAAACTTTAGATGCTGGCATTCAGACAGAGACAGAAAGACAGAAGGTAGCTGCCAAGAATCAAGGGTCACAGACCGACACTGTGAATGGTGGTGTTAGTGCAGAGGGCCATTGTGATTATTGTGGGATTACGTATCAAGACATCACTATGTACTACATCCACATGGGCTGCCATACTCACAATGCACCCTGTGACTGCAACATTTGTGGTGAAAAGTGTAGGGACAGGGTTCACTTTCAAGTTCATACTACACATGGACATAAGAAATAGATACTTTCTCTAATTTTTGGTAACGGACATGTTCTAGTTCAAGACTATCTGTGCTTTAGTTACAAAGATATTTAAGTAAGATCAGGTAGATCTCTTTTATTATGGTCAGTTTATTTTCGTCATGTTTAGGATCTTTTGTTTGTACATAATCATACAATTATATGAGTTACGTTTTATAGTTCATTTGTCATGTTTGTAATCATTCCAATTGTTAAGCGGGACGCTTAAAACGGAGGCGTGGGTAGTGTGACAAAGACGGACGACTTCCGTAATGATTGCTTTCAGTTTAGTCTCTACCCTACTTTCGATTTAGAAACAGCGTGCAACTTCCGTCAAATTATTCATCAAATATCTTACATATGTAAGTACCTGTTGTTTGAGTCATATGCCAATTTGTTTCTGCATTGATCAGCCTTCGAGAGAGGCTATTGTTGGTAGTCAAAACGTGTGTTGAAGGATGCTATAATTTACTTTGACTGCTTGTTGTGTCTACATCGATATGCCGGAGCTTACCGAGGATAGACGATGGTTTGCAGGTCAAAGGTTAGTTTCGACTGCGCATGTCCGGATGTAGGGGATACTATATAAGCAGTGAAATTGCAGTTTGTCGGGGAGTTGAAGTCAGCTCTTCGTGGTGTTCACATCGATAAATATTCTGGCTTATTTTCTCATTAATAAATTGCTAGGGCTTTGGTGATCTACAAGCTGACTGGCTGTTACGAACAGAAGTGCAACCTGGACTCAGACATAGTTGCAGACCGGGTTCAGCTGTCTCGTTTCAACAGTCACCAAACCTTACCGGGTCTTAGTAGTTGGTTAGGATAGCGAAGTTAATAATTAGATTTGTTCAAAGAGGCCCAGCAGAGTCTGTGTGATAGACTAGATATTTGTAGACTGGTTCGTTCTATTGATTGGATCCCTTCCAAAGGACTGAGTCATTCTGACTGACTCATTCCTGTGGTTGGAATCATTCCAACAGGTCAGACTCATTCCAGTGGTTGGAATCATTCCAACAGGTCAGACTCATTCCGTTAGGCTGATTGATTGAAGTGGTAAAGACCCATTCCGAGGGTCTTAGTCGTTCGTTCTGCGATCAGCCCAGTCTAGTGACTGGGCCTATTCCATTGGATTGAGTCTGCCTGACTCATTCCATTCCCGACTCATTCCCGTGACTTGACTCATTCCAAAGGACTGAGTCCGTCTAACTGACTCATTCCAAGATTCAGGCTATTTCTATTTTTATTGGGGGACAAGCTCGTAGGTTCGTCCCATTCCGAGATTAGCTGAAGACAAAGCTGTTAGGAGAATTAGTCAATTCTGATTCTTGGGTGATTCAGTCTAACATTGTGTGATTTGGGTCATATACCGTGACGGAGTCTGTTGAGAAGACTCACTTCACTTAAGTATTGATTTACATTGTTCCGCTAGTAGAATATTGTGTTCTCAGGCGCTGTATTTAAATATATCCGCTCGATACGTTACACAACGTTTAAAACGTGCTGCTAAAACTTACGATGAAGCAACGTACAAAGAGCTGTTAAATCGGAGGATAATGGGCAAATAAATTGTTTCCATGTCTCTCTTAAATAACTTGAAATGAGTTCGTCCCTTCGAGACGGTTTGGGTTCGATGCTTCTCTTTAGACCACGTTCTGCTGATATTTCTTCAACTTTAATAAGTATTTGAACTTAATCTAAAATGATCTAATTAACACTGTCGTAGTTTCTTTTTTTTTTTTTGTCACTGATTTTGCTTGATGACGTCTTTGTCCCAAGTCTCCAATACTTATTTGTAAGGAGCTTGTTACTTTAGAAAAGCATGTTTGCTTTGTCACGTGCTTTTCTTTCTTTGATAGAGGATTTGAACTTGATTACTGTGGCAGTTTTACGTCATTGACCAAGCTTGTTAACATAGTCGTGATTTCTGCTTATTCCCTTCCACTGTCGCCAAAAACTACCCAAACCCTTAACCTGCTAAGTGCGACTCACTGACCTTTTGCGAACAATGTAGATCAAGATCAGACTGCACGTTCTGTGCAGTCTAATTTTGATCTACAATGTTAGCGAAAGGTCGGTGAGTCGCGCTTAGCAGCCTAAGGGTTAAGGGTGTGGTTTTGATATTTTTTATCACGTGCTGCTGTTTCTGAGTTTGATGAAGTTCTGACATTGACATATTTTTTACGTGGTAAACACGATTACTATAGTGTTTCGTCACCGATCAAGTTTATAAACCTGTTCACGTCTTAAATTAAAGGAGCTCTTAACTTTGAGGAGAATTACCAATGTCTTTTTTATATCAGGTGCTTTTATCCTTTTTTTTTTTAACTTTTTTTTTGGTAAAGTGTTTTAACTTGATTCATATCCATGTATCGCAGTATATCGTCACTGAACAAGTTTGCTAGCATGTTTGTATCTTTCACCATTTCAACACTCATCTTACTCTTGAAAAAAATGTTTGCATAGTATTTAATGCCCATCTGAACATTATTTCAGTTATTTCGCGGCGGCTAGTGCACCTTTCTATACTTTTCTTGAGTTCCTCTTGCCAGTACACATTTCTTTCCAAGCCACTGGATGCTTTCCTACATAACCATCGTCAAAGTTACGATCAGCAGTGAGAGAGGAATGAATCCTGTCGCAATTACCATTATTAATCCTAGGAAAAAAAAAAAAATCGGCCGCACTGGGGATTCGAACCCGCGACCCCCCTCAACTCTTGCACATAAACAACTGAGCTACTAGGCTTCGAGACCCTTGACTAAACAATCCCATGTTTTTACAAACCTCACAAAGCTTTCTAATATATCAGAGATCTTTGGCTAATTTGTGAAAAGACTAAAATTGTCATCCGCAGATGCTTTCAATTTCGAGGGCCTGGCCGGGTAGCTCAGTGGTTAGCGTAGACCAGGTGGTTGGGGGTTCAATACCCGATTATAACAAACTTTCTTTCCGACGATACTTTCGCCTCTCACATCTAATGCATGTGAAAAAAGTAGTCAGTGGCTTGGATAAAAGTCAGTACTGGTGTTAGAAAGCCAGGAAACACATGCGTAGGTGCACTGACCGCCGTAATATGACCTAAGCTTTTAAAACGGCGTTATACTCCAATACAATAAAAAAAAAAAAACAATTTCGAGGAATATGAAATTTGTCGTTTTGTCAAGGGTTTAATAAGATCTTTACTTTACCAAACGACAAAATTTTGTACTCAACCAAATTGAAAGCATTTATTTTGCAGGCGACAGCTTGAATGTAGCTCAAATGATGATTTCTGTGTATGATATGGGAGAAAACATTGTGGGAAAAGGAGAAAATGCTGGTACCAGCATTTTCTCCTTTTCCCACAATGTTTTCCAAAGTATTCTCTTTCAGGGTAATTAAAACTCGGGATTGTATGGTAAAGTGTTAAAGAGTAGGGTTTTGATGTTTGTTTTTATCATGTACAACCGTTTTCGAGTTTGATGAAGATATGAACTTGGCCTATGTTACATAGTTTTTCGTCATCCATTCTCTTTGCTTACGTGTTTGTGTCTTTCGAAAGATAAGTGCGTTGCATTGCTCTTACCATTTCCAACATCGCCAATTCCACGAAATCCTTACCAAAACAAAGTTTAATCCAACCTTCCCGAAAAGTGTAAGCTTATGTCGCCGATATAGAAACCATTTCAATGCGAGATTAAATATTTTACCAGACAGCCCTTTGTGATAACGGTCCTGATAAGAGGAGGGGATGAAAACATTGTATGAAATGGAAAAAATGCCGGTCAACATTTTTTTTTTTTGAATTCTAAATTCTAAGACTGCTTGCAAGAAAGCGCGTGTGCGAGTGTGTTTTCCTTGTTTGCCCTCTGTACAGAGAAGATAATATGAGAGAGAGAGAGAGAGAGAGAAGAGAGAGAGAGAGGAATTATTATTTTCAATAATTATGATTTTTCTTTCCTTCTTTTATTTTTCTGAAAGTCATAATTTCCGGCATTTTGTGCATTTAACAAAAATGCTTCACAGGAATATAAAGCAGTCAAGGAATTATAAAAACAGAGCAGAAGACAGAAAACTTCCATTTCCAATCAGGGATTCATTAATTGTAAATGAATGATAATTGAAATCACTTGTTCGTGTTAGCATTTGTGACGTAAACACGCCAAAATTACATAACTACAAGACTACATGTACATAATTTCCAGTTACTTAGCTTTACATAGAATTACGTTCGTATTTGCTTCTGATTATTTATTGCAATAACTCTTCACCAGACGAAATTTTTATCGACTGGTCCATATTGAAAGCATTTCGGACGACAAATAAATAAGGCTTGATTGTTCAGTAAACGACACATTTTTTTTTTACTTTTCTAACTTCAAAGCATTTGCAGATGACCGATTAAATGTGACTCAAATGGAAGCAATTGTCTTTGATAGGGTAAGAAGTATTGTTGGAAAAGGAGAAAATGCTTGTAACCAGCATTTTCTCCTTTTCCAACAATGTTTTCAACATTAATCTTTCTCGTTGAAACTCGGGACTTTGTGATGGATGGTAAAATGATGGGATTTGAGTTAAAAGGGTAAAATCACAGTGAAAGGAAATGAGAGATTACTGATGACCAGCATTTTTTTTCCAAAACAATATTTGTAAAGCTTATTTAGTAAAGAGTTAACAAGAATGATATGTTTATTTAGAAAGTGTTTAACACTGTTTTCAACATTAATTCAGTTATATCGCGGCGACCAGTACACCTATTCATGCTTTCCCGGAGTTCCTAATACCAGTACTTCGCAATATATTCTTCCCAAGCCACTAGTGCTTTCCCGTATAGCAATCGTCGAAACAATGATCAGTTGTGATAGAAGAATGAGTCTTGTAGCAATGACTATCATCAATCCTTGGAAAGAAGCTGGTCTAGACGGGGATTCGAACCAGCAACCCTCTGGTTTCAAGCCGTGTTCGGGCCTTCAGGCTCGACAACAAGAATGAAAGGGAAGCATCCCGAGATTGGTATATGAACCAAAACCTATTTCTGAGCAAATATCATTTCACGTACCTATTAGAAAACATTATAGTACAGCATGCAAAATGATCGAACTACTTGTTGAATCGTAGCAATACAATACATTTGTCTGGCGGTCATTTGCCCTTCAGTTCCGGTTAATTCAGTAATTTCCGGTTATATCTAGACCTACCAAAATGTTATAGATTATAAAATGTAAAAAATATTTACAGATGAACTGGATGTGGGGCTATAAATAAACCTACAAAAAATTACATGTCATGAAAAGAAAAGGGGGCTTAATGCATCAACGTGATGCATGTTATTAAGAAAGTCATCACAGTGTTATAGAGTCATGAAATCTGTTTTACATAACAACCTACTGAATCATGAGGTGCACTGGTCCTTTGACATGAATAAATTATCCAAATGCAAAAAGTTTCGGCCCATGTCAGCCTGCGCTGACTGCGCAGGCACACCTGGGTCGATACTTTTTGCAAATGCATTAAGCCCCCTTTTCACTGAGCATGGCTCACATATAAAAAACAAAAGTCGTTTTCCAACTCCAAGGAAAACATCGTGGATAAAGGATCTCTTTAACTAAGCAAAAGAAGACCCCTAACAAAGAAACTTAACAGTTAATTAAAGACCTTCATTTTTTTTTTAAAGTTAACCCTTTACCAAACAATCCCATGTTTATCCGACCTTCAAAAAGGTCGACCTTCAAAAAGCATGGTGAGAAAAAGGAGAAACTGCTGGAAACCAGCATTTTATCCTTGTTCCATAACGTTTTCTTGCATTTTAAAGATAAATCTCAAAACTAGCATTTTCTCCTTTTCCTACATTGTTACCTCAGCTTTAACGGAAAAAATCTATTCATTGTAGGTTACTGTCAATTTGTCGTCCGGTCAACCCTTTACCAAACGACAAAATTTTAGGCTTGCCCAAACTGAAAGCATTTGCAGACAACGAAATGATTGTAACTCAAAAACTTGAAATTTGTTTTAGTTAGTTTGAAAACACTTTTGGAAATATAGACAATGCTTGTTACCACTTTTTTCTCTGTCTCCCACAATGTTTTCCACTGTTTTCTTCCCGGGGGTCGTTAAAAGGCGAGATTAGGGTATTTTAAAAAAAGAAGTAAAACAAGATAAAGAGTGCGAAAGGTGGCGATAAAAGCGATAATACATATAACCAAAAACGTTACATAACCACATTCGTTTCTGTTTGTGCTGGGCGTACATGATATGATTTTTTTTATCATCACTCGCAGAGATATTTGAAATTTATTTTTCAGAGCTACACCTGCAACACTTTAACTGCCAGTGGCAAATTAAATAGATATAGACTTTGCGACAGCGTAGATCAAGATCAGACTGCACAGAACGTGCAGTTTGATCGTTGATCTTCACTGTCCGCCACATGATACTAAACTGTGACCAAAACAATCTTCAGTTTCTTTGGAAATATCTTTTTAGACTTAAACAAAAAGTACAATTTAAGAGCTAATCATATGACAATCCAATTTTAAAACTGTTGCCAGGGTTATTGTTTATAAGAAGTAGTAGGCGTTAACTCAATTGTAATTGGGTTTTTGGCTCCTTTTTTTTTGCTGAAATACTAGTCTATCCTATCGTATATTCCACGTCACGACTTAAAGTGTTTTTTTTTTCCAAGAATTTTCCAAAATCAGTTTGTAAGTCCGTGTCTTCCCTAGTTTAAAACTGTAGCTTTAAGATTTTTTTAGTCTACAAAGAGATATTGTGGGCGTTTCTGAAAAAAAAAAAGATATCGCATTTTTGGCTCCATTTTCAGTGTTGAAATATTAGACTGTTACCGATATATCCTATCTTGTTCATCGCGTCCTACCATGTTCATTTTTTGAAGAGAACATACCAAAGTCAGCCGACACGTGCGTGCAGACTCTTCTTAGTTTGGAATTTAAAAAAAAAAAAAACTTATTCAACCCTTTGCAACACAGTCCCCAGTTCTAACAATCTTGAGAAAGAAAGCTTTTGAAAACATTGTAAGAACAGAAGAAAATGCTGGTAACCAGCATTTTCTTCCTTTCTTACAACGTTTTCTGCCCTTCCAAAGCCAATCCCTTCATTTGTGTTGCTTTTCAACTGTCGTCTGCAAGTGCTTTGAATTTGGACAAGTCTAAACTGTTGTCGTTTGGTAAAGAGTTAAGCTACACTATTGTTCCTTAAATATACAAGTCATTTCAGCGCGACACAAACGGGTTAGGGTAGAACGTCCGCCCCTCACATCAAAGGTTCCGGGCTCGTATCCCGTGGTGAGCGGTGGTCTATCTTCGGAACTGTCCACATCAAGGCGTGAGTACTGGTTAAGGTTTCCAGGAAGCAATCATCGAGAGTGATTAGTTTTAAGTTGTAACAACTTGTTTTCAAAATCGATCTAGAACAGATACTAGTATTTTAAAAGTAAACTACAATCAATTGTCAGATTCCTGTGATGCCTATGTCATTAGATATTCATGCTAGCCGACCTTGGGCTATCCTCTCTTCCAAAGTCCTAGGATTTGTATGTACAGTCATTCTAAATTAATATATATATATATAAATTAATATATCATTAATTAATACGTGAAAAAACGTTGAGGCAAAACGATAAATTACTTGTTTAACCGATTTCCAAAATGGTCTGACTCAAGGCGAACAAAAAATCCTTCTGCAGGTGGTAACGTGATAAAAGCTTTCCATGCAAAATTCATTTTTCGTAAACCATCTTGAAGATTTATTATTCAAACAATATTTTAAATTTCACATGTGCCTTCAATTTCCTAGATGTTTAACAGTGACAGCATAAGATAGAACGTCTTCCATAGACGCCCTGACCTTGACAGCCAGCTGTCAGTGTAACTCGCCTGATCTTGAATACAGAGTATGAAGTTCAAGGTCACCACTCTGCACGTACCTGACGATATTGTTTCCGGTAAGAAAGCCAAAAAACCCACGTGTATAACTCTTTTCCTCGTGACGAAATTTTAGACTTGTCCTAATCGAAAGCATTTGCAGACGACAAAATGAATGTAGCCCCAACCGACTGGATTTTTCTTTGAAAGCTTCGAAAACAATGTGTGTGTGTGTGTGTGTGTGTGGGGGGGGGGGGGGGGGAGGGGGGGAAAGAAGGAAATGCTGCTTTCCAGTATTTTCTCCTTTGCCCCTAATATCTTCCAAAGTTTTCTTTCTTACAACCTTGTAAACTAGGCCTTGTGTGCTAAAGGATTGAAATAGTTCTACGATGCATCATCGGAGTTATTAAACAATACTGTTGACAAGTCAGAATACGCAAACGTTTGTGGGCGAGCGTCAGTTATGTATATCAGTGACCAAATTCGATTTCTTACCAGACCAGATGTACTTTCTATCGGCTCATCTCAACGACCTAGTTTTAAGTATAATGGAACATCATCTTACTGAATCTCCCCTTTTTCAATATTTGGCCAAAAGGCTTGATCAATATAGAAGAATAAATCCTAAAAAATCTGAAAACCATTTTCGTACATGGTACACAGGATACGACGTCATTACAGTAACTTCTCCTGGTTAACTTAGTTAATTGATCTCATTTGGTAGCTTTAATGTTACATGGACCACCGGCCATTGAATCAAAGTATCCAAGTCGTCTCACGCGACTTGTCTACAGTTCATTATTATCCAATGTATCTACTCTTGCAGTAAAAGAAACAATCGTCAGTCTGCAAACACAATTTTCCGTTTTTCCTTTGCGGCTTTTCGGGATTTCCTTTTGATTTTCATGGTATTGTTGTTTTCTGGCATATTATTTCAAGTACCAATTGTACACAATTATGAGCAAAACACTGCAGAATGCAACCCTTGCACCGGTGGAATTCATGACACGAAGACATGAACAAGTGAGCTGTTTCCGTAAAACAAATGAAATACTGTTGAAAGCGATTCACAACACTATTAAATGACTCAGTCGCTCATTTTTCACGATCTTACAGTGGAACAAAAGGTCCACCGTAGTATTAAAACTGAAAACACTTACAGATTTTCCCAACTCTTTCACTACTGAATAAATAAATTGCATTTTTTCAAAGGACTAAAAAGCCTACAGTTTTGGTGCAAGATCAATAGTTCAGTTATAATCCAGAATAAAGCAGTGGACAGTGTAGATCAGAGATCAGACTGCACGTTCTGTGCAGTCTGATCTTGATCTACACTGACCACAGAGGTTTCTAATGTCGTCTATGGTATGGAAAGAGTTAGCGTCTTTCAGTTGCCAGCCAGGCAATTCTTTTACTCTTTTAGAGTGCCAAATAACTGCAACAGACAATTTCCATCAGTAGAAAAAATAAATGACTAAAAACCCAGAATGGCTTTTTTGGCCAGTGCATCTCACAAAAAAGATCTGACTGTATAAACTTAAAAAGTAGAGTACATTTTTTTCGGTCTGAACTTGAACTAAAATGTCTGCAAAAAACAAAGATTTTTTTTTGTCTTCCTACATTATGAGCAATGCTCTGTGAAAAGGGGTCTTAAATGCATCTTCATAATGTATTATACCAAGCAAGTGTTACTAAGGGATCTATGAAATCCACTTTGTCTAGCAACCGACTGAATCATGAGCTAAAGAGGTCTTTTGACATGCAGAGAATTGACTGATAGCAAACATCTTTCGGCCCTGGTCAGCCTGTGCGGATTGCGACCTTGGTCCATACCTTTTGTAGATGCATTTTGGAACTCAATAGATGCTTGTTTAATACAGTTTAATTCCTTAACCGTTGACCAGGTAAAGACGTTAAGCATTTTAATCCGATAGTAGAAACCCTATTATTGCCGTTTCAAAGTTATTTTTTGGGGGGGAAATATCTCTTTATCGGACAGTGTAAATCCAAGATCAGACCGCACGTTCTGTGTAGTCTGATCTTGATCTACTTTGTCTGCAGCCTAAGAATTAATAGAGGTAGCCACGAAGACAGGTTTTGCCGTTTATATAATATATCCTCGATTAAAGATAAATCCTTACAACCAGAGAGAGTAAACAGTAAACGCAGGTAAAATTTGATAGACTGTGGAATGGTTCAGACTTTAGCCAGCTGTGAAAACAGATGTAAATTGCCGATGTATATGGTGTAAGGGAAAAATACATATATCGGAAATCTTTGATTTGAGACCGAGAACGTCACAACATTGATTTCTTTGATTGCCGTCGTAAATGAAATGCAGTTCCTATTGGTTTAAATATATGCAACCATCAGGGGCAACATTTCGTATGAAGATTTAAGAATGAGTATAGTTTGATAAAATCAAGAAGAAATTGATTAAAAACTGGCTAAAAACGGGTACAGATGTATCTTTAAAGTCTGCACTTTCTCCAGAATGATGGATAACTCATATTCGTGCATCCGAGAGGACAGATGAAATAACGCAGATTTACTTACAATTCTAGAAGGAACTGCTAAACGCATATGAGCCATGCTCTGGCAAAAAGGGGGCTTAATGCATCTCTGTAATCCATCATACCAAGCAAGCCATCACATATCATGGATCCAAAATAGCCAATTTTTCGTAACAACCGACTTAACCGTGAGGTAGACTGGTCCTTGGACATACAGAATATTGACCAGTAGGGAAAGGTTTCAGGCCAGCCGGCGCAGACTGCGTAGGCTGATCTGGTTCGATACTTTTCGAAGATGTATGAAGCCCCCTTTTCACAGAGTATTGTTCATATATTTTATACTTGCAAGAAGTTGTCTCTTGGCCATTGCGCTTAGCATAATAATCTAGTTTGTGAAAACTAAAAGAATTAAGCCTGGATTTTCGCCAGACTGATAGATAACTTTTATCCGTGCGTGCGAATAAACAAATGAAATCACAAAGATTTATTAATATTTCAAACAGAAATAGCTCAGCGAATATATACTTTTAGGAAGCTGTTTCTTGGCAGAAACAGCTTCCTAAATGCTGCTCTTCATATCTATCATTTAAATTACAAGGAAAAATACGAAAGAGATGCATGAGCCATCTCTCGTAAGAGGGGCATACTCCGTGAAAAGGTGAAACGGTAGTTTAATGTATCTGCAAAAAGTATCGACGCATGTCAGTCGGCACTTTGTGCACCTTCTGCGCAGGCTGACATGGGTCGTTACTTTTTGCTATTGGTACATTTTCTGCACGTTAAAAGGTCATTCTAACTTATGATTAAGCCAGGTTTTGGACAAAATGGATCTTTATACGGCGACTTGCTTGGTATAATGAATTATGAAGGCGCATTAAACCGCCTTTTCGCAAGTGCGCCGCTCAAGAATAAAATTCTTTGTGCTTCTTTATGTCTGTCTCAGTTTCTGATCAGTAAAAGTCATTGAAAATATTGCTTAAACAGTATTTAAATTCTTCATGTTTGATTATTGCAGTAACCGAGAGTTTATTCTTTGAATAAACAAGAAAATTTAAAAGGTTACAAAACCCTTTAGGTTCCTTATTGGAGAGGTCATCAGACCTCTCCAACAGTGGTGAGTTTAAAAGGCAGACTGTCTCAGAAATTGCTGTCTAGATCCATTTTCTTTGCGAAATTGTTCTGATCTGTTTCGTCATGGTTTTATAAATAAACCGAAATCAAAAAACTGAAATAGGAAATAGACGTGGTTTGTTTTTATTTGACGGATTTCAAAAGAGATTTGTTCTATTGATTTGATTGCAAACGTCCTCTGTCATAGTTGTATTTTTTTACTAAGCTGAGTAATCTAAGCGAAAGGGGGAAAAAAAAGAATTTCGTTAAAAAAGAGAAAGAACACCGCGGGAAAAGATCACGCGACTTGGAAACGCGGGAAGAAGGTCACGTGACGGCCTTGTACTGCATCGTAGGGGTCCGTAGTTTGACTCCTGTCACCCATAGACTAAAACAAGGGATTTAACTGTATGCAGCCCGTTACTCGCCCCCGTTTAAAAAAAAATAACGTATCTTTTCTACCCCATCAGTTATTCTCCTATTTTTTTCTACAGCTGAGAGCTAAAACATTTTTCTACCAGGAAAACACAACTGTTTGTCAGTGGCTAATGCAGTCTGGCTGATACATTCGCTCGAACTTGTAAACTCGCTCAAAAATCTTCGCCATTGACACGGGTTCGTACATTCGACACTGACGTTCGCGCATATAAACCAATGAAATTCCTCGTTCCAAACAGTGTTACCGTACTGTCACGTGACAAAAAGGTGTGAGCAGCTGTACGAAATTTCATTGGTTGAATTCACGACTGTTAGTACATATCAACCGATGAAATATCTCGTTCCAAACAATGTCACATGACAAAAGATGACTGCAGCTGTTCGAAATAAGAACATGGATCACAAATTCAACGAATTCTGAGGCGTTTCGTCGTTATTGAAGATAAAGACTATAGGTCAGTAGTATTTTTAAACATGTTTAAAGGGTGGGTGCCGCTAATGCTGCGTTTCATTGGATCTAAAGTGCATTTTATATCTTGAAAATGGATGTACGAACCCGTGTCAATGGCGAAGATTTTTGAGCGAGTTTACAAGTTCGAGCGAATGTATCAGCCAGAATGCATTAGCCACTGACAAACAGTTGTGTTTTTCTGGTAGAAAAATGTTTTAGCTCTCAGCTGTAGAAAAAAATAGGAGAATAACTGATGGGGTAGAAAAGATACGTTGTTTTTTGTAACCGGGGGCGAGTAACGGACTGCATACAGTTAAATCCCTTGTTTATAATATATAGTCTATGGGTGCCAGGAATCAAACTACGGACCCCTATGTACTGCATGAGAGGTTTCTACGCCGCGGTTTTTTTTTTTTTCCTCATTCATTGAATGTCCTACTTGTTTGTTTACATGTACCAAATATATTGAAATTAATAGCCAATAAACTATTTTGTAAACATTGATGCTGACCTCTCCTGGCTTCTTTTTTAAAGAAGCCAACTTGTATACTCGCCAAGCCCGGACGCTCAGTCGGTGATGTACGGAAGTTGTAACCAGGGGGTAGCAGATTCGAATCCCCAGCTCGGTCAATTTCTTTCCGAGGATTTTTAATGGTTATCGCGACAAGATTCTTACTTCTCTCACTGCTGATCATTGTTTCGACGATCGTTATATAGGAAAGCAGCCAGTGGATTGGGAAGAAGATCGTGCGAAGTAATGGTAAAAAGAAACTCCAAAAATTCATGGATAGGTGCACCGTCCGCCACGATATAACAGAAATAATGCTGAAAACTGCGTCAAACACGATTCAATCAATCATCCTAAACTAAATTTCCCCTTTTACAATGACATTTTCGGTGCAAATAAATTAACAAAAGTTTCGTGTATTTCTTTCATTCTTTCTGTGTAATTTAAGTTACAAGTGGTTTCATATAAAATAGCTAAATGAAAATAGGTAAAATTACTTCAAGATGTAGGTAATAATTCTTTAAGTTTCATACCGACCAACTTTCATGACAGCAGACTTAACACGTGCTCTGTCCAGCACGTGCTCCAACCCTTAGAATTTTTTTCAAGTGAAAAGGAAACACCTAGTCTATAAAGATGATCGAGATATTCGACAAAAACGGGGTTCCCATTCAGTCAGAAAATCGCTCTATACGATATTATCAGAGTAAATATTCCATGAGCAGATTGCACTTTCTTGTGCTGTCTGGTATTGAATTTACACTGTTTGGAGGAGCAAATAACATCGTCCTTGGGGACCAGAGGGTTTTCAGGCTCGATTTAATTCTTTGTTTATTGGCAAATTAGCAGGTTTCTGTCGAGAAATTCTGAAACGAAAATCTGCTACAATCGCTGAATCTGAAATACATCAAACCCTAAACAATGTCTGACAGCTGACGGCTTAGTTGTTACGAAAGTAAATAAACAAACCCGTTTCTTTTCCTATCGCAACCAATAACATACATTGCAAAGAGTGTAGATTAAGATCAGACTGCACATCCAGTCTGATCTTGATCCACACTCTTCGATCTAAAATCAACTCATTTAACTTTGGTTTATAATCGTTGTAAATCAATAAAGGATACAAAATAAATGCTTAATCACTTTGGCAAATTACATACTTTGTCGAAGAACACCGAAATGAGGATTGACAAAGGTTTTTCCGTTGGCAGCTTGTTACCGTTTGCATCTTTTCATTGAGGCTATGCACGACCTCAGGCGAGCCCTGGAAGCTCAAGCGATAAAGTGCAGCTATTGAAAGCAGAGGGGTCGTCGGTTCGAATCTACAGCTCGGCCAAATTCTTTCCGAGGATTCATGGTAGTCATTGCCAAGGGATTCATGCCTCTTTCACCGATGATAATTGTGTCCACCATAGTTGTGTGTGAAAGCAGCCAGTGACTTGGGAAGAATACCGTGAAAAGAACTGGTAATCGAAACTCCAGGAAAGCATGGATAGGTGCACATATAGTCTTACTAGATCTTGGATCTACACTTTCCGTATTGGTGATATTGATATTGTCTTTTCAGTGAACAGGGTCCGTATTGACCAACCATTCTTAAGAACATTCTCAGTCTAATCACACTTTTAGAAAGTAACACAACTTCTGATTGGCTAAACTATTTGGTATAGCTAACCAGAAGATGTATTACTTCTAAATATAGTAAATTCTTGAGCAAAAGACTAAAAATATTCTTAGAAATGGTTGGTGAATACAGACTTAGAAATTTGAAACTAAGTAAAATCGTCGATTTATTCTGCTTAAGACCATAGGGGTCCGTAGTTTGACTCCTGTTACCCATAGACTAAAACAAGGGAATTAACTGTATGCAGCCCGTTACTCGCCCCCGGTTACAGAAAAACAACGTATCTTTTCTACCCCATCAGTTATTCTCCTAATTTTTTCTACAGCTGAGAGCTAAAACATTTTTCTACCAGGAAAACACAACTGTTTGTCAGTGGCTAATGCAGTCTGGCTGATACATTCGCTCGAACTTGTAAACTCGCTCAAAAATCTTCGCCATTGACACGGGTTCGTACATTCGATACTGACGTTCGCGCATATAAACCAATGAAATTTCTCGTTCCAAACAGTGTCACCGTACTGTCACGTGACAAAAAGGTGTGAGCAGCTGTACGAAATTTCATTGGTTGAATTCACGACTGTTAGTACATATCAACCGATGAAATTTCTCGTTCCAAACAATGTCACATGACAGAAGATGGCTGCAGCTGTTCAAAATAAGAACGTGGATCACAAATTCAACGAATTCTGCGGCGTTTCGTCGTTATTGAAGATAAAGACTATAGGTCAGTAGTATTTTTAAACATGTTTAAAGGGTGGGTGCCGCTAATGCTGCGTTTCATTGGATCTAAAGTACATTTTACATCTTGAAAACGGATGTACGAACCCGTGTCAATGGCGAAGATTTTTGAGCGAGTTTACAAGTTCGAGCGAATGTATCAGCCAGACTGCATTAGCCACTGACAAACAGTTGTGTTTTTCTGGTAGAAAAATGTTTTAGCTCTCAGCTGTAGAAAAAAATAGGAGAATAACTGATGGGGTAGAAAAGATACGTTGTTTTTTGTAACCGGGGGCGAGTAACGGACTGCATACAGTTAAATCCCTTGTTTATAATATATAGTCTATGGGTGCCAGGAATCAAACTACGGACCCCTATGCTTAAGACAAATAAGCCGCAGAGACAGGTAATGGGTGTCTTCGAGAGGTTATTAGGTATGTACATATGGGAGCAAGAGATGGGACTCTAGTAGATATAAACGGAGAGAGCAGGGTTTTAACCACAAATCTGACCATCTACGAGAGAACTGGGTTTTTAACCATATGTATGCTTTAATTAATATTTTAACCATGTCTATGATTAAAATATTATACCAACCATCCCCCTGCTTAAATCCAAATCCAACCATCCCCCTGCTTAAATCCAAATCCAACCATCCCCCTGCTTAAATCCAAATCGAACCATCCCCATGCTTAAATCCAAATCCAACCATATCCCTGCTTAAATCCAAATCCAACCATATCCCTGGCTAACTCTCAAACCCAACCATCCCCCTGCTTAAATCCAAATCCAACCATCCCCCTGCTTAAATCCAAATCCAACCATCCCCCTGGCTAACTCTCAAATCCAACCATCCCCCTTCTTAAATCCAAATCCAACCATCCCCCTGGCTAACTCTCAAACCCAACCATCCCCCTGCTTATTACTACATCCCAGCGTCTCATATTTTTAGCCCATATAGCTATATGAGCGAAATTACAACATTTTTTTACTCTGTCATATGATATATATTCTGCCCTATACGTAGTAAATTTTCTAAGATCTGCGTCTTTATCTTAGTGTGTCCCCAAGCTAATGTATCTATATTGTTTCCAAGGATATAGCGTTTATCGTCGTTTCTACTCAAAGCGACTTTATTTACCTCTTCAGTATAAAAAATTTTAAATTTAGAAATTTTTCCCTTTATTAAAAAATGTTACATTATAATACAAGTCCATTATCAACGAAATCATTTTATATTTCAAACTTTAAAAAGTTTGTCTGCTTTGATGAGGTTGATCGTGAAACTTTCCATATAGACGCTTTAGATGAGATTAGATAAGAGTGGATCCATGAATTAGAAAAATTTGCACTTGAAATCAAAACACGAACACCAAGAATATACCCATCTCATGCCCCTTTTGAACATGCTGAAGAGCATGAGTATGATGAAAAGAAAGGACAGGAGTGGGAAAAAGATTACTATTTTTTTGTAACTATTGCATTTCTAGGGCTGTCATCTGTATGTACAATAGTAGTAAAAGAAGAACAAAATAAATTTTTGTGTATGTTTCCCAAACAATATGATTATTTGGAAAAAGAATTTAACAAATGTTTTAGAAGTGAAAAAGAACATACAGATACAGTTACAGAAGCATTTGATGAACATGAGTATACTGAAAATGTAGAAACCCATATGTCACTTGATCAATTTGATAAATCATATGGTTGCCATACAGTATACATTCCATATATGGTACTTGAGTATGTTAGATATGACTCAAAGAGATATGTAGATTGGGTAAACAAAAAGACTCTACCAAATAGGGTACCTGTCATTGCTGAGACCCTCAACACTGATTCAGTCACCAACCCCTACACATCAGACGACTCCTCCGAACCTGACGAAGTAATCAAGTTTTTAAAAAATATAAAAAGAAAAAAGAAAAAACTTCCTGATATGTGTAAAGCTTTGTAAGTATATATATTTTCCCCCATCTGGCTTATGTAGGTAAAAAATATAACTTTTATAAACAAAATTATATTTTCACAAGTCTAACTCTACGAAAATAGATATGTAAGAATGTATTGCATCACGGACGGTTGATTTTGTCATAAAGTTTATGATGTCGCATTGATTTACCTCTAACGCCCTTGGAAAAATCGTACAGCTACAAATTTCGTTCGCTTTTTTAATAATACAGTAATCACCGCTTCAATAATCCGTTTACAATAATACCAATTTTTACCTCTTCTGGTGCGTAAGTGTTATCTTTAATAACCGTAAACTTCCTCTTATAATTCCACCCGGTGCACTCATGCAGTAACCTCCAAAACGATGGTTGCCACCCGAATTACCATTACCGAATGAGAACTCATAATTACCATCTCCCAATGGTCCATTTTCTTCAGCCCGCACAGTTATAACAGGTTTAGGAAGGGATACTTTTTTATCCACATAGGATTTTGTTGCTAAATCTCTCTCTTCTACCGGGGTTGCCGCGTTTTTTAGAGAAAAACCTTGGAGATTTACGTTAGCCACCGCCGTGAAACTTCCATCCGGATTTTTTACGATAGCCCCACCGCTATCAACATAATTTTTATTGGCGGCAGCACCACGGGATACAGGATTTGGTAATCCGATAATCGAGTGATCATTCATTTCTATTACACCAGCCATTGAATAGGATCCGTCTTGTCTTTTTGTCAAAGTTTTTTCACCCACAGTAGCTGCCTCAACAACAGTATCTACGTAAAACTTATTTGCAGCTTGATTATGGTCTAAAGGGCTTCCAACATTGTTAATTCTTCGTCCTCCCATAGAAACGTCAGAAACTGCCATATACCCACCAGCTCCATAAACGAAGGCTCTATTTGCGCTATCTACATATTTTTTAGTTGCTGCATCTTGGGCATCTGCAGGATCCAAAAGATTAGTTAAAGTATACTCCTGCATATCTATATTTGCAATAGCAGAAAAAGTGCCGTCTTGTTGCTCTACTATTGCTTTACCACTCCTATCCACATAATTTTTAGTAGCAGCTTCGTTCGGTTCTGTAGGTTCTTCAACATGTCTTATTTTATGGAATCCCATATTTAAATATCCATTAACATGATATCCTCCATTCTCTAGAAACAACCCAGAATTTTCATCAACGTAATGTTTTGTAGCAACATCTTGAGAATTTACTGGATTACTAACCCTCGTTAATGTATTACCATTCATGTCTATAGAACCTGTAACAACAGTTGTTCCATCTTTACGTAAAAAATTATTATTTATGTAAGCGAGTGACACACCATCACCGCTTGTTTTATCTTCTTTCATTCGTCCAAATTTATCAACAGGCATTTTTTTATTATTAAAAAAGTTTATTTATCACTGTTTGAAACTTTTTACCTGAGCTTAACTCTTGTAGAATATATAAACATAGATGTCCGCAAAATACTTCTCCAGCTTGTTGTAATTGATCAGTATTGTAATGTATTGGACTTTTTAGGTACTCTCGAATTTCATTAGGTGGCTGTATGCCATAACTGTCAAAATAAATTTTAGTTTTACCGTTTTTATACCAAGCGACCCAATGTGTACCAGGTCCACCACTTTTATCAAAGTTTACTATACCACATTCTTTTTTATTTGGTTTTCTCGGTAATGTATCTAGTAAAAAGACTCCTCTAAAAGAAGGAATCCCTAATCTTTTTGCTGCATCTTCTAACTCGAAATTATTCAATGGTTTATTTGGTAAAATTACGTTTTCAATAGAAATATTTAACATTTTTTATAGTTAAATATTTCTAATGTCTTTATTGTCAACCCATGAATTAAATTCATCAGAATAACCTTTCCACTTTACAAGAGATTTCTTTTTTCCTTTTTTAATAACCTTTTCTATCCTATACAGCTCTTGACTGGTTTTCTGCAGTTCAGGTTCATAAAAGGTACCTTGTATTTCTTCTTCATTAAGATCCTTAATTTTATATGTTACAGGTGATGTATGTTTTACTTCAGAAACTGTAAAAACCTCTTCTGTCCATCTTGTTGTATAACCTTTCTCAAAAGTCTTTTTCTTTTTAGCTATCCTTACTTTGTCTCCAACTGAAAACATAGGCTTTATATCTTCTATTTCGAGATTATCGGGGTAAAGATTTCTCCAGACTTTGGTTTCATTTTCTTTTTTAATCGCATTTACTGGAGTCATCTTAATAGAAGAATGCCTTGTGTTATTATATCTTTTAACAAGATCTTGTAACACATCAATGTAAACGTTTGTGGAGTTAGCAGAAAAATACTTCCACATTTTTTCTTTCATTGTTCTAATCCATCTCTCAACAACACTAGATTTTTCCTCATTTTCAGTAGAATACAATTCAACCAAGTCTTTTACATCTTTGTTATAAAACTCTTTACCCTTATCCACCCACATTTTTTCAGGTTTTCTCTCCTTAAAAATACTTTTTAATGCTATAGCAATAGATTTTCCCGTTTTGTCTTTTAATGGCACTAACCATCCGTATTTAGAAAAGATGTCAATGACAGCGAGAAGGTATTTAACACCACGATCAAACTTAGAAAATGCTTGCATGTCTACTAAATCCACAGCCCATATCTTATCTATACCATTTACTATAACTCTCCTTTTCTTAAATTTTCTTTTTACAGGTTTATGTAATTCTTCCGCTAAATTTATCATGCTGAAATTTTTTTTTAACTCCCATTCCAAATTTCATCTTTGTTCCAATGAGTTTACTTACCAACCCCCTTTCCATTTTTTCTCTAATAGTAGGATTGTAAATACCTTTTAACTCTGTTAACATATTTTTATCACATACTGCGTTTCTTGTGGCAGTGTCATTATTCTGAAGATAACAAACATCATGATGATAAGCAGCTTTATCAACGCGGTTTATTGGTTTACTCCATTTCTCTGGTGTTAAATCTGGATTGAGTCTTTTCTTTAATTTAGTGCCGGTTCCTGTGAAATTGTGACCGGGGAGATGCATTTCAAAAGGTAAATTATTTATAGCTTTATTTAGTAATGATCCTCCCTTTGTCGTCTTAACAAACTGAGTTTTAGTTATTCCACAAACTACACATTTTCCCGTTTCATATTTCTCCCATTTTTAGAAACAGTATATTCTATATCACTTGTATCAGTATGATTTTTACATTTAACACAATACATTTTTATATATAAAAATTAAAAAAGTTATATAAAATGGATATTGTAAACTTATCATGGAATGAAGTAGTATCAAAGAGATTTAATCACTGCCTTTTACCAAAAAGTATCAGAGGAATAATTGTAGGGAAATCAGGATGTGGTAAAACTACCTTACTGTTAAACCTTTTACTTAGACCGGGATGGCTCGACTACAATGATTTAAGTGTTTTTGGAAAAAGCCTTTTTCAACCAGAATACCGAATACTAAAAAAGGCTTTTAAAGAAAAACTACCAAAAGAATGTATCTTAAGGTTGTTTAACATGCGTGATGAAATACAAGAATTAAATGTTTCCCCTACAGCTTTAGTTGAGGAATGGGTTAAGTCGTTTAAAAACAAATCGGATATAAATTGTAACTTTTTTGAAAATGCGAGTGATGTACCTGATCCGAGAGAGTTAAACTCAGAAAATAAAAATTTAATGATTTTTGATGATTTACTTTTAGAAAGACAGAATAAATGTGAGTGTTACTACATTCGGGGAAGACATAGTAATGTTGACTGCTTTTACCTCTCACAGAATTATTTTAGACTACCAAGGCAAACTATTAGAGAAAACGCTAATTTTATTTGTCTTTTCCGACAAGATCTAAAAAACATTAACCATATTTATAGTGATCATGTAGGTGATGATATGCCAAAGGATGAATTTAGGAAATTTTGTAAAAGGGCATGGGAAAGACCGCACGGCTTTGCTATTATCGATTTAACCAGTAAAAAAAATAATGGGAAGTATAGAAACGGTTTTGACAACTTTTACATACCTAAGTCAGTATAAAAAATATTATTTACTCAACTAAATAATATTTTTACTTTTTTAAAAAATGGAAGATCTTTTAGAACAAATTGCAAAAAATACAGAACACAAAACATCATTTCAAATTATAGTAAGCGACAACAAAACACGTTTTAGAACAAGGTTTAATCCCCCAATTCAACTAGAAAAGGATAAAAAAATATGAAATAGCTTTAGTAAACCTTGAAACTTACTACTCTTTTCCAAACATTGATACAACAAACAACATATTCGTTTATTCTCCAGACAATGCTAATTCATGGATTAAAATAAAAATACCTGAAGGAAGTTATGACCTTGTTGACATTAATGATACCATTCACCAGGAGATGAGAAAAAAGGGCCATTACGATGAAGTTAATGAAGAGTATTATATTAACATTTCTGCAAACACCAATACCCTAAAGTCTGTCCTTACTCTAGAAGATGGTTATCAAGTAGATTTTAATCAACCTAACTCTATTGCCAAAGTATTAGGATTTACTCACGTTAAATATACACAAGGATTTCACGAGTCAGAGAATGTAGTGAACATTCTTAGTATAAATTGTTTGCTTGTTAACATAGATATTATTTCTGGAAGTTATGTTAATGGTTCAACAAAAAACACGATTTACTCTTTTTTCCCAGATGTTGCACCTGGATATAAAATAATTGAGTCATCACTTAATTTAGTATACTTACCATTAACATTAGATGAAATACATAGCTTAGAGGTAAATATTACAGATCAAAACGGAACATTAATAAATCTTAGAGGTGAAAATTTAACAATTAGGTTTCATATTAGAGAAGCGAGATAAAATAAAAAATTAAAGTAAATATATCTGAAGGACAAAAGGAAAAGCTTCAACATGCTGTTAAAGCTAGTTGCCCGGTAAGTATACGTTTAGGTCATGAAGATTTACAAGGTAATGATGTTTTAGCAATTACCAATTCACAAGCAAGAAAAATAGCTAAAGCCTATGAGGAGGGTAAGGGTATAACTATTAAAATGTCTGTGAAACAACTTAAACATAATATGAAAATAGAGGGAGGTTTTCTCGGAATGTTGGCCGGGTTAGCTGCTAGAGCTTTGCCAGTGATTGCAAAAACCGTTTTACCTGCGTTAGGTATTGGTGCTCTCTCTGGATTAGCTCAAACAGGGGTACAAAAAGCAATGGGGTCAGGTCTTTATCTTAAAAAAGGAGGTTGTGTTTGTCAAGTTGAAACTGATGGATGTGGATTATACTTAAAGCCATACAAAGGTAAAGGATTAGGGTCTGTTGGTGATGGTTTGTATTTAAAGCAAGGAGGAAAAATTTATGACGGAAAAGGGCTTTTGCTTGGACCTAATAGTCCATTTGCTAATATACCTATTTTAGGGGCTATCTTATAAAAAAAAAAATATTAATATAAAAAAAATAATATATAATTAAAAAATGATACGTAGTAATAGTGGTGATTCTCGAATTAATGAAAATATAAAAGAAGTAATATGGTTTCCTTTACAAAATTTGGAATATCCACCTAAAAATATAGCAGATAATATATGGGAAGTATATTCACAAAGTGAAATAATACTACAACCTGGAAAAAGTGTAAGATTGCAACTTGTGCTTGGGTGTATTTTAAGAGGTTGTGGTAATATTGCAAGTATGCGTAAAGAAAATTATTTTTAAAAGGTCTAATACACAAGGAAGACCCAAAATTTGGTACAAGAGATGATATATTTGTAATTATAAAAAATATTTCTGGTAAAAAGATTACTATCGCAAAAAATGAAACTTTATTTTTAGTTTTTTATCATGATGGCTCTCATGATTTTAGAAGTAATGGTTAAGTTATATTGTAATGTTATAAATAATAATATATAAATATTATTTGTAACAAGTAAAAATAAAAATGGATATACACAAATTTGGTATAAAACCTAATATTACTAATCAACATAAAACTATATTTTGGAAACCTAACTTACATGTTGATTATCCCCCCATCAAGCAAGATCCTTTAAAATGGAAAATTTATTCCCAAGATGACATTAAGATTCCTTCTAAAGATGGAAAAATAATATCGTTAGGATTCGGTTATATAGCTACACAAGGGGTTATATTGGTATCTGTTAGTAATAAATGGAAAGATAGTTTAACCATTTTAAACGGAACACATCTTGATAATGAGACTAATGATATCTTAGTCTACATTTACAATTTCTCACCAAAAACAATTAAAATACCTGAGGGTGAGTTATTTTGCTATCTAAAATACTTACAATCCTGAGATAAAAAATTATAATTTTAATTAAAAAAATGACAGATATTGATCAAAAACATCCTAGTAAAGTCTATCCTTCGTTACCTAAAGAAAGTAATACACCTTCAGCCCCGTCTATTGAAATGATGCCGCTAGATGACAAAGGCCATTCCTACCGTTTACAAAAGATATCCGAAGTACAGAAGTTTCTTGAGAATGAAGTTCAAAAAAGAGAAGCCCTTGCCAAGAAATATTTTAGAGCCGCAAGAATTGTCTATAATATTGATACAGCATTGATCGGATTAACAATGGCTTCCGGTGTTGGGGGAGCCATATTATTAGGTACAGTTGTAGCGGTACCAGTAGCATTAGGTTTAGAAATTACAAGTGCAGCAACCGGATTACTCTCAATGGTAGGTAAATATGTAGTAAGAAATTCAAAAAAAAAGGGAGAAAAACATCAAACGATTAGAATGATAGCTGATGCTAAGCTTGATACAATTGCTTCACATATATCCAAAGCTTTAGTTGACAATCATATATCGGATGAAGAGTTTAAACTTATCATGGAAAAACAAGAGAAGTATAAGAAGGTGAAGGATGAAATAAGAACAAAAACTAAGAAAAAGATATCTACTGAAAATGAAGAAAGTTTAATTGAGAGAGGGAGGCGTGAGCAAAGGGAGGTTGGTTGAAAAACATCATGGTGGGGCGCTTGAATATTAAAAGACCAAAAATAAAGTTTTCATGCAGCTTTAGTTATGAAACGTGATAAAAATTATGTTAAAAATTATGTTAAAAACTAGGATAAAAATTTATTTTAGTAATTAAAAAATGTCTTTTTTAAAAATCACTGATCCTGCAAAAAGGGACTTAATTGTAAAAGAGTATAAGACCTAAATCTTCTGGAGGTGATAAATGGAATAATATACTAACCCATATTTGGAAAAAAAGAAAATATTATGAAGGAAAGGGTATCATTGTTATCCCGTCTGACCCTAACGCATTAATAGAAAGACTAGATCTGTTGTTGGCAAGTAAAGAAGCAGGTAACACAGGTGTAATAAATGAGTTAGTGAGTATTTGTGATGAATTAAAAAGACAAGGTGTTTTAAATTCAGACGCTTATAAAAATTTAATGTCTATACTATAAAAAATGATTGTCAATAAAAAACACGGATTTAAAAGAAGGTATTCATACGGTGTTACTGGAATCTTTGACAGCATTGCTAACTTTTTAGCGAGGCTTTTTACAAGTAGCGCAGCTAAACAAATTGCATCTTCTGCCCTTGATGTGGGAAAGAGTGTAGCTAAGGAAGGAGCGAAGAAAGCTTTAGAGGTGGGAAAGAGTGCAGCTGTAGAAGCAGGAAAGAAATTAGTTACAAAAGCTTTAACACCAAAATCAAAGAAAATTTTACAAAAATATAACACAACACCGAAACCCATTGATACCCCTAAAACACAAAATATTAATACATTAATAGATGGAAGTGCCATTGCTATTCAAGACTTAGTTAATAAATTAAACAGTGGAGTAGGCATTAAAGTAGTATGAAGAAAAAAATAAAAATAAGTTAAGAAATTTATATTCATTTATATAAAAAAGAGAATGTCAAACTTAATATTTGATCGTGAATATTATTCAAAATACAGAAGTAGTACTATTCATATACAAAATGCATCTTTAAGCCTAAAAGACTGCGAGATTCTTGAAATTAATAACACAGATTATAAACATAAAAAAGCTGTTATAAAGTTGCCTCCTAGTAAAGTAAACGTAATGAAAGAGATTGAGGAAAAAGTAAATAAGCATTTAGAAGAGTACAATATAACTCCTGTAACACTTGTGTACGGAAATAGAATTTACCCTAAAAAGAAAACATTTACCTCAGAAAATAAACTAAATAAAATTAAACTTAAAGGTGTGTTTGTTAATAGTGAAGATAAAGCCTTTCCCCAGCTTTGGTTAGAGTTTTAGAGTAAAGTAACACAATTATAATTTTTATTTAAAATTATAATTGCAATAATAAAAATGGACAATTCAAAATCCGTCAATTCAATTTTAAAAATTACCGAACCAACTCCAAAAGATGAAAGTATTGATGTGTATGAACACCATGAGTATGAACCGATCACAGGTGCAAATCTCAACAACTCAGGAGGAGATATTAGGATTAACATTGAAACCCAAGATATTTTTACTCATCCTAGTGAGAGTTATTTACTTATAGAAGGTCGTTTAACAAAAGCTGATGGTACAGATTACGCAGCTGCTGACAACGTTTCTCTAACAAACAATGCTCTGATGCATCTGTTTAAAAATATTAGTTATCAACTTTCTGGTATGGATATTGAATCATTAACACATCCTGGCCAGGCTACTACAATGCTTGGGTTGTTAAAATATCCGGATGATTTTTCTAAACCACAGGGGTTAAACCAATTGTGGTATAAGGATACTGGAACTACTGCTGATCCTGATGAAAACGTAGGTTGGAAAGCAAGAAAATTATACATCATTGATAATCCTGTTCCAATAGGTACCTTCAGCTTCAGAGTTCCATTAAAACATATATTCGGTTTTTGTGAAGATTATGATAAGATATTGTATGGAATGAAACAAACTCTCACCTTGACAAGAAATGGTGATGCAAATGCGATTTTTACAGCTGCTGGTGTTGATGCTGGTAAAATTACACTGGATAAAATATCTTGGTTTATGCCTCACGTGATACCTGCGGATAATGAGAAGATGGCACTTTATAAAATTATCGAGAAAAAAGAAAAATTACCGGTTGGATATAGAATGAGGCAGTGTGATTCAATTGAGGTTCCTCAGGCATTAACATTTACTTGGAGACTTTCAGTTAAATCATCTCCTGAGGTGCCACGTTTTATCATTGTAGGATTTCAGACTAATAAAATTGGTAATCAAGAGCAAAATCCATCCGTATTCGACAATGTAAACGTTAAAAATATTTATGTTATGTTAAATTCTACCCGATACCTTGCGGTTGACTACAATCTTTCATTCAGTGCGCACCAATTTAGTAGAGTGTATGGTGATGCTGCATTATTCAGATCTAAGTTTTATAATATGGATGAATTAGTATCAAACCCTAACATTACCCCCTCAGATTATAAAGATTTATATCCTTTGTTTGTGTTTGACGTTTCCAAACAAAGCGAGAGATTAAAATATTCTGTTACTGATATTCAAATTAAGACAAATTTCGGCGCAAATGCACCCGCAGACACCGAGGCATATGCTGTTATTATTAGTGATAGATTAATTAACTTTCAGTCTGATGGAAATAAAATGAATGTAGTGTATTAAGATATTTTTTCTTATATATAAAAATGATAAAGATTATAGATTTAAAAAAAAATTCTTAAAGAAAATAATATAAATTTCTGCTCATACTGGGATAAAAAACGCTTAGTTGAGTTGGTGAAAAAACATGGATTGTTACCGGAGGAGTCTCCTAAGTTGCCTGAAAAAGAAATAAGCGAGGATCCAAAGTTTGAAAGATTAAAAACTATTAAGCATAATCCTAAGAAAGTTAGTTTAGAGGATGTTGAAACTGGTGAAATAATAATATTGCCATCAATTTACAAGGCGGCTAAATTTATAGATCGTTGTCCTCAAACAGTTACAAAATGGAACGGAAGAGTTTGGAATAATAAATATAAGATTAACATTCATTAATTTTATTATGACACTCCATAATAAAATTATTTTGATTTTTAGTTAAGATTATTTTTTTTTTTTTTTTTTTTTTGTTATATAAAAATGGAAAATTATAATATATATACCGTACAAGGTTTAAAAAATTTAGCCAAGTCAAGAGGAATCCGAGGATACTCAAGGCTTAAAAGAGCTGAATTAATAAGGCGTCTAAGTAATCCTTCACCTCCTAGTCCTGCTGATCAATTCAGGAGGTTCACAGTAAAAGACTTAAAACAAGAAGCTAAAAATCGAGGAATTAGAGGATACTCTACGCTTAGAAGAGCTCAATTAATTGACCGCTTACTTAATCAGGGAGCGCCAATATTAGATTATGATATTGGTAATTTTGAAGCCCCTGTATTAAAACCAACACCTTACACATCAACACCAACACCTTACACATCAACACCAACACCTTACACACCACCCCCGGTACCAACTCCACCTAAAGCCGCAGCTGAGGAATTGATGAACTATTTAGATAGTATTGGAAAAATTCAAAAAAAAAAACAAAAAAAATATCACCAAGTTTAGAAGCTTTAAAAGAAAAAATAGATAAGTTATATAAGGATAAAGATAAAAATAGAGATTATAGAAGGGCCATCAGCATTTAAAGGTTTTACCAAACAATATCTTATAAAAGGTAAAGGAGCTTTTACACCTGATGATTTCCTTGATTTAGCGAAAGATAAATTAACCAATGTTTTGAGAAATAATCGCCGAACAAAAGTTAAACTTATTATGAGATGTATGATGAAACACTCTATTGAAAATCGTTTAAAAGAGATGAATTTTGATTCTGGTTTTCCATTTGTTAATTTAGATGGGGATGATGTGGATGAATTATATGAAAGAATGGGGGAACAGATATTAGTTGATATAGCAACTGAGGAAATGAAACAAGATTATTATAAAGTTCTTTACATAATCGATTTAAGATTACACACAGTATCATATAACCCAATAAAGGGAAATTCTTGGTTCCCAACTCCTCCTAAGATAACAAATACAAAAAGTGTTATTAATCCAATAAATAAGAATGATGATATGTGTTTTGCATATTGTATTCTTATAGCTTTGAACCCAACAGATAATAATCCTGAAATAATCGAAAGACTAAGACCATTATTAAACACTATAAATATGGAAGGGATTAATTAGCCTGTTTCCCTTCAAGATAGAATTAAATTTGAAACCCTAAACCCATCTATATCCGTATCAGTTTATGGGTATATTGATTCCACTGGTGTTTATCCACTTAGTTTAAGTAAAGAAGTTTATAAAAGAGAACACCATATTAATCTTTTACTTCTTGAGAAGGATGGTAAAAACCATTATTGTTTAATTAAAAATATGAGTAGATTGTTATCTAAACAAATATCCGATCATAACGGTAAAACTTATATTTGTGAAAGATGTTTAAATCATTTTCAAAAAGAAGAAACTTTAAATAAACATTTAGAGTATAGTGGTGATAAAGATGCCTGTAGAATAGACTTACCTGAAAAGGGTACCAAAATATCTTTTCAGAATTTTTATAAACAACAGAGACACCCTTTTACAATTTATGCGGATATGGAGTCTACATTAGAAAAGAAAAACGAAAAGAAAGGCAATGGGACAAAAGTAATTAATGAGCATAATGTTTCAGGATATTGTTTTTATGTTAAATCACTTTATGAAAATGTTTACCCTTCAAAGATTTTTCAATATTCTGGCGAAAATGCATCTAAGAAATTCGTAGAGGATTTAGAAAATGTTATAAGAGAAATAGATAGGATACCAACGAGGGAAATGATTTATAGAGTTGAGGATAAAAGAGAGTTTGATAAAGCAGAAAACTGCTGGATATGTGGGGAGTCATTTTCAAAATGTAATGGCATGAAAAAAGTTAGAGACCATTGCCATTATACTGGAAAGTTTAGGGGAGCCGCGCACAGTGTGTGTAATTTAAAATGTAGAAGACCTACTTTTACACCCATATTCTTTCATAATTATAGTAAGTATGATGCTCATTTATTTATAAAAGACTTAATGAGTACACCTGGTGAGACGAGTTGTATACCAACAAACAAGGAAACATATATAAGCGTGTCTAAAAATGTGCCAATAGAATATACTGTTAAAGAAATAAAGAAAATTAAAACGCATGAGATTAGATTCCTTGATAGTTTAAAATTTTTAGGTAAAAGTTTAGATGAATTAGCTAGCACTCTAGCTAAGGAGGACAAGACTAATCTTATGAAATATTTTGAGGGGGAAAAGCTTGAATTGGTCTGTCAAAAGGGTATATTTCCATATGAATGGTTTGATAACCTTAGTAAATTAGAGGAAACAAAGTTACCCAAGCAAAGAGAATTTTACTCAAAGCTTAAATATAGTGGAATTGGGGAGGAGGATTATCAACATGCATTAAACGTATGGAAAACCTTCGAGATGAAAACTTTTAAAGATTATCATGACTTATATAATAAGACTGATGTTTTACTGTTGGCGGATGTCTTTGAAAATTTTAGGAATGTTTGCTTTAATAATTATGAGTTAGACCCATCATGGTTTTATACAGCGCCGGGATTAGCTTGGGAGGCAATGTTAAAAACTTCTAAGGTAGAATTAGAATTATTATCAGACCCTGATATGATTTTATTTATTGAAAACGGAATAAGAGGGGGTATCTCAACCATTTTTAAACGATTTGCAAAAGCAAATAATTCATATATGGGTAAAAAATATAACCCAAATGAACCACCTAAATTTATTACTTATTTAGATGCGAATAATCTCTATGGTTGGGCAATGTGTCAAAAACTTCCCATTGGAAATTTTAAATGGATGGATGAAAATAATTTACAAAATTGGCAGAGTTGCCCTTGTATATTAGAGGTTGATTTAAAATATCCTAAAGAATTACATGATTTGCATAATGATTTCCCATTAGCTCCCGAAAGATTAAAGACCGGTAAAGTTGAAAAACTTATACCTAATTTAGATAATAAAAATAAATATATATTACATTATAAAAATTTAAAGTTATATTTAAGTTTAGGTCTAAAGCTTAAAAAGATTCATAGAGGGTTAACTTTTGATGAGAGGGAATGGTTAAAACCTTATATCGATAAAAATACTAGACTAAGAGCAAAAGCTAAAACCGCATTTGAAAAGGATTTCTTTATACTTATGAATAATTCTGTATTTGGTAAGACTATGGAAAATATTAGGAATAGAGTAGATATAAGATTAGTTAGTACCAAGGAAAAAGCAGAAAAATTAACCGCTAAACCCAACTATTACAATATAACTACCCTTGATGAAAATTTATGTATAATTCAAATGGAAAAACCACGTTTATATTTTAATAAGCCTATTTATGTAGGGATGTGTATTTTAGATTTAAGTAAGACATTGATGTATAACTTTCATTATAATTATATTAAAGATAAATATGGTGAAAAAGTTAAACTTCTTTTCACCGATACAGACAGTTTAATGTATGAAATAGAAACAGAAGATTTCTATAAGGATATTAGTGGTGATGTTAAAGACTGGTTTGATACAAGTGATTATCCAGCTGATCATCCTTCAGGTATTCCCACAGGATTAAATAAGAAAGTTGTGGGTATGTTTAAAGATGAGACAAGTGGTAAGATTATTGGCGAGTTTGTAGGCCTCAGGTCTAAACTATACTCTTATAAAATGTGTGATGATGAGGAGGAAAGTAAAAAATGTAAGGGAATTAAAAAGCATGTAGTAAAAGCATTTATTAAACATGATCATTATAAAGAGTGTTTGTTTGAAAATAAGACACAATTAAGGAGAATGGTAGTTATTAGAAGTCATAATCATGAGTTGTATACTGAAGAGGTAAATAAAGTCGCTTTGAGTAGAAACGACGATAAACGCTATATCCTTCGAAACAATATAGATACATTAGCTTGGGGACACACTAAGATAAAGACGCAGATCTTAGAAAATTTACTACGTATAGGGCAGAATATATATCATATGACAGAGTAAAAAATGTTGTAATTTCGCTCATATAGCTATATGGGCTAAAAATATGAGACGCTGGGATGTAGTAATAAGCAGGGGGATGGTTGGGTTTGAGAGTTAGCCAGGGGGATGGTTGGATTTGGATTTAAGCAGGGGGATGGTTGGGTTCGAGAGTTAGCCAGGGATATGGTTGGATTTGGATTTAAGCAGGGGGATGGTTGGATTTGGATTTAAGCAGGGGGATGGTTGGATTTGGATTTAAGCAGGGGGATGGTTGGTATAATATTTTAATCATACACATGGTTAAAATATTAATTAAAGCATACATATGGTTAAAAACCCAGTTCTTTCGTAGATGGTCAGATTTGTGGTTAAAACCCAGCTCTCTCCGTTTATATCTACTGACTCTTACCAGTATGTACCATCCAAAGAAGGAAAACATTGTTTTGACCTTTCTAAAAGTCCTTGAAATATATTACAGTGCTTATCACTCCTGAAAGATCAATTTAAGTAATCACACCAAGCATCATAAAGCAACTCCTGTCGTTATTACTGAACTCCAACAGACAGCAAAACTGTTATTGTAAGAACGTAAGGGATATAAGGGATGGAAAGTTTATATACCAGGGACCAAGAGGTGGGACTCTAAATAGTATATAGTATTAATCATTCGGTGCCGTAGGCAAAAAAAGGAGTTTTTGCGGACGGCATAGATCAAGATCAGACTGCACAGAACGTGCAGTCTGATCTTGCATGTATACCGTCCGCTTGTTAATTGAGTCAATAAGAGAAAATTCTATCTGACTTTCAGTGGCCTGTATTTTCAGTCTGCGATAGAGATCCAGTTTCTATATTTGGCACCGAAAGAGTTAACTCAAGATTTTTTAGACCAGTTTTAGAAGTCCTTGAAGTCTATTTGAAAAATAATGAGTGTAACAAAGTAGGTGGACTGATGTACCGGACTTTACAAATGTTCATTTCCAGACAGCTGCTTTAGCATGTTTTTCTTGTCTGATTAGTCTGACGAACTTGATCTACAATTACAATCTAAATATTTTCTCATATAAGTCGAATATTACACCCCCTTTTTCAAGTTCAAAATTTTAGAGGAAAGTGCGTCTTATGGTCGAGTATACAGTAATGTAATTTTGTTTACTACACTAACAGTAATGTTTCGATTGCTTTAGGTAAGAGCTCAACTCACCCTCTAGAAAATGATTAATTAGCTGATTTTTTATGCAGAAATAGCATTGTATATACCTCAAAGTTCTGTCTCCTAGGCTATTTCGGATTATGTATAGTGTCATAAGTACCTCCCATAGTATTAACTGAAATCCATAGACATGCAGACTGCTATCATAAGTTCATAAGAAATTGACGGATGAAGGATATAGACACCAAGAAAAGGGACTTTTATTAGCATGTACTATTCAGATCAAAGGGCTCAAGTCAAAAGTCCCGAAAGTGGATTTATGGTGCAGTACGCGGTAATGATATGGAGCAACGGAAATTAAGCTCTACATCATATGTAATACATGACTTACAAGCATCAATCGGTTTTTCCGATGAGGTTGATATTGAACTGTATTCATGTTCGTCTATATGTTGTGACTCTAGCGAGGTTTGTTTCTCTTGTAAAATCGGAGAGTAGAATGTGTAGCGCATGCTTATCCAAAGTTTTTTTTTTTTCCGGTCAGAGCGTTCACAGAAAGCGCGTTTCATATATATACCCCAAACACGTTGACCTTTGTGGAAGTCCTTGAAACTTTTTAGAAATGTTTTTTTCTGAGAAGAAAAGTTGAATACCTAGGTAAAGCTTCTTAGGGTACAGGTATTAATTAGCCCGCCAAGCAAGTTGTGATCTTAAATACGTACTGAACTGAGGGATTGTAGGTTTTGTAGACACATACCATGTGCCATTTGATTAAAAAAAAAGACACATGTTGACCTTTTTAAAACTCCTTGTTACATATAAGCCATGCTCTGGCAAAAGAGGGTTTAATGCGTCTCCGTGATGTATGAATACCCAGCAGGTCATCACATAATTATTGATCCATAAATTTCAGTTTGTCTAAGAACCACCTTAATCATAAGGTAGAAAAGTCCTTTGACATGCAGAAAATTCACCTATAGGAAAAAGCTTTGACCCATATCAGCCTGCCCGGATTGCGCAGGCTGACATGGCTCGATACTTTTTGCAGACGCTCTTACGAACAAAGTCCGTAACAAAGAAACAAATGAACAAATGCATGACAGAAATACAGGGACCGGGCAGGATTCGAACCTAGAACACCTGGACGAAAGGCCAACACCATAACCACTGAGCTAAAGAGAATTCTCCCCAACGCAGTTGTTAGGTATTGAATTTAAATCGGGATGAAGCCGTGCATGAAGGAGTGGTCTCCCGTAACAACGCATTAAACCCTATTTTCACAGAGCATGACTCATATATACAGTAGAGCGCCTAGAGTGACTTTGTTGCAGTACGTCATAAATGATGAGACCTTCGGATTCTTCCACATTAGGGATTAAAAGGACGTGGTTCTCTCTTTCGGGACTTGGGGTTGGGGGCGAATCCTTCCAGATTGAAATTTGGTTTATGACAGCCAAAATAATGCAATTTTAGGGTTGCTTTGACAAGAGTTTTTCACAAAGTGGCGGGCAGTGTAGATTTACGATCATAGTCCGTATTCACCAACCATTCTTGAGAAAGTTCTTAACCAAAATGGTTAAACCAGCCAGAAGTTGAGTTACTCTCAAATTAAGAAAATCTGAAGACTTGGACAAAGAGTTTTCTTAAGAATGGTCGGTGAATACGATGTTAAATGGGCTTACATTTTATCTTAATCTAAGTTTTCTCATTTGATCAATTGAATGGTGTTTTACGCCGCTTTTAACATTTCTTCAGTCATATCACGTCGACATCTCACAAAGTAATGTATTTTCTGGGTTTCATTAGTACGAGGCTAGGGCTCTGAAGTGTCTTAAAAAGGGACACTCCCACGAAAAACCCAATTGATCCAGTGGGGCTCGAACCCGCGGCCTCCAGGTCACGAGTCCCACACTTTACCATTGAGTCACGCAGGACCTCATAAGTTTTCTAAGGCACTGAAGACAGTAAACTAAGATAGATTAGACATGTGAGCAAGCTGATCCTCTTCTTATGGCATCTTCAAAACATATCAATTGTTTTATATGGCGTTAGATAGCCTAAGTTTTATAGAGTTTTTAATCATTTTCCTTTCATCTTATTCTCATATCAACAGAAAATCTTATTAACCCTTAGGCTGCTAAGGGCGACCTAAAGACCTGTTGTGGACAGTGTAGATCAAGATCAGACTGCACAGAACGTGCAGTCTGAACTTGGATCTACTCTGCCCGATAAAGGAGATATTTTCCCCCAAAATAACTTTGCAATACAAAATTTTGATGTTTATTATCGGGTTGAAAGTTTCATTTACTTATTTAGCAGGTTAAGGGTTAATTGGTTTCTTTATTAAAGAATTTTAAAAAAATCGTTACAGAATAGAGATCTTTTGTTTCCCGATGCTTTATTTCCGCAGGATGGGTCGAATATCTGAGGTTGACATTCTTTCAAGTCTTAATACTTGTAGAGTTTGTGCCAGCCTTTTTCATTACCTCGAAACTCGTATTTATCTAACAATTACATTGTACAAATAAACACGTATTATCTTAAAATCTAATTAATTTCTCAGAAACATATGGGGCACACTGGCCTTCTTTTGCTACATAAATGAAATGTAACAAGAAAGAACAAAGATTCTTTGGGTCGAATTCAACAACCGCTCGAAATCTTGCTCGAATTCTAATTTACAACGCAAGTCATGTGATAGGCAGAGACGAATCGTTTTGGCCTATCACATTGCTAGTTTTAGACTTGAGACGTTCTTTCTAGGCCTTTCATATACATGTAGACTGTTTTGGGATTTAGCCGTTTAGTGCCAGCCAATCACACGGCTAGTTTAAAAATTGAACGGGTCTGTCTTGGCCAATTACATGACTAGTTTTGGAATGATCACGTTCAGTCTCGGCCAATCATATGACAAGTTTTTGAATGATTACGTTCTGTCTCGGCCAATAGCATGACTAGTTTTGGAATTATCACGTTCTGTCCTGGGCAATAACATGACTAGTTCTGAAACGATGACGTTTTGTTACGGACGATCACGTGGCTAGTTCTGTGATTTAGACAATCTGTCTCGGTCAGTCAAACGGCAATTTATGGGATCTAGCCGTTCTGAATCTATAAATCACATTACTTGTTGTTAAACTGTAACGTTTTTTTTTTTTCGGCCTATCATATAGCTAATTTCAGAATTTAGACATTCTAATTGGGTTTATCACGTGGCAAAATTTTGGGATTTAGACGTTCTGTCTCCACAAATCACATAGTTAGTTTTGAAATGTTAACATAGTGTCTTTGCCAGCAGCATTGCTAGTTCTGGAATTTATTTGAAGAATGAAGAAGTAATTGTATCAGTTGTAATAAGGATGATGCTACTATTAAACTACTAATACTACGAGTAACACAGCAACGAAACTATTACTACTACTACTACTAATACTACTACTGCTTCTACTTCTACTACTATTACTAATAATAATAATATTAATGATAATGATAATAGTTATTGTTATTACAATAATAATAATAATAATAATAATAATAAACTCCTGCTATTACGAGTAAAACAGCGACGAAACTGTTACGGCTCCTACTACAACTGATACTACTACTACTACTACTACTACTTCTACTATTTCCACTACTACTTCTTCTTATTATTATTATTATTATTATTATTGTAACAGAGTAAGCCACTTCGTGGTAACGTAGGATACGTAGCCTCTAAATTCACAATTAATTTTCGATCTAACAGTATCCAAAGGCCTATGGAAAGTTTAATAAGACTTGTAGATGTTTCGTCGGGTTAATAAGTGTACAGAATTAATGTTAAGGCAACGGTCTTAAGAAAGATCCGACAGCTGTCAAAGAAATTTTCTTCAAATCGTTTCCACGGAAACCCTATAAAACCATGTCATCGTCATTTATTAATGTGTATAGAATTACAGCGTTGCGTGCGTAACCCTTTAAGAGCCATAGGCGAAAGCAGGGACTTCTACGGCCGGTATGGATCAAGATCAGAATGCACTTTCTGTGCAGTCTGATCTTTGATCTAAACCGTTCGCTTGCTTAGTCAAGCCTGTCTGGAAAATTTTAGTTTCAGTGGATTGTAGCTTCAGCCGTCGAAAGGAGGTCGAATTTACGAATTTATTTTTAACCAGAAGGTAACGTTATATTTTTTTACCAGTCCATATTAAAGAATTTGTACACAATATGTTAAATGTGGCTAAATGATGGAATTCGTCTTTGATATGGCTGAAAGCATTGCGAGAAAAGGAGAAATTGCTGTTTAATCAGCATTTTCTCCTTTTCCTACAATGTTTTCTAAACGGCTTCTTATTCAGTGTCGTTAAAACACTGGATTGTTTGATAGAAGGTTCGGGAAGATATCGGTCAGGTCGGAGTAAAAATTCTAGAAAATAAGCTTTTATGTTGTTAATCAAATAAATGTCACGTTAAACGTAACGTGCCAACAAAATAAAACTGTCCCTAGCCTCGGTATCTCAGTCGGTAAAGTAGGAGACTTGAGAACAGGAGATCGCTGGTTCAATCCCTAGCTCGGCCAATTTCTTTCCGAGGATTGATGATAGCCATTGAGACAGGATTCATTACTCTCTCACCGCTGACCATTGTTTCGACGATGGTTATGTGGGAAAGCAACCAGTGACTTAAAAAGAAAATTGTGCGGAGTACTGGTAAAAGAAACTCCAGGAAAGCATGGATAGGTGTACTGGCCGCCGTGATATAACTGAAATAATGTTGAAAACGGCGTTAACACCATACAATCGATCAACCTACCATTCACTTTTGCCCTCAGATTGAATAAAAAAAAAGTAGGCACAATTGAGGATTTCATTGCTTATCAGGATATTCGTATGGGTATTCGATGGATCAGGCAGACTGATACAACAGTGCATCAGTGTATCGGACGCGGTTTTCTGCAGGTATGAAATGTAGCAATGTATACACGTGTGTATATATAGTAGCGACTATCACATTGATTGATTGAGAGATTGATTAACCGATTTGTGTTTTACCCCGCTTTCAACATTTTATTATTCAGTCATGTCACGGCGACAGCTACTTAGTCATGCATTTCCTTGGTTTCACCAGTGCCTGTCTAGGGCTCTAAAGTGTCTTGCCCAAGAACTCTCGCCAAAAACAAAGCGCCTCCAGTGAGACTAGGACCTGGAACCCAAATTTACGACTCCTACGCTTTACCATAGAGGCACGCAGGATCCAGACTTTTACAGCAAGGTTTGGGTAGATTAGCTTAAAGTGAAAGTAGAATGAATAAAGCGCATGCGTAATTGGCAATATTTGGTTCCGGTCAAAACGATCGCAACAACCGGATTACGTATGTAATAGAAATCCGCTAAAAAATATTTAGAACAGTGGGCCCCATTTCAGTTTAAGATTCGAGCCCTTAAAGGCAGTGTAACTGGCTGGTGCACGAACTCTGTCTACTGTCTCTTTAGAAGTACTTTGATGGTTTCCATCTCAACCCTTCACCGAAAAGCTTTGTTTTATAATTCTAAGAAAGACAGCATTAGAAAACAGTGTTGGCAAATGCGAAATTGTTGGTTACCAGCAATTTCGCCTTTTCAAAAAACGTTTTCCACCTCTTCTCAAAAAATCCCTTCATTTAAGCCCCATTTTATATGTTGTCTGCAAATGCTTTCAATAATGACGATTTTGAAATTTAGTCGTCTTGTATATACCTAAAAAGTACATGTACAAGACTTTTTTTTCCGTTTTGCACGAAGTAAATCTTTAAAAAGCATTGTAGCAAAGAAGAAAAAGTCAGCTTATCTACGCCCAAACACATGAAGTCTAAAAGTTCTTGCAACCTTTTCCAGAGAGTGCAGCCTATTTTTTCTAGCCAAGCCGACGTTTTCATAAATCAGACTGTAGTCCTAGACAGGTTTCTGTTTAACGCTTTACTAGACGAAGAAAATTTCGACTCGTTCACATTCAAACATTTGAAAACGACAAAGTAAATGTGGCTCCAATGACGGAATATATCTTCGACACGGTAGAAAACGTTGTGGGAAAAGTAGAAAATGTTGTTATCCTACAATGTTTTCAAAAAGCGTTGTCCTCTGGGTCGCCAGAAATACGGAATTATGTTGAAGGATTAAGCCTCTCCCGAATGCAACATTTGTAAGATGTGTTAAAACATTGTGGCAAATGCTCTATTAGACCAATTTATCTGTATGTTTCTTGTTTTATTCATTTGTTTATCTTTTGAAAAGTTTATTTTTGTTATTTTTATTCATTATGTAACATTCATTCAAAAGCCTTCAAGTTAGAAATGTGAACATTTATAATATGCCGTAATGGATTAACAGGAATGGTTTTTGCATAGGTAGGGGCGTTGTCTCCACGGTTTTTCTGTTGTTTTCAAGATAAGATGGATTTCCCAGCAGTGGGCTTATCAGCAAACATGGCTGGAGAGTTACGCTTAACTTGTTTGGCAAGCCGCACTAACAACTCTGGCACAACAAAGGTATTATTTTTCATAACCGACAAATTACAACAATAAGCTATTATTGTATTGTTGGCATTGGGACTGAACGCCGTATGGCTGTCATATGGCAGCGGTCAGTGTACCTATACATGTGTTTCCTGGCTTTCTCACACCAGTACTGACACAACTTTCTTTCCACTTACTACTTTTCTCACATGCATCAGAGGTGAGAGATTAAAAAAACGCCGGAAAGAAAGTTTGTCTCGTCCGGGTATCGAACCTGCAACCACCAGGTCACGAGTCAGACACGCTAACCACTGAACTACCCGGCAAGGCGTGTTACTGTATAGGAGCCATGGTCCAGCAAGAGGGCGTTTATCACATCGTTATGGACCCATAAAATCCACTTTGTCTAAAAACCGACTGAATGATAAGGTACACTGATCCTCTAACATGCAGAAATTTACCAGTAGCAAAAAGTTTCTATCCAGATCTGGGTCGATACTTTTTCAGTTACATAAAGCCCCCTTTTGACAAAGCATGGCTCACACGTTTTTGCACTCACATACAAATGTGTTGTTTGTATCATTCTTTTGCATTTAACGCCATTTTATAGAGCATTTTGGTAATGGGCACAGCGACCAGTACACCTACTCTTGCTTTCCTAATTGTTTCTTTTTTCCACCAGTATTTAGGACAACAACCATTTTAAACCTATATTTGTATGTCCTCCTAAACAAAAGTCGATTCAATGTCCAACATAGGGAGAAGAATGAACCTGGTAAAGAGAAAAAAAAAACCCAGCCTTTCGCAATAATTAGTAAATGCGTTATGTCTGCCAGGTAATTAGCTAGGTAAAGACCCAGGTTGCTGAGTGGAAAGTTACAATTTTGCAACTAGAGTTTAATTATTTGCCTCAAAAGAAAATTTTAGAAATGTCCCAATGGAAAACAATTTGTAGATGACTAATTCAATGTGAACTTCAAGATCAGGTTTGTCTTGACAGAGTAGAAAACATTCTGGGAAAAGGAAAAAAATGCGGGCTACCAGCATTTTCATCTTTTCCCACAATGTTTTCAAAAACCTTCAGAGTCGTTTAACTCGGCTGTATGGTAAAGGGTTAACTAGAAGAGTAAAAATTTGACCACATATTTCTTCTTTTTGATGTAATCAATGGGTCGAAAAAAATCGAAAGTTTTTGACAAATGCCAAGACAGTCAGCTCCCACTTTTCTACTTTTCGCTGGAATGACTTATCTAGAAAAGTCGAATATAGGTTCCTACTATGTAATTATGCTTTATATGCCTTAAGTCGTGGGTATTTCTAAAAGTAGCCGTGGACGCGTGTGATGAAGTCATCTAAACATATTTTTTTTTGTAAAAAAAAAACACAACTTGCCCCTTACCTGCATATTGCCACAGTTTCATATCTGTTGTCTGCTCTGGTATGATAATGAATAGAAAGTTATTAAGGGACTACACAACATTTATTTATAACTTGTTTTTCCCTGAGTCGTGGTCTGTCACGGACGGAAGTACGGCTGCACAAAAGTCTCACACCAGTCTTGAAATTTTCTGATAACTAACTTGTAAATTGTAACTAACTGTTAATGTTCAACATGTATTGTTTTAAATTTTGTTTAACCAGCGTAAAAAAAAACTTTAAATGTTAGAAATTCATTATTTTTGCCTGAGTCAACTAATGTTTATAACTTAACAGTAATGAGGACAATAGAAATCCCCATGTCTTCTGACCACTGCTCTGTGAAAAGGGGGCTTAATATAAAAAGCATCAACGGACTGCGCAGGCTGACCTGTGTCAAAACCTTTTGCTTTTGGTAATTTTTCTGCATGCAAAAGGATCAGTGGTACCTCCTGATTCAGTCGGCTGTGAGACAAAATGGATTTTATGGATTCATAACTATTAGATGACTTGTGTGGTTTAATCCACCATGAAGATGCATTTAATCCCCTTTTGCTAGAGCAGGGCTCATTTATTAACAAGTACTTTAATCGAGCGAGGATTCGAATTGATAAAACTGTTTCTCGAACATTTGAATAACAGACGTTCATAATACGATTATTCGATTAGAGAGTGACGCATCTTACCTTTCGCAATAAATATGAACCATTCTCTGGTAAAAGGGGCCTTAATGCATCTCCGCGATGCATCATACCAAGTAAGCCATCACATAAATATGGTTCCATAATAGCCACTTCTTTTTAACAACCCACTCAATCATGAGGTAGACTGATCCTTTGACATGCAGAAAATTGAATACTTGAATAGCGAAAAGTATCGACCCAGGTCAGCCTGCGCGGATTGCGCAGGCTGACCTGGGTCGATACTTTTCGCATATGCATTAAGCCTCCTTTTCACAGAGCGCAGCTCATATGATTTCAGTCTGTACTAGAAGGCGAAATTACACTCGTCCACATCAAAAGCATCTGCACTCACAAATTAAATATGGCTAAATGATGGAAGTTGTCTTTCAAAGGATGAGGAAAAAAAACATCGTAGGAAATGTAGAAAATGCTGGTTAACCAGCATTTTCTCCTTCCTACGATGTTTTCAAAAGTTTGCTTAAATAGGGCCGTGAAACTAAATTTGTTGGGTATAGGGCTGAAGTAGAACGTAACAATGAATTTTCGTACTTAGTGGTTTTTCCTGCACGCTTACGTCGATGGAAGTTTGAAGCTTAAACCAGGGTTATAGTAAGAAGCTGACCTTTCTCGACATTTTCAAGACATTTTCTGGAGACCTTTAGTCTTTATTTCTATGACCATACAGTCACCAAGTGCACTGGTCTACCTGCCAGGCTTAGGTGATTCCTGAGTAAAATGATTTTCTTTTTTGTTCAACTCTGTTAAACACAACTCCGTGTCTTAACGACACTGAGACAGAATGCATTTTGAAAAGTTTGTTGGAAAAAGAGAAACTGTCAGATTTTGGACGTCTTCTTGTACATGTACTTATAAACAAAATACCAAGAAGGTCAGGCATGGAATATGCTGCCAAATGCCGACCATGACGTTCGCGTCAATCACTTACATAATTATAAAGACCGAAAATAGTTCACGAAAACTGCCGAACTTTGCCGATTTATAAAAACCTGAGATACCCTAAAGAGGTGCTATGATGTAAACAAGAAATAAAATATAGCCGAGATTCGGTAGCTCATTAGGTAGTGTACAAGACTTGACGACAAGGGCGCTGGTTCGATCCCCGGCTCGGCCAATTTCTTTCTGAGGATTGATGATAGTCAATGTGACAGGATTCATTCCTCTCTTACCGCTGACCATTGTTTCGACTAAGTTATGTTGGAAAGCAAATGGCTTGGAAAGAATATTGAGCGGAGTACTAATAAAAGAAACTATATGAAAGCCTTGATAGGTCCACTGGCCGCCGCGATATAACTGAAATAATGTTAAAAACGGCATTAAGACGCCATAAAATCAATCAAACAAATAAGATAAAAAGCAAGGCACGTTAAGACAAGATAAAATGTCAAATAAGTACATTTCGTAAGGTCAACTGGAATTTCAACTATGTGTGTTTCGCACTATCTTTTCCTCGTCATTAACAAATTACCAGCACCGCTAATCACGACCGACTTGTGACCTTTAACCCTTAACAAACCTATCTCGTGTTTTAACAACCTCGAGGAAGAAGGCTCTTGAAAACATCGTGGGAAAAGAAGAAAATGCTGGTAACCAGCATTTTCTCCTTTTCCCACAATGTTTTCAGCCTTTCAAGAGACAGATAATATTACTTGACCAAAGTTAAATTCATTTGTGATCCGCTATTAACGTTACTTTAAATTTCTGTTTGGACGAGTGCAAGATTTCTCTCGTGTGGTAAAGGGTAAAACAAGACACTTTGTAAGACATGATTTAAGTTTTAAAGAGCTGCTCAAAGGTCAATTTTCAGTAAAAGGTTTGAAAGGTCTTCAATTAAAAAAAATAGTTGAGTTCATCAAAGCCACGTTAGGGCTCCGCTCTGCAGAACCCTGCCTAGGGGCACTTCAATTCAGTAGAGCTAAAAAAAAAGATACGAGTACGGCCACTGTTTTTCAAAAGAAATAAATCACATTTTATGTGGACTAAAAACTTATAATTGAAACGTAGAATTGAAGCATGTTCAAGTATTTTTCGCATATTGAAATCTCGAAAAAATTTAGCACTTTTTGTAAACTTTTTTTTTCTTGATAGAATTTCATTACATAATTCGAAATCTACAGATAAAAAATGTTATTGTTTTTCTATTTTATATTTCATTTACTTTTTTTTTTTCATTTTTACTCCCTATTAAACAATTATCAATCCTTAGACAAAAGGTTTTCGAAAAAAAAAAAACATATATGGACAAGTGAAAAATTTTGTCACCGGAGCTCGTATTGATCAATTATTCTTTATGTCATTCTATAAGTCTAATTCTGATGAAGTTTCTAAATTTCAAAGCAACGCAATTTTTAAGTAGCTAAACCAAATGGCTCAGTCTATCAGAAAATGCGAAGTCTTTCCCAAGCCTAGAATAAGAATAGGAATGCACTTTTAAACCGTAACAAATGCAATCACGGGTTTTAACGATCTGGAAAAAGGGGGATGTGAAAACTTTGTGGGGAAAGGAGTACATGCTGGTAACAAGCGTTTTCTCTTTTAACCACAATGTCTTCTACCCTACCAAAGACAACAACAACGAAAAAAAGTCATCATTTTGGGGTACATTCAGCCTGTCGGCTGCAATTACTTTCAATTTTGAACAGTTCTACAAGTTTGACATTTGGTACAGAGTTGAATTCGTTTTTTTAAAATCTAGGTCCGCTTATTGCGTTCTCTAGGTTACGAAATGTCACATAACTGTCCGTCAAGGAAATGCGACGACCATCTTGTTACAAACACAATTAAGACGCCACATGACCTTAACCTTTACACTGATTGGTTCTGACCGTAACATGAACGTGGTTGAGAGGTTGTTCATCTTGATCGAGAGATTTGATTGGTTGAAAAATCTCATTCGTTGAATATGTATAAAAAAAAACATTTTACATGTACATTTTTTTTTTCCTTCGACTAAGTTATATAACGATTTTTCTTTTCATCTGTGACGCATGGCTTACAATTAATTACGAAATTGTTATGATTTATAAAATTAGTAAAACTTCACAACATTATGGCAAAAGAAGAGGTTGCTTGTAACGAGCAATTGCTCCTTTTCCTATCATTATATCCAATACTGCAAAGTTTAAGGGCGTGAAGACATGTGAAACATGCTCTGGCAAAAGGGGGCTTATTGCATCTCCGTGATACATGACACCAAGGAAGTCTTTACATACTGATGGATCCATAAAATCCAGTTAGTTTGACAACCAACTCAATCATGAGGTAGAATGATCCTTTTACATGCAGAAAATTTAGAGATGGCAAAAAATTTCGGCTCATGTCAGCCTGCGCGGACTCTATTTATACAGTAACCGTTTAGTTAGCAATCCCGGGTTTTAACGACCATAGGGAAAAAGCTTTTGACACTTTGACAGCTATTGTTGTAAGGGGAGAAAATACTGGCAACCATTTTTTTTCCCTTTTCCCATAATATACCCCTCTCTTTCAAAGACAAAAGAATTTAATTCTTTCATTTGTCGTCTTCAAATGCTTTAAATTTTGACAAGTCTAAAGTATTGTTGTCTTGAAAAGAAAAAAGGTTTTATGGAATAGCTGAAGACAAGAAAACTTCTCTTTTGGGACTTGAAAAAGTAAACGGAGATAATAAGAGAAAATTGCAACAAGCCTACCCCACAAGTGGAAAATGTCTGGTTTATTCTATACTCATTTTATTTTTTGTCAATTAACTGTTAAGATTCTGTGTGGCTCTGTGGTTTACGATAAACTTTTACAGAGGTCCAAATTCAAATCATTCGCAGAGGATAAATTAAACTTTGATATTGGCTTAAAACTTCTACTAGACAAGTTAACACAGTACAATTTTGGACCAACTGGTTTCAGAAAAAAAAATATGAGGTGTAGCATATTTTCATCATAAGCAAATAATGTTTGAGCTATGGCTAAAGGGAGTTTAATGCATCTCTGTGATTCATTTTAGAAAGCAAGTCATCATATAATAATGAATCCCTAAAATTCATTTTGTGTAACAATCAGCAAAATCATGAGGTACACCGCTTCTTCTACATGCAGAAAATTGAACAATAGCAAAAAGTTTCGACCCAGGTTAGATTCGGTGTATTTGTTTATACCAGGGCTTCCATGTTGTACAGCGGTTACGACATGCATCGGTAATCCAATTTCGATGTCGCTTGAGAGCCACATTGGTTTACAGTACAAATATTTGTCCTGCAAAGTGCTGAATTGCCACCAGTCTGCCAACATCCGGGAGCTCAGTCCGTCACGTACAAGGCTCGCTATTCATAGGCTGAGGATTATATTCTCAGTCGGGTAAAAATGTTTCCGGGAATTGGTGGTAGTCATTGCGATAAGCTTCATTTCCCACTCATCACTGAACATTAGCCGTATTCGACTGGTTATTACGGTTTTTCGTGTTGCACTCTTTGTATTCGACTGGTAAATTTTACGATTTGGTAAACTTTCGTGAAGCACAAACCTTACGCTCTCAAATCGTCGTAATGTTCGTGAAGCACGAAACGGGCACCTTACAGGTAGGCAGAGCTTAATATTCATTTTCGTGCTTCACGAAAGTTGACCAGTCGAATACGGCTATTGTTTCGACGATGTCAATATGGGAAAGCAGTCAATGGCTTGAGATTAAATTGGCTGGCGTGTCACAAACTAGCCATACAAGACTGACCTCCGCTGCCAATAGGATTCGATCTTTGGGCCTTTTGCTTGGTGGGCTATGGCAACGGTTAATACTTCTACAAATAACTAAAATTAATCGTTAATCTAAACAATGATCGCCTCTATAATACCAAATGGGTTTTTTCGATATATAAAGGTAGGTAATCAAAATTTATCAGTAAGATGCAGATGTTATATCAATGATCTCCCTTCCTATAGGATTTCCTCTCGTGCATTTCTCTTTACCAGTCGAGCCCCAGTAGCGCAGTCGGTAGCAGGACTTTAGAACAGGGCTCGCTGGTTCGAATCCCCGGCGCGGCCAATTTCTTTCCGAGGATTGATGATAGTCATTGCGACAGGATTCATTCCTCTCTGACCATTGATTATGGTTATGTGAGAAAACAGCCAGTGGCTTGGAAAAAATATTGTGCGGAGTACTGGTAAAAAAAACTCCAGGAAAGCATTAATAGGTGCATTGGCTGCCGTGATATAACTGAAATAATGTTGAAAACGGCGATAAAAACCATTTAATCAATCAATCAACCATAATGTCGAGTGCATTTATCTCTATATTAAGGTATGTAATCACGATATATCTTTTATATAATATGTGATATTAGTTAACTCCCTTTCTAGGATCTCTCCCGCTCTCTCTAAAAACTCAAATAGTGGTCAAATGTAAACAATGTGGGTATTAAAATGCATCTAAATTCAAATAATACCATGTACAACTGAAAACCAATTATAAGTGAAGGTCAAAAGTTGCCAGGTCGCTCTATCTTTTGTTTCCTTTTTTACTTGGTTCTGAGATACATTTATCTCCTGGCCAGTGGCTATCAACTGGACCGACCGCACAATAATAGATTGTCATCTGCACGACTGCGCAGACCGTGCTATCTGATATTGAATCAACACTGTCCGATAGAGATTTTCAACCCCAAAATAACTTTGAATCAGCAATAATTGTGTTTTTACTATCGACATGAAAGTTTCATTTTAGTCACATAGCAGGTTAAGTGTTAAGGGATGTACTGGACCCAGTTAACTTAAGCCATGCAGGAGTTCAGTGTTTAAATCCCGGTTATACATCCAATTCCTTACACTACGTATTGTCAAAACAGAGGAACACCAGCGACAATGATACAAAAATGCCAGTACTTTATTACTCGTTATTTTGAAACAAGTTATACAATAAAAAATTCAGACGTTGCGTGAAAAAACAAACTACATTACCTAAATAGGCCTAATAGTTCGCTTCATGGCAGAATCCCTTTTAACAAAACCGATACATGTAAGACAATCTTCACTTTCTGTAATTTTTCCTAGCCCTGAAAGATTTGTGACAACCAGCATCGCTGATAACCAAAAGGTTGTGAGTTTGAACCACGGCTCGGCAGAAATTATTCTGGAAATTAATGACAGCAATTCCATTTGCATATAACCAGGATGCATTCTTCTCTCGTCGCCAAATCTAATTACTAGTACGTGGGAAAGCTGTCAGTGGCATGTAGAGAGTGTTGTATGTTGTACTGGGTAGGAAAAAAATTAGAATGCATGGATTATGTAGCTGCACTGATCGATGTGATTTAACAAAATACTCTTGATTCCGACATTATACATGACTAAACAAATAAATAATCTCATGTAAACAACACTAGGAATGCAGGATATACAATGTAAATGAGCCATGCTCTGTGATAAGGGGGTTTATTTCATCTGCAAATCCATGGTATCGTCCTTTTGGCTCTTCGTCAGTTTTCAGGATGTCCAGGGACAATTCTGCCTCATCATTTATTGGTTTTTAGATCAAAATGGATTTTATAGATTCCTAATTATGTGATGTCTTCCCTGGTATGATGCATCATGGCTATGCATGAAACCCCTTTCTGTCAGAGTGTGGCTCAAGTAATTGTTTAAGTTGAATGGTTACTATATCTGGTCTACGACATGAATTGTTATAGCAAAATGAATGATTATTTCGATAAGATGATCTTAACTATGTCAAAAACACTAAGACCCGTGAGTCCTTCTGTCACCGTGGCGGCTTGCATTTGTATATTCTGACCTGAAAGAAATAAGAAAAAAAAAAAAATCATTAATCCAAAATTTATTTGAATCGTGCTCTTGCAAAAGTGGGCTTAATGCATCTCCGTGATGCATGATATAAGACAAGTCATCATATAATTATGGATCCGTAAAATTCATTTTGTCTAACAAACTACAGATTCATGAGGTAGACTGGTCCTTTGACATGCAGAAATAAAAAAAAAAAAAAAAAAACCAAACAAACAAACAAAACAAATAAACAAAACAAACAAAAGTAAAAAGTTTCGACCACGTCAGCCAGTCCGGATTGCGCAGGCTGACATGGGTCGAAATTTTTTGCAGATCTATTAAAACCCTTATCACTAGCCCGCATACCTAAAGTGGTACAGAGAAGAACTTGTAAATATCGGGTCTTAGTTTACTTGAAGGTGTGGGTTCGATTCCCACGGCTATACACCAAGTAGATAAAGTAACCAGGCGAAACTAAGGATGATTTTTGTCCTGTAACTTGCATTATCCCCCGTAAATAAAACCGTACGACCTTGAGGGAAGGGGGGGGGGGGGGCGTCACCCACATGGGCAACCAGTGGCGACAATAAGTACACGAGCAATCAATCGATTAAACACCGTTTTCAGAGAGCATGGCTCATTTATTTTTCGAAGCGTCGAAACATTAACTAACTCATCAAAGAACAACGACTTTGATTGTACTTTGATTTTGTTGCAGGCAAATGGTCATGCATCTGTTACTAGGGGTATATGACTTTCTGCACAAGCATCGAGAAGAAGCGAAAGAAATTAGCGAAATACATACACTGGGATGGGAGAGAGGTAATGAATTACAAAGTTTAAGAGGAAAGGATAATGAATGACCTACAAAGAGGCGTATATGAGCCATGCTCTGTGAAGAGGGAGCTTAATACATCTGCAATAAGTATCGATTCAGGTCAGCCTGCACAGTCCGCGCAGCCTGACCTGAGCCGAAACCTTTCGCTATTAGTGAATTTTACACATGTCAAAGGACCAGTCTACCTCATGATTGCACTGGTTGTGAGCCAATAGATTTTTTAATCCATAATTTTGTGATGACTTGCTTGGTACAATACACCACGGAGATGCATCAAGCCCCTTTCGCCAGAGTATAGTTCATATGTACGTTCACACTGTAAATTGTTGTTCCTACTAAAGTTGATATCGTCACTTTAAAAGGTGATATCATAACATGTGACGATATTGACTACAGCCTCTATATAGTGATTGATGTAAATAATTTTAGTTCGAGTTCAACATACTCTTTCATGGATGGTTTCTGTCAAAGCATCTGATGCATTGCTGTATGAGTTTTTTTTTTTTTGAAAGAAAATTTTTATAAAACATTGAACGGTTTAGAACCAAGATCAGAATGCACGTTCTGTGCGTCTTAACGTAACGTTTATTGACCGAAAAGGAAATGAAATCGTCTTCGATTCCAAGCTGGATAAGTTTTTCTTCATTAAATCTCTGCTTATCAGTAATAGCCTATCACCGGAACAGCTCACCTACTGTTGCTTCTCCTGGTTTCATCAGTGCTAGGCTGGAGCTCATCCGTGCCTTGTCTTGAAGGGCTTGAACTAATCGGATCAAAGAAATACGTTACAAACATACCTCATCTAGAACTCCATGGAAACCACCAAACGCTTCATTCCCTATACGGCATAGATTTCCACCGATATTTATGGCACCGTGTCGCCTGGCAACCGGTCGACCTGTAATAAAAAGCGCGCCAATATAGCATTAGGGAGAAACTCTTCCTTTGTTTTAAAAAAAAATTTTACGGTCTCTCCATCAAAGAAATAAAGTTTTCAGTTAGAAAAAAAGAAAGTAAACCTTTTCATGTGTAAAAGCTACTTTATAGCTGAGCCATGCTCTGTGAAAAGGGGGGGGGGGGGGGGGGGGGGAAGGGGTTCAATGCATCTACAAAATGTACAGATTCATGTCAGCCTACGCAGTCCGCACAGGCTAAAAACCTTTTGCTGTAAATTTTCTGTATGACCAAGGGCCAGTATATCTCATGATTCAGTCGTTGTTAGACAAAATGAATTTTACGGATCCACAATTATAAATTTTATGTGATGACTTGCTTGGTAAAGTGCATGACGAATGTAGGTTACGTCCCTTTTGCCATAGCACTGCTCAGTTATTCTATGTCTAGATGACATTTAATCCCTCACTGCCTTACAGTACTGCTCAGTTATTCTTTATCTAGATGACATTGATTTAATTCCTCGCTGCCCTACACCACTGCTATTAAGTTATTCAATATCTAGATGAGCATTTAATCCATCACTTAGAGCAGACGACTTTAAAAACATCTCGACTAAAACAGAGTAGTTGGTATTAACTAGAATTAAATCCGTGAAATCACGCAAAAATATTCTGGATAAAAAAGAAAGTAATGATTCCAAGTGTTCAGCTATAAGACGTAGATGGCAATTTGCTGGAAAACTGTGAGATGGCTGGCCAGCAATTACGTTAGGCTTTACCTGGAACCTGTAGCTCGGCGACCAGACCATCTACCTCGGCTCTAAACTGACCGTTACCGAATTTGAACCAAGCGTCGACTAATTTGTTATCCTGCAGAAAAATAAATGCGTTGATCTTAACTGGAGTCATTTAGATAGTTATCATCAATTCTACGCTCTTGCTATCGTTGGCGATTAAGGAAGACTCTATAGACAGTTTGAATCAAGATATGATGGCACAGCTTACGCAGTTTAACTTTAGATTGGCTTCATCATATCCTTGATAATACAAAAATCCTCTTCATTTTATACAGAAATCGCACTTTAACCCTTTACCAAACAGTCCCGCATTTAACAACCCTGAGAAACAAGGATTATGAAAAAAGGGAAACTGAGAAAATGCTGGTGATTATAATGTTTTCCACCTATTGAGAAAAAAATTCCACCATGTGAGACATATTTCATTTGTCGTCTGAAAATGCTTTCTATTTGGAAGAGTCTTAAATTTTGTTGTGTGGCAAAGACCTTTGAAAAAATACCAATTTGTTTATTCAATATCGAGTTCTATTCTAGCAAAAAATTTAGGTGTAATTTCATCACATAACTATCCTTTCTTTAGTGTACTATACCCATTTCGACTTTTTTTTAAAATCTTACACAAGTTTAACGAACAGCGCCGCCATTGGTTAAAAATTTGTAATCATATGCTTTACTTCTAAACCATTGCTGACCTGAACTTCGTTCTTTACAAGAAAAAATGGTAATTGAGACAAATTTACAACTTCATTTCAAACAGATCTTAAATAAACGCTTTATTTGTAAGCTTCTTTGGAACTACTTTTCGTCCGGGATGTAGGTACCTATCAAAGAAGCGAATAGGTCTCCTGTTTGTAAATTTCTTTACATATATATCAATGGAGGAAGATAATGTTCTCCCATATAATGACCTGTTAATCTTGAGATACAGTTCTGTGATAAAACATATCTGACATTCTTTGGCTTTCAAGACAAGATTTTATGAACCCTTAGGCTACTAAGAGCGACTTAAGGACCTTTTGCGGACAGAATAAATTAAGATCAGACTGCACACAACGTGCAGTCTTATCTTTGATCTACACTGTCCGATTAGGAGATAATTTTTCCGCCAAAAAGTAATTTTAAAACAGCAAAATTTGGGTTTATACTATTGCCTTGAAAGTTTCATTTAACATCTTTAGCAGGTTAAGGATTAAATGTGTCAAGAAAAAAAAATGTTATCATGTTCGCAAAAGGCGATAATATTTCGTCTCAAACGCCAACTTATACCAGATGTAATACATGTGTTGTACATACCGGTGCAGTTATATTCACAAACTCATACTTCAAACCAGGCAACCGAGGTACAGCAGCAAACTTCATCATCATTTTATTCGGTCCAAGCTTCGCTGATCTGTCTATCCCAATGAATACAGACGGTCCGATATCCGACGGTCCGCATCCAGAGTTATGTACCAAACCTTGATTATCCCCCTTTCCTTCTGGTTTAAACCGGATGTAAACAAAGACGTCTTTTCCCCACTCCGCATTGGAGAAGATGTTAGAGTTAATGGCCGCTGACCCGTCGAAATATGCCGTGCCGTCACCGCGATAGGTCACATTTTCAAGATGGATCCCGATGTTTCGTTCCAGATCTTGTTGAAGCGTATCGAAGTTGAGATGAAGGCTCGGAAGACATTCTAAAGCACATATAAATGGAAAATTCTATTATTGTTTATTGGTCAAGGCCATTATAAATACCTGAGCCATACTCTGTGAAAAGGAGGGCTTAATCCATCATTTAAAAGTATCGAATCAGGTCAGCCTGCGCATTCGCCGAACCCTTTCGCTGTTGGTTAATTTACCGTTTTCTGTCCAAGGATCAGTCTACCTCATGATTAGTCGGGTGTTAAAAAAGGTGACGATTATGGAACCATAGTTATATGATGGATTTATTGGTATAATGCATAACGGAGATGCATTAAGCCCCCTTTGCACAGTACATGCACGTTCTTTCACCAGTGGCCACAAATGCATGGCTAAAGAAACTAGCCTACAAAATACGACAACATTGCCTATCCAGCTAGAGTATAGAATGTAGTTTTTTCTTTACTAGATTACGGAATTATAGACGTGACAGCTTTTGCATACACAAATCACACTCGGCTCTGAAATGAAACAATTTGCATGAGAACCCGTAGAAACTACTGTGAGAAAAGAATGAAATACTGCCCTCTGACCTCAATCTTTTCAAAAACCCTCTTCCTCATGGTCGTTAAACTACGGGGTTGTTTCGTTACGATTACGGTTTCAGGCTCTAGGCAGTATCAAGAGACCTACTTAAACCCCACCTTATACAAACATTCAAATAATCTAACACTCCATACAGTCTGAACTTATCTGCATAATATAGGAGTTCAGTAAAAGGAAAACAGAGTTGATTTGAAACCTTAACAACATAAAAAGGCCTTACCTTTCGTCCTTTGATCAATTGTGCCTTTGACAGCCCCGATACAGCCACATGAAGTCAATGAGAAAACTGTCCCAGCTCCGCAAGGTCGAGGTATCCATACTCCAGCAATTGTCTGTTCATACCAGGACGATCCAAGGGAAGATTCACGTAACGGGCATGCTGTTAACAAATCAAAACATACTTTTAACAGAGAAGGATTACTAGACTGTTTATGATGTACTCGTATAAACCCTTAATCTCCTAAATAAGTTAAATGGAACTTTCAAGTCGACAGTAAAACCCCAAATATTGCTATTTCAGAATTATCTTCAGTGAAAAAATATTTCGTTATTGGACAGTGCAGATCAAAGATCAGACCGCACGTTCTGTGCATTCTGATCTTGATGTACTCTGTCCGCAAAAGATCTTTGAGTAGCGTTTAGCAACTCTTTCCACTGTTTAGATAAGAATATGCGCGTTTGCGAATACCCAATACCAGATAAGAGGATCTGACGAGAGTTGGCATTTCAACCATAGCGGGACTCAAAGACCTTTTGCAGACAGTATAGATCAAGATCAGTGCAGTCTGATTTCGATCTAGACTGTACGATGCGAAGATATTTTCCTCCAAAATATACCAGCATTATATATAGCAACATTTGGCTTTTTGATATCGGCTTTAAAGTTTCATTTAACTTATTGAACAGGATAAAAGTGAAGATAGACTTTCATTAAAGGAGTCTAGAAAACACGATATTACACCAGCCTTTGGCAACTTTTATCACCTTTTTTTGTCGACGAGTCTAATAATATTTTACCTCAAAAGCAAACGAACTCCAGATTCTTTTTATCACATATCTAGAATTATACTTCATAATGTGTTATAACATAGGACTACGTTTACGTTAAAATTTATATGAAACCTTTGCGCTCCTTTGACAGTTGCATACATCTAATATGTCGTCTTCAAATGCTTTCAATTTGGACAAGTCTATGATTTTGTCTTCTAGTGAAGAGTTAAAGCGAAACAAAACTGTATTCATACGGTAAGGCAATGACCTTCTGGCTTCAAGAGCCCTCTCAATACTCACCATGCTTTCGAACACATGCATTACGAAGGTTCGGTCTGCATTTTCGAAACTGGTGTTGCAGCGTATTGGTAATTAGAACAGGTAAACTTAAACATGTTGAATCTCCCATAATCTTCCGAAAGACAGTAGGAAACACCGATGGCAGCTACTCACTAATCAGAAAGCGCCTGACAACATGCCTTAATTCGTTTTGAAATGACGGAGTAATTCTATCTTCGGCTAAATTTTTCATGCTAGACAAAAAATTATTCTGACGACGATCAGTTTATCAAACTCGCTACACGATCTAATCTTTCAATAAAGACACTGTCTGAGCATAAATAATGTCACAATTTCAATTTCAAAGTCTCGAATTTTGAAATATGATTAATAATAAAAAAAAAAATATGTCATTATTTCACAAATGTAAAGTAACGCTACCTATTTCTTGTGCTACTGGAACGTCCTTAACAACTGGGGGACAGCTATCGTTGCAAAGGCCCAGTAAGTCAGGCGTACACTGCTTTGCTATAGGATCGAACCTGTGGCCCTTTGGACAGCATTCTGGCACTGGTACACCTAGACTGCATACCCAGTAGCTTCTACACGTCAGGAAATATGGCAGTATACCGCCATCTGGGATTCCAGCACATATATCTAAAAGTTCGGTGAAAATCTATGTGTTATACAGTTGACATATATACATCTTATGCCCTTTGCAGGATAATAAATGTCATTAGTGCATCTTTTAATTTTACTTGACCTATTTATGAAACAGTTGTTTACCCGTCACACAACCCTGATAGTGCAGGACTCAAAATCAAGCTGCACGTAATTTGAACCTTCGTTTTGATCCACTACGTCCGTAATGAAACACAACTACGTCCGTAATGAAACACAACTACGTCCGTAATGAAACACAACTACGTCCGTAAGGAAACACAACTACGTCCGTAATGAAACACAACTACGTCCGTAATGAAACACAACTACGTCCGTAATGAAACACAACTACGTCCGTAAGGAAACACAACTACGTCCGTAATGAAACACAACTACGTCCGTAAGGAAACACACAAGGGTTCAGTTCATTTTGAAAAAAAAAAATAAACTTTAAAATACCTATGGGCCGTGCTCTTGCAAAAGGGAGGTTACAGCATCTCTGTGATGCATTATAAGAAGCAAGTTATCACATAATTATGAAACCATAATATCTATTTTGTCTAACAGCCGGCCAAATCATTAGGTAAAATGATCCTTGGGCATTCAGAAAATTTACAGATAACAACAGGGATACGCAGGCTGATAGGGTACGATACTTTTTGTAGATGCATTAAACCCTCTTTTCACAGAACATGACTCAAATACATACCGCATTCCGATTGTTCTGGGAAAACACACTGCAAAATTTCTAAGCTCCATAATAGTCCCCAGGGACAGTCGTGGACACGAGGTTCGCCGTATAAACTGTCACACTGTATAAACATGGAGCAATCCCCGGGGTACGTGGCATATCCAATACCATTGTCCCATTTACATTCTGTACTACAATTCACCTCCATTGCTGAAGAAGAACTCTGTTATTAGACCTCAATTAATTTTCAAAGTTGTTGCAATTGTTGTTTTTATTATTTGCTTGTTTTCTTGCTTTCAAGCTGCTTATTAGTGTAAAGTTTTATACTGAGACATACGAGCAAATCTACATAGGTCTGGTATTTTATCGTTTTCTTTTTCATCATTATTTTCAGACCTGTCCTGATTCTATTCTATCTGTGATTGTGTACACACGAATCCAAAAAAAACAACAACAACAACAAGAACAGCAACAAGAACAAGTGATATTGCTTGTACCTTTATGTTACCTTTAGTATTTTCAAACATTTTCATTCAACTTATAAGCTGAATCGTGGTTTGTAACAGGGACAAGTAACACAGACAAAGGCACTGAATCTATTTTAACACGATACCTCACAATACTGAGTTTTAACGAACCTAGAACAAAGTAGACAGCTACTGGAAAAGAAAAAACAACATTTTCTCCTTTTTCCACAATGCTTTCTACCATTTCAGAGACAAATACCATCATTTTAAACTATATTAACCTTCTTGTTTAAATACTTTCGATATGAACAGACAAAAAACCGGTGGCGTGTGCTAAAAGATTAAATACTGAGATACCTACTTGGACACTTTCTAAGGAAACACTCAGTTTGTTCTAAACCGTTCCCGACACACCCGAAACTTGGCAACCCAGTGTGTTTGTCCACACACTGTCTCCTTCTCTCCGTGAAGCCCGGGCCACATTCCTGGGAACAGACAGACCATTGGGTCCAAGGTCCCCAGACTATGGAAATAGTAAAGCACTAACCAATTTACACATGCAGTCATCCTGTGATCTAACTGTTCATAACAACAATCCTGAGTTTAACTACCCTGAGGAAATAGTCTTTTGAAAACCTTGGGGAAAACGAGAAAATGCTGGTTGTCCAAGCATTTTCTCCTTTTCCCACAAAATTTTCCACACTTTCACAGACAGCTAATTTTAATATGTTGCCAAGTTTGGAAATGCTTTCAATTTGGATCAGTCAAAAATTATGTCACGCAGTAAAGAGTTAATTGCGACTCTCAAAATATCCCGGTATTAAAGGGGATAATCAGTATTTACAAAGGAATTCTTACGTGAATACACATGAAAAGATAGTTGAAAAAGGAGAAATTACTAATGAGCAGCAGCGTTTTCGAAATTGGTGTACAGTTAAAAAAGTATAGAAATCAGTCCGCAAGTGTCACTCTGTTGGAAGCAACAAAGACATGACAATCATAATTATCACTGAAAAAATGTCATAATACCTGTGCATATCATAGAAAAAAAATGTTCTAATGCTAGTGCTTTGTAAGTCGATATTTATGATACAATTTACTTCAATTTTTTATAGTTGAGATGTATTAAAAAAAATTCATTTCTTTTTTCATACCAGTAATGAATATCAAACTCTGACGCAGGGGGTCTTTAACTGCATGATTCATTTTTCAATATGATAAAGTTAACACCACCATCTTTGAAATCCTATCAATCCAGAATTTTAGCAATAAAAAGAAATATCAGGGTATATTATACTGGTACGTCATCGCGTTCACTGTGATGTCGCATGCTTTGTAAACAAAAGGTGCTTCATTTAGGCTACAGAAGTAAGGGTATTATGATGATGTCAAAAAGCCAAATGATAAACAAACAAAGACAAAAGACGACGTGCAAATAATTGTAATTAATGTTTTCATAGACATATATCACCTAGAGCCTAACTTACCTGACATTTTACAAGGTGCAAAGTCGAAACATTCCTGTGTATCTATTGCAGTACCCACACAAGGATCGCCGCCATTTCTCGGTGGTGGGCTTTCACAGAAACGTCTACGCGTCTTTTTTCCTCTAATATTGCCTTCTGTAGAACATTAAAGTGAAACCAAAAGTAAGAATAACTTTATCTCAAGACGATGAAAAAGTGAAGGTAAAAGTATATAGATATAATTTGTGTTTTTGTTGGCATTGAACGCCTTTTTTTTTTCCCTAACGGTGTTTCAGCTGTCTAACGGAAGCACATATAAATGCAACTGTCTAGCTTTCCAGGATCTGTATTCACTAACCAAATGGTTTAGTCAATCATAAATTTTGTTACTTTCCCAATCTAGAGTCAGACCAAGAATGTTCTTCAGACTGGTTTATGAATGCGGAACTTTGTACGTGATACACACAAAAATCTTTCCGTTTCTAGCTACTTGCTGCTTTCTAACAGAAATGCTTTTGAAGCAATACTTGGCTTCGGAAGAGAAACAATTCCTGTCGAATCCACCTTTGTCGAACCCCATAAAAAATTAAAAGAGCTGAGACTCGAAGTGGCTAACCTTGAAACAAACCATTGGACTACCTGGGCTCATGACTCGGTAAATAGGTAAAATACATTTTGAAGTTTTCTATGTTAATTATAATTCAGCTATGCTCCGTGAAAAGTGAATAGAATGCATCTGCAAAAAAAATATCAACTCAGGTCAACCTGCGCAGTCCGCGCAGGCTAACCTGCGCAGTCCGCGCAGGCTGACCTGCGTCGAAACTTTTAGCTTTAGTTAATTTTCTGTATGATCCGTACTTATGTGACGACTCTCTTGGTAAAATGCATCACGGATATGCATTAAACCCCCTTTTGCCATAGCATGACTCAATTGTACTTAAATTCATATGAATATCCACAGAGAATATTATAAACAAATAGATAGATAAACAAGTAAATGAATATACTTTTAGAACAGTCTGCTGTACAAGGTCCGAAAGAAGTCCATCCCGACCACGCTCCGTGTATAGGACAAGCGTTAGCCGTATTGCAGACTCGGCTATCTTCCGCCCAGCCCTTACACTCCATGCCCTGACCGATAGGCACTGGCGAGTCACAGCTCCGCTTTCGATACTGTCAAAACAAACGATGATTTAAACATTACCCCCAAAACAAATTTGCAGTATGCCATTTTTGAAAATACGTTTGTAAAATAGGTATGGTCAAAATGTCTTGAAGTACATATTTTAATCTTTACGAGCATTTTCCCCTTTCGTCACAATCTTTTCGATAGTCGTCTGGAGCAAAGTGGAAATATCGTCTGTAAGGGAACAATCTTTTTCTTCTCTCGACTTCGTTCACCATCTTATTTTTCAAAAAAAAAAACGATGATTTAATTCTTAAGTTATAATAACTAAATAATGGTGGTTTTTGTTGTCTAGTCTTGTATTAACACTGGCCGATACGATCTTTTTTTTTCCAAAAAAAAAAAAAGAACAGCTTCACAATGGAAGATTAATTTCATTATTTCGTAAAGAGGTTTTCACTACATTACAAAGTTTTTGGGTAAAATGAGTATTTATTTTGTATGATACGCAATTGTTGGTCCCTCAGCGGTAACATACAAGGCTATAGTAGAGCAGGGTTCGAGTTACTGCTTGACCGAAACTTTTTTCCCATGAAAAATGAGTCATTTCGTCAGACTTCGTTTCTCTCTAACCGCTTAACAAAAAATGGACTTTCTTTTAGTGAGTAGGTCATACATGGCTTAAACGGGGTGAAATGCACCTTACACATTGATGGGTGTACTGGCCGCCGTGACATAACAAGAATGATTTCGAAATCGGCAATGACTAAACACCAAACAAACAAATAAAACCATAGTGATCTTCCCTTACATACCTGGACACCTGCTCCACAGGAAGTGCTGCAAGCTGTCCACGGCTCCCAGGTTGACCATCCGCCGGGGCGCTGACAAGGGGTTCTGGTATCGCAGCCTCTCGATTCCTTGTCGATACCTTGACATGGTAAACCACCATTTCTAGGTACGGGACTGTCACATCGACGATACCTGTCCATGTATCCGTAAAGGTATATCAGTTTCTCTTTTTTGTCTGTCTACTTTTTATAACCTTCGAAAGTATTTCGATATACAACTATTGTTATCACAAGGAAGCATAATTCATCAAAAACATGACTTAAGAACCCAACTGTGCAGACGAACACATGTAGTTAATCCTTGACCAAACAATCTCATGTTTTAACGGCCAACAGAAAGAATACTATTGAAAACATTGTGGGAAAGGGAGAAAATGCTGGTAGCCACAACTGTTTCCCATCCTTTTGATGACCAATGTCTTCGTTTGATTCGCATGCAATTTGTCGTCTGCAAATGCTTTCAACATGGACAAGTCCATGATTAGTCGTTTGCTAAAGAGTTAATACATCGAAATTAGATAAAATCCAAACACCCGACAACCCCGTAGCGTTGCTCCAATCCTAGCTTACAGCTAAACTCACATACTCTAACATCATGTAGCGGTGTAACTTATTTGCGCGTTATTAATCTATGAATGTAAAAGGGGGTAAGATGAGAGCACGGAGAGACACGAACAATTGAAAATGAAAGTGTGCATTTTGACCCTTAACCTGCTAAATTGATTAAATGAAACTTTCCAGTCGATCGTGATAATCCAAAGCTTGTTATTTCAAAGTTTTCTTTCTTTTTTTTTTTTTTTTTTTGGGGGGGGTCACCTTATCGGACTTTGTGGATCCAAGATCAGACTGCACTTTCTGTGCAGTCTGATATTGATCTACGTTGTCACACAAAAGGTCCTTGAGTGGCGCTTAGTAGCCTAAGGGTTAAGTCTATCAATTGTTGAAGTTACAGTGGTCGATTGTTAACACACTATAACAATTTTGTAGGGCATTCTGAGAAGAAACCCCTGTTTTTCAGTTAAAAAGGAAAGCAAAACCAATGAGATTACTAGCATTTTATTCTTTGCCCAAAATCTGTTTAAAAGCCCACAGTTGTTAAACACGTGACAGTTTCGTAAAGGGTTAATCGAAATGAATGGAGGTAAAGTGCTATATACAGACAGAACAGACACGGCCATCGTACTGCCAACGTTCCTGTATATTAGATATTAATCTTGAAACCGTGGTGCATGAATTGCACAAGATATGTTCAGTTTACACAGTTCCAAACGTGTTTACAAATGGCATAATATTTGGAAAGAATAACTTCAGGTACTCTGCTCAAGTATGACCTTTTATTTATCGTTCAATTGAGACTAACCTAACAATATGGTAATCTCACCTAAATGTGATCCCCGTACCGCAGGTCACTGAGCACATCGACCACTTCTCCCATCTTGACCATCCACCATCGACTGGACATCCGATCGAAGACGTACATTCACGTTCCTCTATTCCAACACCAGAACAGAAAACCTCGTATTTTGCAGGTGTAGCCGTGTCGCATTGTCTTCTTCTACCGAAACAAAATCGTCGTTTGTTGTTGGTATAAAACAATTATAATTCGAGAAGTACCTTTTTATGATACACTTATATGATGCACATACTTTAGTAAAAATTGGATCATTGAATAAAAGTAAGCAATCTACTGTCTCAGTTTCTATGTGTGAGATACCAAGTTTTATATATAAAATGTGAAGGTTTGTTTTAAATTTCAAACCTACCTGAATGAATAATGCATTAAGAAATACACATTAGACACGCAATTAAGTAAAGATAAAGTGTTTTCAATATAGTTAGTTAATTTAACAAGAGTAAGTCTTTTCGGTGTTGGATATACTGTGCAAATGTAGATTTTGGTGCGTCCCATTTAAAACCCTGCAAGGTCTAGAGCATTTATTTGCAAAGAATAATCTTAAACTGGTACTCGTACCCCCCCCCCCCCCCCGTAACCGTCTGATAGTCAAGAGGCAACACCTGATTTATCGAAGGCATCTTTTGGTTTTTAGCTCTACTGGCCGAAGGCCAGCGAGGTCATATCACGGGCTTATGCAGTGAAAACTTTAAAATTCTTTTGGTACTAAATCAAAAGGCCCAAGGCTACCAAATTTACATAGGCTTATAGTGTGAAAACTAAAGATCTCTTCTTGTTCCTGACCTTGAGATACAGCTCTAACATTTTGTGAGCGTTATCATCTAACAGGCCTCTTTCAAAATTGTTCAAACTAAAGCCTTGGTGTCAAAATTTGGCCTATCCAATGGGTCATAAATTTTAGAAATCTTCTTGCTCCTGACCATAAATCCTAGGGCTAGCGGATTTGTATCACTTCTAAATTTATTCAATTTTTTGCTCTAGAACTGAAATTGGCCCCACCTCAGGGGTCTCATGTTTTACAGGGACTTTATATTGAGGAAGCTCTGAAAATCTTTTTGCCAAAAGGCATATGATCTAAACCGGTATTATTTGGAATGTGGCTTTGGCCCTGTGGACTTGTACTAGCCTTTAAGTAGCCATAGCTCTTTGGTCTCAAATGGATTCGCCCTGGTGTCACAACTTTCACAAGGGCTTCTGTAGAGAAAACTTCATAGGTCATCTTGTTCGAAACCACTCGGCCTAGAATTGTAATGTTTGGTATGTATTGTTTGTATTTATTAGTCATCGGAGCGATACAGGGCCATCATGGCCCTCTTGTTATATGTACCAAATCCACCAGTCAGACAGCGTGTAATAGAATGCCTAACTTTTTGTTTAAATTTTTTTTAAAAAATATTTTTCTGACCACGATCAATTCATGAAACACGCTGATTATTTGATTATTAAATCTCTATCGATATGATCTATCTTTGTGCATGAATGGTACCACGATGTAAATTGCTAAGTCTCGCGTTATCTCATGAATTCTCGAACCACTACGTCCCTTTATGTGTGTGTCGTTTAGTGATGTTTCAATAGTAGCAGGTCGAAATAAAATTCGCATGTGCGGTTATAGTTCATAAAGTGAATTTGAGGTTTTTATCTTGAACGGTAATTGGAAAGTTTCGATTAATCCTTCACCTGTGAATTACAGGTTTTTGAAACCCTGAGGAAGAAAGCTATTAAAAAGATCGAGAGAAAAGGGCGAAAATGAACGGTTTTCAATTTCTAAACGGAGAAGGATTTGGAAAACATTGCCTGAAAAGGGGAAACGCTTGTAGCCAGCATTTTCTTTTTTGCCCACTTTTCTACCCTTCCAAATACAAATTTTAGATTTTGAGCCACATTTATTTTTTCGTCTGCAAGTGCTTTCAATTTGGACCAGTCTAAAATTTTGTCATTTGGTAAAGAATCAAACAACAAATCCAAAATTTGAGCCATATCCAAGATGATGTCTGCAAACGGTTTCAATATGAGCCATCTCTGTGAAAAGGGAGTTACATGCATATTAGTATGATCCACGACGGAGATGCAGTAAACATCCTTTTGACAAAGCATGACACATAAATTACTAAAAAATTCTGGTCTGGTAAAGAGTTAAACATGTAATCTGTACCTTGTCTGTGTCCCTGTGCCACATTCGTTAGTACAAAGGCTCCATTCTGACCACGGAGACCAATCCCTTTCAACTTTACACGGTACTTCTGTTTCACACTGGCGTTCTTCTTCGGGTAGTCCTTGACATAGTTGACCATCGAACTCGGGTCTTGGGTTTGTACATGTCCTTACGCGGATTTGCTGGCCTGTTCCACATGGACCTTCACATGAACCCCACTCGCCCCAAGGGGCCCAGTTGCCATCTATTGAGCACTTTGTGCCAGTGTCACATAAACCGATTTTCTTTTCAGGACCGACACATGCATTCCCTCCGTGTTGTGGCTTTGGACTGTCACAATATCGTATTTTCACATGTATTCCAATACCGCAATCAGCATTACATTCACTCCAACCTGACCAATTACCCCAGCCGCCATTAATTGGACATGGTATATTGGTGTCACATTCCATAAATTCATTCGGCAAACCAAAACATTTCTTACCGCCGAAAGAAGGTGCGGGATTGTCACAAACTCTTGTTCTTGAACGCAAACCTAGGCCACAGCTACTAGAACATATATCCCACGATGACCATGGTGCCCACTGACCATCAACTGGACATTGTATACCTGTGTCGCACTCCATAAATTCATTTTTCAAACCAAGACACTTCCTACCGTCGTCAGACGGCGCGGGATTATCACATACCCTGGTCCTTGAACGCAAACCAGTACCGCAGCTTTTGGAGCATTTATCCCATGAAGACCAAGGTGACCAATTGCCGTCTACAGGACATAGTATGTCGGTGCTGCAGTCTATACTTTCATGGTCTAACCCAAAACACTTTTTACCACCATTAGCAGGTGGTGGGTTGTTACATTCACGCAAACGGACTTTGATTCCAAGTCCGCATGTACCTTGACAACGAGACCAGCTGTTCCAGAGAGACCATTGCCCATCCACAGGACATAACGCTATTTGACACTCAGATGTTTCTACACTTGAACCAGCACATTCCGGTCCACCGAAAGCCGGGGATGGGTTTGAACAGGAGCGTGTTCTTGTTTGTGTTCCTAAGCCACATGAAGCAGAACAAACACTGAATTCAGTCCATGGAGACCAATTTCCTGGAATCGGACATTCATTAACACATTCTCGAATTTCAAGGCCATTCCCCTCACATGGTAGTCCACTAAATGCTGGATGAGGTTCAGCACAATCTCTCTCTCGTATCTGAGTACCGGCACCACATGATGCGCTGCAAGTGCTCCAAGGACTCCACGGAGTCCAGTTACCATCTATCGGACAATGTACATCTGTGCTACATGGCAGAACTTCTGTGTGTGCCCCATCACATGACGAGCCACCAAATGCTGGTTCAGGATCTGTACATAAACGAAATCGTTCTCTGACTCCATTGCCACACGAAACTGAGCATGAGCTCCATTCTGACCAAAAGCTCCAAGAACCATCACGTGGACACGGCATACCACTATCACAGACGGCCTGTTCCGTATTGTCTCCAACACACGGCATTCCTCCATACTGAGCTGGTGGACTGTCACACTGCCTAACCCTGATCTGTACACCATTGCCACATTTCGCGTCACAAGGTTGCCATTCCATCCAAAATCCCCAATTACCGTTAACTGGACATGGATCTCCTGTATTACATAACTGTTCTTGATATTCTTCACCTACACACGAGTAACCCCCATACATTGGTTCAGGATTGGAGCAGATTCTCTTTCTTTTTTGAACACCAATGTCACATGTTACGGAACAACCTGTCCAATGCATCCAAACGTCCCAGTTTCCATGAACAGGGCAAGGTGTTTGCGTATCGCACAGTTCTATTTCAATATTACTGCCTTCACACACCATACCACCATACATTGGCACTGGTTTATCGCAAGTCCTGAGTCTTTCACGAGTCCCTACACCACAGGTCTCTGAACACAACGTATACTGCGACCATGGTCCCCACTGTCCGTGTATCGGACAATAGATATCTGCTAGGCAAGATCGCTCTTCAACGTAATTTCCAAAACATTCTTTACCACCATACAGTGGTTCTGGCGAATTACATAACCTCGTTCGAGATTTCATTCCTTCTCCACAACTCACCGAACAAGTGGACCAGTCTGACCAGAATGAAAATCCTCCATCAACCGGACAGAAATTATCGTAGTTGCATATCATTGTCTCTATACTTTCGCCAGGACAAGGTTTGCCATTATATTGTGAAGTCGGGAAATTACAAACACGCTGTCTTTGGGTTGTTCCACTACCACATGTTGTAGAACATGGTGTGAATTCGGACCAGGGGCTCCAATTCCCGTCGACTGGACACGATATTCCTGTTTCACAAACAGTTTCTTCACGCTCTATCCCAGCACAAGGTTGTCCTCCAAATAGTGCCGGGGGATTGGAACAGGTGCGCATTCTCTCACTCATTCCTGATCCGCAAGTGGACGAACACATTGTCCAGTCTGACCACAAGCTCCAGCCTCCATTAACTGGACAATTTGTGTCAGTTACACACTGAGCATCTTCAACCAATGGGCCCTCACAGCCAGTTCCTCCATATTGAGGAAGAGGGTTGGCACATTCTCTGACACGACGTTTGAGCCCTTTTCCACATGAAACGCTACAGGGTCCAAATTGACTCCAACTTGTCCAACCACCATGTACAGGGCACGGTATACCAAAACATTCTCTTTCCTCCAAAGGCACCCCAAAACAGTTTGCACCGTTGAATAATGGTGGTGGGTTGTTGCAGACACGCTTTCTAACCTGGATCCCTACCCCGCATGTTACTGAACAGATACTGAACCCTGACCAAGGGGACCAGTGTCCGTCTACTGGACAACTGATTGGCGCTTCACACACAATTTCATCGACTGGAAAACCTGAACAGGAATTACCACCAAACGTTGGAGCTGGATTATTACATAGTCTTGTTCGTCTTTTAATCCCATTTCCGCATTCAGTATCACAGCGACCGAATTCTGTCCAGGCATTCCACTGACCGTGTATTGGGCAGGGTGGAAGTCCTGTACACGAAATACGTTCAACTTCATTGCCGACACAAGCATCGCCATCATATAACGGATATGGTGAATCGCATTCCCTTTTTCTCTCCTGGAAACCCAATCCACAAGTGACAGAGCAATGTGAGAATTCTCCCCATGGAGACCAACCACCGTGAACCGGGCATTCGACTCGGGTTTCGCACACGGCCTCTTCTTGTACATTACCAGAACACATTCTACCATTATGAAGAGGCAACGGATTATCACACGACCTTGTTCGTGTAATGATGCCAGCACCACAAGTCACTGAGCAAGATGTAAATGTTGACCAACTCGACCATCCACCATCGACTGGACATAACACTTCAACTGTGCAAGCAGTCTCCTCTTTTTCTAAACCATCGCAAGGCAATCCTCCGTACTTAGGTTCCGGCGAACCGCATGTCCTATGTCTTGTCATAATACCAGTTCCACAGTCAGCTGAACATGCACTCCACTCACTCCAAGCAGACCAAAATCCGTCAATTGGACACAATATTCCTGTATCACATTGCCTTTCCTCGATTGTTTCTCCAGTGCAGTCTATTCCATGATGCGTTTGGGTAGGATTATTGCACGCACGTGTTCGTTGCTGTATTCCAAGCCCACATGTTCCGACACAAGGGCCCCATTCAATCCACATTGACCATCCACCGTCGATAGGGCATTCTTTACCACTATCACATGTGACTATTTCCTCATTGGGACCAATACAGTCTGCACCGCCAAACGCGGGTTCTGGCGAATTACAGTATCGTACACGTTTTGCATAACCCGCACCACATGTAACCGAGCAGGGGAAAGTTTCGGACCACGCTGACCAGGCTCCATTTACCGGACATGTTATACCTGTGTCGCATTTTTCCTCCTGCACTGTATTTCCGGCGCAAGAGCTATCATTTCCACCCGTTTTGAATGGACTACTACAAATTCTGCTTCTTTGCCTAACACCTATCCCACAGTTCGCCGAGCAATAACTCCATGCCAACCATGGTGACCACATTCCTGTTTTGAGACATGTTTTATCGGTAGCGCACTGTCGAAAATCTCTGTCTAACCCGATACAAAAGGCTCCCCCATCAGGAATTGGATTATTGCATCGTCGATGGCGTGTACTAAAACCTGTACCACAATTAACAGAACAAGGAGAAAACTGAGACCACGGACTCCATCCCCCATCTACAGGACAAGGGATGCCGGTGTTACAGGGAACAGTGTCACTCGGTGAACCAAAACATGTTAGGCCACCATGAAGTGGCGCTGGATTATTACAGTATCTTACTCGCTGTATGATACCGGTCCCGCAATTAGCTGAGCATCGCGAATTGACAATCCACTCTGACCATTGACCATCGATTGCACACGAAATCCCGGTCTCACAGACTTGTTCTTCAAGCGAAGGCCCACCACATTGTAATCCATTGTACATTGGTAAAGGTGAATTACACATCCTTTTTCGGGTGATAACACCTCGTCCACAGGTTACGGAACAGAGACTAAAACTGGTCCATGGGCTCCATCCACCGGCAATCGGACAGTTGATACCTGTATCACAGGGTCTTTTCATTACAAAATTCCCAATACAGGCTTGCCCGCCAAACTGTGGAAGTGGATTGTTACATTCCTTAACAAATTGCTGGTGGCCTCTTCCACACTGCACGTCACATCTACCAAATTTTTTCCATGGACCAAATCCACCATCAATTGGGCACGGAGTCGGTGAAACACAGACTCGCTCCTCCACGGATGGTCCTGAAATATGAATGTGACTAAATGGGAATTTGTGAAATAGATTTGAGTTGTGGTATTTTATTTCTCACCTAACCATTGAACTGCTAGATAAATTCAATAGAAAATTACGGACCCAAATTAAAACAACCCAGATATTGCGATTTCAAAGAACTTCTTGCCGGAAAAGTCTCTCGCAGTATTAAGGAATGCATATCCAAGTTCAGACTGCATGTTCTGTCACAATCCCGAGTTTTAACAACCCCGAAAGAGAAAGATTTTAAAAACCATGTCCGTAAAGGGGAAAAGAGAAAACACTGTTAACCAAGTATTTTCTCCTTTTCTCAAAATGCTCTCTACCCTATCAAATACAGAAATCAGCATTTAAGATACACGTAATCTATCGTCTGCAAATGCTTTCAAATATGTCCAACCAAAATTCTGTCTTTGGGTTAGAGAGTTAATACCAGTAAACTGGGAAAATAAGTAATCAATAACAGGTGAGAAACGTAAGCGAATCGTAGAATTGAATAAGTTTGTTTTTTCTTCATACCTTTCACTTGAATGTTTAATATTTTCAACAATGGAATTCAACAAAATCTGTATTTTGAAAAATTAGCGCAACGTTGCATTTTTTTTTTTTTTTATTGAAATTTGTCACTTTTTTTCTTTATAGCATGGGATTTTCATATCATTTTTGTAACAAAACAGCTGTGTTATTTCGGACAAAATTTTCAATACAGAAATTTACGATAATAACAGTAGATCTAAACTATAATTTACAAAATTATTTTCAATAAAAGTTCGAAATGATAACTACATATACCGCAAATAACATTAGGGTCTTTACTTTTCAAATTTATGACCATTTATGGCTTTCTTGAAAACTAAGAGGAAATCAATACTATAGCAACAAAACAATGAGACAACACTGTTGCAGGATAGCTAAATGTCCCTTTTAAACAATAAAGAAAGTATTATGGAAAAAGGGGGAAAAATTCTGTCCAACTGCAGGGGCGCAAAAGGTAGGATCTATACTGTAAAAGATAAGTCCTTGTTAGCAATGTAAAGTAATGAATATTCAAAGCCTATGATAAAAGGTCAATCAGTTGAAGCTAGAGAATCGGTTAAGTATCTGGGAGCAACCATAGATCTCTTTTGAATCCATGGCCAGATCTGTTCTATGTAAAGCAAATGGACGTCTCAAGTTTTTATACAGAAAAGCAAAGTTCTTGTCTTATCATACCAAGAAGTTACTGGTTATGTCTATTATTCAGTGTCACTTAGACTATGCTTCAACAGTGTAGTTTTACTCAATTACACAGGCATTAAGAAATAAATTGCAGACCACACAAAACAAACTAACCAGATTTGTACTGAATCTTGATTTCAGAACTCGCACTGAAAATGAACATTTCTCAAAACTAGGCTGGTTATCTTTTTCTAAAAGGGTTGACTTTACAACCCTGTGCCATGATTTTAAGGTTAATGCTAATACAGCACCTCCGTATATGCATGAAAACTTTACTCCTATTAGCGACACCCATCAATACAGTACTAGACTGAGAGTAACTGTCAGTGACAACAGTGATGACTCAGAACATTTTTTCAAAGAGAGTGGGCGCTTTTTAATTCCAAGGGTCAAAGGCTTTGGCAAAAAGTCTTTTTCCTATAGAGGGATTTTGCTCTGGAATGAACTCCCCAACAAATCAGGGATACCGAAAGCTTTCTTGTTTTTAAACCCAGTTAAAAAAGTTACTTGTTGTAATGCGTCTTTATTCGAAAGTTGCCATTTACTGTGATAAGTCATATTTCAAATAGTCATAAGCTGCGATAAATCATTTTTAGTTAACTGTGATTTTGTTTAATTTTGAGGCATGTCCTCCTATGACACACTTTTTTTTTTATTATTATTTCAAGGACCACAATGGAAATAAGGGATTTATAATCCTTTTTTTGTGTCATCCTTTGTATTTAAATATAGTTTGTCATAATTTCATAATCATGTCAATTTTGTCTCATGTATAGTGCTTTTATGATGTCATATATTCTATACAGAAATAAATCTATTTATCTATCTATCTAAAACCAGTACATACGAGCCGCGCAAAGAGGGGTCTAATCATCTCCGTAATGTAACATTCCAAGAAAGTCAACACATAATTATGAACCCATAAAATTCATTAAGTCTAATAAATGACTGGATCTGGAGGTAGAATGGTCCCATGCCATGCAGAAAATTTACAAATAGCAAATAGTTTCGATTCATGTTAGCCTGCGCAGACTGCGCAGGCTGACATGGTCGAAACTTTTTGCAAATGCATTAAAACTCTATTTAACAGAGCATGACTCTGATGTATAATATATGTATCCTACCTTGACACCATGCTCCATCATAACTCGGATAGGGCTGATCACAAATCCTTGTTCGTATCTGGACACTAGATCCACAGGCTGTAGAACAGAGCCCCCAACCGGACCACATCGACCATCCGCCGTGAACTGTAACAGAAATCGAGGTCTATGTAAAATCAATTTTAAATAAATTTTACGGACATTTTTAGGGGTTTTCGGGACAGATTATGTCAAAGACACCTTGGATCTGAGGATAGTTTGAGCAGCTAATATTTAAGAGCCCCCGGGTCCTAGGACATGTTCAGAGCTTTTTGAGGACGGGCGGTTTATTTATTCAAGACTTTTCGGATCCTAGGAGTGGTTTAGGGGTTTTCCGGGACGGTATATATTCGAGGCCTAGCTGATTTGAAGGCATTTTTAGACGCTTTGGTAAAATATCAAAAAACTTTATGATCGTGACTGAGCACAATATTTAATGTGACATCAGTTTTATGTATACACACGAAAACGTTTCAGAACAGACCCGAAGCCAGACAATACCGAGTGTGGAGCCTGATTTTCTAAAGAAATCAATTATCATTGTCGACTAACTGGTAGTATTTAAGACCTAAGGCCTCGGATTTTGAAAATAATTTTGGAGAATACGATCGTGACAGGCATTTTCTCCATTCTAGAATTTTTTTCACAAGATTGTTTTCATCGTCGTAATAAAACGGGACCGTTCGGGTAAGGTATGAGTTTCTAATTACAAATCTAAAAATGATAAAAATGATTGCATGCTGGAGGCTACTTATTAATTAATTTAGCAAAAGTACATCTTTCATTCCTTGGTGCACTTGTCCTAAGAAGCATTTTTTGAATGGTGTTTTACGCCGCTTTCAACATTATTTCAGTAATATCACGGCGGCAGCTCACATAGTCATGTTTTCCTGCGTTTCACTAGTACTAGGCTGGGCTCTGAGGTGTCTTGCCCAAGGACATTCCTGTGAAAAACCCAGTGGAGCATTGAGGCTCGAACCCGGGGCCCCCAGGTCACGAGTCCTACACTTTACCACTGAGCCACACAGGACCCCATCCTAAGAAGCATGATACAATTTCGACGATAGAAGCTTGCAACGATTCGAATTTAAAATTTGCTTCGAGATTCATTCAACAGACACGTTTCGATAAATAATGTTGAAAAATACAGTACCATCGCGATCGCTTATATTAGACTGATGAGACAAAAAATGTTACAAAAAAAAGCGTAAAAAATGGGACATCCGTCATATTTTCTCTTTTATATCTACTTAAACTTCAAGAGCCTCCTTTTCGATGGACAATTTAGATGATCTAGTTTCATAAGAATTTATCTTCAAAACTACGCCAAAAGAAAAGTGGGTTTCAATCAGAATCTATAAAGTTTAACACAGTACAAGTAGTTTCGGAATAAATACAATTCGTGAACGGAAACAGAACATAAAATATGGCTGAATTTAAAAAAAAATCCTTATCGGGAACAACGTTGCTTTTCTATATGTGGAAAAAGAAATCCAACCTAGCAGATTTTGAAATACGCCATCAAGAGGAAACAGCTAGTATGACATATATCTAGTACTTACGAAAATGACTTAAACAGCCATGTCAATCGAATTTATAAAAAGCTATTAATTCAGGGCTGACATTTATTTCTTTAAGTCTATGTTTGACAGACATTTTGAAATATTATACTGTCTTAAAATTAACCAATGAAATTAAACATGTCTTCATTTCTCGCAAAAATACCAAATGACCTTGAAAACGAAGTTGTTGATGTAACTTTATCTTCGTATGACCTTGAAAACAACTTGTTAATGCCATGGTGTTTTCTAAACACCTTGAACACAAAAATGTTGATATAGTTGTATTTCTGCAAAGTGACATGATAATTTTTTTCTGTTTTGATGCGTTTATTTACCAGAAATCTGACTTTTTTACATAGACTTGATAACTTATATTTGAGTCATGCTCTGTCAAGAGCGAGTTAGTGCATCTCTGCGATGAATTTTATCAGGCAAGTCATTACGTAAGAATGCATATATAAAATCCATTTTTTACAACCGGCTGAAATGTGAGGTAGAATGGTCCTTGCATATGAAAAGAATTGACTAAAAGCCAAAAGTTTTGACCCTGGTCAGCCTGCGCAGACTGAGCAGACTGCACAAGCTGACCTGGGTCGATTCCTTTTGTAGATGCAATAAACTTCCATTCACACGGTATGGTTCATTTATTTCTTTTTTGTTTTTTTTTTTGTTTTTTTCTATTTGAAAAAAAAAAACATTATTCATTGTACATGTACTTCACGGCCTATTTTCATTCTATGTTTTATATTGATACATGAGTTAAGACTTATTCACGATGTGGATCTACGTATCTGTTTTTCAGTTTCAATGCGTTCATGATGTGCCTACAGTAAATACGCCGTCGTAATATTTCATCTGTAGAAAATTCAAATTTGACATTAAAAAAAAGATCGATGTAACTTTTGTTGAAACTTGTGAATTAATTGATTATACAAAAACGACCATGATACCAAAGTATTTCATGAAGTAGGTTTCGACCAACATATTTTGTACTTTAAGGGTTCATGAAAGATTTATCTAAAAAAAGTACAAAAAATTTATTCCCAGTCACCAAAACCACAAATAAGAGAAGAAAACGGAAATTAAAAGGCAAGTTAACTAATGAAACTTTTCCCAGAGTACCACCCTGTAAGTTGTCAAAATGATTTATAACATTTTTAGCTATTCCCACTTAAGATATTAATTTCTGCAGTCTTTGCCATAATTTTTATCTGATTGAAGGATTCCCCCCCCCCCCCTAGCATCCTGGTTTTTAGCTTAAATTTGATTTATCTTAAAGATGAGAAAGTTTAAACTACATTTGCTTCAACTCAAACGTTCCCCTGTGAAAAATATATCCGTTTCATTGTAATTATACTTCTTAAAAAATGTTACCCTTTCAGCGCCGTAGAACACATGGGTTTTGTCTGGGCTCATAGATAAGATAAGACTGCACAGAAGGTGCAGCCTGATCTTGGATCTATACCTTGCACTTTATAAGTCAAGCCTATAAGGTAAGACTTCTTATGAGTTTCAGTAAATTGTATATTCAGCTACGAAGGGGGTCGAGTATGAATACTGTATATTGTATACGTGGGTATACACGCGTGTAGGAAAATTTGCGAATTACCGATGAAGGACATTTTGCGTTTAGAAATGTTTGCGAATTCAAGATTCTCGTTATTTATTGGTAAACTTGTGGTAAAATACGAAAAACAGAAATGTTTGCGAATTTTTCGAATTCGCGAAATCGCAAAAATTTCCACGTCGCAAAAATGTCCACTTATACAGTATTTGGCCCTGAAACAGACTACCACTTACCAATCAATCTTTAGTTTCAACAACCTCGGAAAAAAAGCTTCTAAAACATTGTAGGGAAAAAAATGCTGGTGACCAGAATTTGCCATATTTCCCACAACGTTTTTTTACGAATTTCAAGACAAATTTAGATTTTTGGTACACAATTAATTGGTCGTTTGCCAATGCTTTCAATTTAGACAGGTGTAAAATTTTGTAATTTCACGGGTCACAAAGCAACTCGAACCTAATTTCGTTCTTTCAAGTTTAAGAGAAAAAAAAACGCATACAGGTAAGGTATCTTTGCCTGTAGAATGGAGTGAAAAATACGATATCAACAGAAATTATTTGTCAAGATACGACAGATATCCAATGTTCTTTTTCATGAAAATTTTAGTGTTAGGCACGGGGATGACCGAAAATAAAATTTAACTCTTTCTTTCATATCGGAAGGATATTAAGAGAAACTGTAAATCTGGCTCAGATGATTAGTTTTTTTTCTTGTATTTGGTAAAAATGAAAATAACTTTTTTCAAAAATCTTCTTCCTTGGGATTATTCAAGCACGGGATTGTTAGGTAAAGAGTAGAAATAAATTAATCCATTTTCACTGACCTGGGCAGTTGGAAACAACACAATCGGCTGTGTCGACGTAACTTCCGGTACAGGTAAAGCTTGGCCGTCCGTCAAATGTAAGACACATCCGGGTCCTCGTCCTGGTCCCGGGCCCACAGTTTGATGAACATTGCGAAAACAAACTCCACGGGGTCCAGTAACCGGATACATGCACTGCAAAATCAGTCTTAAGTTGAATTGACACCCATTGAGGGAGAGAGATATTTCGAAAATTTTCCAACCATGTTTTAAGAAAATTTGGAATTCCATTGTCTCGGGGAGAGAGACAGAGAGAGAGAGAAAGAGAGAGAGGGACAGAAAGGCATGGGGACATTTAGCTCTTAGTTATGTTTTCTTGTTTCCGCCCTCTCTGTACGGAGAGCGAAAACGAGAGCTAGACAGACAAATAGAACTAAAAGAGTGAGACAGAAAGACAGAAAAAGGGAGACAAAATGAGGTAATCTAGCAAACAAAAGTATAAAATGCCAGACTGACTTTTCCTGCTGTCAACTACATGGAACAAACTTTCCTCGAGTCCTTAAGCTATATTTTCGTTGCATTTGACGCTTATTGCAGCATCAGGTAGCGGACTGTGTAAAACCAAGATAAGTCCGCACATAACGTGCAGTCTGATCTTGTTCTATGCCGCCCGCAAAAGCTATTAAGGGCCTCATAGGCCGTGACAGAGTGCAAGACTCTAAATTTGAGTAATTGTCCAAATGACAAGTACTGATCAGTTTAATATGTTAATGTATCATACGGATTGTCACTTTTTGTTCATTGGTTCATCTAAAATAACATCCTTAACTTTATTGAAAGAGTTTTTAAATTCCTTTCATCCGTTCCCTTTAGAATCCTCTCTCTCTTTCCGTCTCTTTATCACGGTACGTGTTGGGAGCCGGGGAGGGTGGTGTGTATGTGATCTCTCTCTCTCTCTCTCTGATGTATGTATATATGTATATATGCCTGCCTCTCTCTCTCTCTCTCTCTCTCTCTCTCTCTCTCTCTCTCTCTCAAAAAAAAAAAAAAAATGAGCAACCAGATCTTGAAAGCAAATTACATTTTTGTCAAATCATCAAAAGGAAAAAAAAACGATAAACAATGCTATTTATTCAGACCATCAGTTAAAAAAAAGAAAAAACAAATCACAAAATAAACAAAACGAGCTTACTTGTACAATGCTTCATGCGACAAAAGCGGGCCTCTGTCTGTGGACCGGGACACGGGCGGCCCCCAAAACTCGGGCTAGGATTGTCACATATTCTAAATCTCATCTGGTACCCAACTTTGCATGTCCTGTATGTAGAACACTTGTTCCACAATGACCAAGGAGACCAACCACCATCGAGAGGACCTGGAAATAGGATTATATTATTAATATAAAATCTTAAAACCTGTTGCAGTGGCTATCTTTACCTGGAATAAGAAACCACTACTCTAAACATCCAGATCTCAGTACTTTTTGGATATATAACGCCCTGTGTTTAACGGCTACTTGCCTAAATAGTCCATTAATATTTGTCATGTTGGCTGACTAGTTTTACCGGATATAACCGAGGCATGCTCTGTGAAAAGGGGCTGAAAGCATCTGCAAAAAATGTCGACCTATGTCAGCCTGTGCAGTCTTCCATGGATTCGAAACTTTTTTTATTTGTAAATTTTCTGCATGGTCCAAGGAATATTCAAGGTCATAAATCAGTCCCTTGTTATAATAATTATGTATCCATAATTATGTGATGAATTGCCCGGTATAATGCATCACGGAGATGCATAAGACCCACTTTTCCAAAAGCACGGTTCAATTGGGTTTTCTTTTTACTTTTTCAGTTTTCTTGTCCCATTATACCTGTAGAATCAAGTTTTTATCGAATATTTTAGATCTTTCATTGCAAGTGGCAAATTCAACCGTTATCCTCTTAAACAGATGAAATGAAAATTTTGAGCCGATATTAAAAACCCAAATTTTGCTACTCCAAAGGTACCGGTAGTTATTTATTTATTTATTTTTTTTGTTGGGAGGGGGGGGGGTGCGGGGGGAAGTCCTTATCGGACAGTGTAGATCAAAGATCAGACTGCACGTTCTGTGCAGTCTGATCTTGATCTACATTGTCCGCTAAAGGTCAGTGAGTCGCACTTAGCAGCCCAAGGGTTAAATAGCTTTTGTTAAAATCTAAATCTAAATCTAATTCATACCATTTCAGAATATGGATATTTTTATGAGTTTGGCACTATGTTACAGTAAGGTCCGTCAAAATTTCAGTCGCTGCCAGAAGAACCTTAGAAGAACTGAAAAAAGGTAACTTTAATTCTAAATTATAAACTTTAATTTTCTTACAATCAAGTGTGTTGTCCTAGAGTACTGCGGTTTTCAAACATAGTAAGTGTCCCCTCTTCCCCCCCCCCCCTTTCCCCCCCCATAAATAATAATAATAATTAGCAAGCTTTCGCCGTGATATGACTGTTATACTGGCAAAAGCGTCATGAAATCCCATTCAAAGAAAATTAAACAGTCGATGACGTATTTGCTATAAAAATTGATGGTCATAATATAACTTTACCATAATTACATGTACTTTGTAAATATGATAAAGAATTATTAGTGCCCGTTAAATACTGTCCTGCACTTCATTGTAGTTTCAGTATGATGTTTAAAGCCGTTTTCAACATTATGTCACTAACATTGCGGTGGCCAGTTCACCTATCCATACTTTCTGGGAGTATTTTCACAATGTTCTTCCCATGTCATTGGCTGCTTTCCCATAACCATCGTCGAAACAATGATAAGTGGTGGGAGAGATCCATTTCCAGTGATTATCATCAACCCCAGGATAGAAATTTGACGAGGTGGGGATTCCAACCGGCGACCCCCTGGTTTCAATTCCTGTACGCTACATATACATGTACCTACTTCTCTACCTGGCCGGACAGTTTCAACTATAGTTGCATTCTCACTTTATTTGGGCCATGCTGTAGCAGCTTAATGCGTCTCCGTGATACATTATACAAAGCAAGTCATCACATAATCGTAAATATTGGAATCTGTTTTATCTAATGGCCGACTAAATCATGAGTTAGAATGGTCCTTGGGCATGCAGAAAATGTTCAAACTGCAAAAAGTTTCGACTTCTGTCAGCCTACTTTGTGCAAATACATTAAATTCCCTTTTCACAGAACTTGGCTCATTTATTCAAATAGCATTTCAAACCAGTTTTAGTAGTCGTATTCCAGTCATATTTCTTCAGCAGATATTCGTTTCTTTCCAAGGTTTCGGTAGTGCCATGCTGTGGTATTTCAGTGCCTTGCCCAAAGGCAATCCTGTGCTAGAGATTTTATATGTGACGCTGAAAGAGTCAATTCTTTACCACACAGTCTTGAGTTTTTTCGACCCTGAGAAAGACAGCTTCTGAAACCAATGTAGGAAAAGGACAGAAATATGATATTTGGCATTTTCTCTTTTTCTCACAATGTCGAACAATTAAACTGCGATTAAACAGATTTTGGCCATGGTTGGGAATCAAGATAAGACTGGAGTAAATATAGGTTCAGACTGTGCACATTCTGTGCAGTCTGATCTTAGATTTACACCAGTCTTATCTTGATTTACATCTTTCGAGAAAGCTAATTATGTCGAAGAAAGGGTTATAAAGACATAAATCTACCACGTCCCCCATCCGTTATTATCAAATTAACTTTACATCATATTTTGGCCATCTATTTTCAACATTAATCTTTTTTCTATGTAGCAAAGATACACTTTTACACAACCATTTTTATTCTTTTGAGTAAGCTATTTATCATTTTATGTCTGTTTGCGTCTCTTATTTTGTTCACCACTGACATTGTTTCAAATGACATTACAGCTTAATTTTGCGATGTAGTTAATATTACTTGTATGTAATTTTAAGTACAAAATCTTTTTGCTTTAAATCATATTAATTATCCCATATATTTGTGTTGAATATTCACCTTAATAACGTAGTTTAATTAGAATTAATATTGCTCTATTATGTAATTTCCTTTGAATTACGAGAGTTGGTTCTACCACACCTTGTAATGTCGTTTAAATTGAAATAGCTTATTTTACCGCATCATGCAACTTCGTTTCAAATATTTTATTTTACTTCTTCACGTAGTTTCATTTACATTGCAAGAGTTCATTTTACATTATGCATTGTCGTTTCCAATACAAGAAGTCATTAAACTGATACCCAATGCTTCTCCCGTTACGTCCGAAATACGAAGACCGATAACAGATTACCAGTTTAAAGAGTTCGTTTTACATGATCATGATCGTGTCTAAATTACCAGAGTTTGTTTCACCGCAATTCTATTAAATTACAAATTTTAACTTTTTCTGCATCATGTAATTTCATTAAATAATCCGACCTCTGTTAATCCCAGGGTTGGTAAAACTAAAAATTTTTCGTGTTGTGAATGTCATTTTAAACATCTCTATTGATGTGGCTAGCATTAATTGTATGTTGATATCCTGAGGGCTTAAATTAGTAATATCCCCATTCCACTGGTGGGCGATTCCACTGCGCTCATGGCGATCATAGCGCTTCTCCAAAATCTTCCGAATCGCCGAAGAAGCGCCCACACGTGCAATTTTTTGGGGCGTCAAGCATTTTCAGTTCGCTTATCGAACGCTTCGATTACGATCTCGCTGCGCTGGTCACGATCCTGTCACGCCGTTGTTGCGCTTCTACGGCGCTTCCAAAACACTTCTACTACGCTCCCACTACGGCATGGGATTTCAGGCTTACTACGTTACTGCTGAGACCTTGCTACGACCTATGCGCAGAAGCTGCGTTTCTGTTGCGCTTTTGGAACGTTTCTATATGGCAGCAGTTGACTATCGGCCTTCGAAGAAAATGGATCGAATTGCTGCAGTAGCTGTACACCAGCTTGCGGTTATGAACAATAGATTGTAAGGGTTGGGTGTTGCTTTTGTTACGATGTACTGCACTTGCGCTGCGACTGCGATACTGCTGCGTTCACGAATTTCTTGCTACGTTTTTACTACGCTTTTGTGGCGCTTCCAGGCCATGGCGATCCCGCTATGTAAGTTTTAAGCAAGGTCAAAACAAGCGCCGTGAGGTGGCGATCATGCAGCTTTCGATACGCTTCTACTATGATCAAAGCGTTTTTACTGCGCTGTTGCCGTTCCTGCTAAGCTTTGCGGCTTTTTTACAAAAATTTCGAAGTGTAGTGGAATTTCCGTTCAGTGGAATGGAGGTAAAAAGGGGCGATCATGAAGCATCCGATACGCTTCTACTACGATCAATGCGTTTCTACTGCGCCGTTGCCATTTCTCCGACGATTCACAGCGTTTTGACCAAAATTTCGAAGCGTTGCGGAATCGCCGCCCAGTGGAATTGGAGTATAAGTTAGACATGCAGGTATAAGCACATGTAGTGAGATTTTGGGGCTTGTCCTAAAAGTTAATTTGGTCGACAGCCCACTCTTCTTAAGCACACTCTACTTGTCGTTGGTTGTTTTCATGGGAAATTTATTTTACCGTACTGTGTAATTTTCTTTAAATACCAAGAGTTTGTCTCACCGTTTTGCCGCAAAATGATCTTTACCCTTAAGCATCTGCGACATCCCCAGTCCCAACAAATTCACTCGACGAACCTTTGTCCGTGATTTTAGTTTTGAACTTCAGGTATTATGATGATAATGGCTCTGTCAAAAACTCGCGCATAATTGCAAATTCCTTCACACGAATAACTGTGTGCCGGGATCAAGGATGCTACAATGAAACATTCGAACCAACCACAAGAATGTTTTATAATTTAATATCAGTTGTTTTCATGAATATTGGCGAGTTCTGATTGGCTGAAAAAAAAAATTTCATAGCTCCATGGAAAAAAAATCACGTTATGCCGGAACTACTTTCGCTGAAGGTTATTGAGTGCGGGTCCTACACTCTGCCGTGTTCATTTACTTTCGTTTTACTTTCTTTCAGTATTTGGGATCTGAAAACTTTATCCCTATTGTATTCTTGCACCATACAAATATGAGTGGAAGGGGCTTTAGAAACGTTAGATTTAAAAATAAAGAAAATGAATGCAGTTTGAATTATTTCCGTGGGTGTATGTTGTCTGTAATATTAAATTATTGTTTGTAATGGTTGTAATGGGGTTTAACGCCACTTTAACAGCTAAGGTCATATCATGGCGGTCGGTGACGCAGATGTGTTTCCTGGCTTTCTCATACCAGTACTAACACAACTTTCTTTCCAAAGCCACCGACTACTTTTCTCACATGCTTCAGCAGAGGTGAGAGGCGAAAATACGCCGGAAAGAAGGTTCGCCTCAGCCGGGTATCGAACTCACAACCACCAGGTCATGAGTCCGACACGCTCACCACTGAGCCACCCGGGCGGGCATTAAATTATAAGGAATGAAATAGATTATTCAGTTTTTATTGCAAGATATCCCACCGATAAAACATAAGTTTGATATATTGTATCACAAACTGAAAAATAAGTGGGTAAAATCGAAATGCTGCCAAGACTGGAAAGGTGTCCTCATCTTTAAATTGAAAAAGCAGAGTCGAATGTAAGATATGGAAATAGTGTCTGAATTGTCGACAGTTAATCGCTCTTTTATACTAATTAGAGCGAACTAGCTGTTAATTCTGAGAGGATCTACTTTTCATTGTGTAAATACAATTTGTTGGTGGTAATTCGTCTAACATTTTCGGTATAAACGGTAAAAAAAAAATATTAGGCTTTATTACATACATGTAAGTTTTCCGTCAAAAAATACATGCGTCGCAGACAGATAATATAAAACACGCGATAGAAAAAATATTCGTATGTACACACCGTGAAATACGGTTCCAAATATGGTATAATGACGTTTCTCATACGTACATATTGATTTGCGATTTGCTTGGTGGAAATGTTATTTAATAATATTCATCCTCCATTCATAACAACAAAGTTATACGCGACTTCACCATGCATAATTTGTTTTATTTTAATTGCCGTTTTCGAATAAAATGTTAAAAAATGCAAAATTTTGTCATTGGAAGTTGTAGGTACGAGGGGTGTTCGATAAATTCGTGGAACTTCGTTGTTAAAACCATATTTCTTGATATTTTATGCTAAAAATTTGCCTATAATGGCATGAACATATTATAAAGGTGATATAGATATTTTGCAGTTTTAGAAAAAATTAAACGCAAAATATGCGTAACTATAGTAACTCATGTAATGTAATACCAGGCTCCGATTTTCTCCCGATTTGGAGTTTTTGTTTTTTTTTTTTTTTTTCGTGTAAAATGAACATTCAGAAATGTGTAAAATTGGTGACAATTGTGCACACGGTCAAATCACATCATATCGTCATTTACTTAAAACATTATCGCTGTGGTACTTCTGGTTACTGTAATAACATAGTTTTTATCTATCTCGTCAGTGCCAGATATTTTCGACGAATTTGACGTCTTCAAAAGATGTTGAATTATGCCCAATAATCTAGGTTTGTGTTTGACTCTTTAAAACACCAAATCAGATCATAAAATTGGTTTAGGGGGTCGTCACCTTTAAGTTCTTGTAATATTTCATTTGTCTACAACTGGTATGACTGATTCAGGAATGGAAACAACCTCGTTTGAAGATGATATTCTTGAAGGACGGTCGGTTAACGTCACGGCGTCAATATCGATGAGGACTGTGCGTGACAAAGTGAATAACAACCGGCGGGTAACAGTGGCCGGCATATCCGACAACGTTGGTGTTCTGTTCCTCAGTACACAGGATCTAGGATTGTCTAAAGTGAGCACGCGATGGGTAAGGGAATTATGAAGAAGCGGTACGCCGATCTCTTGACTTGTAATGACGTTGACGTTATTTTTTCACCTCCGGAGCCCGGCAATGTACGTTTAAATGTATTACAACTTTTGTGTTCTGTTCCTCAATACACAGGATCTAGGACTGCCTAAAGTGAGCACGCGATGGGTAAGGGAATTATGAAGAAGCGGTACGCCGATCTCTTGACTTGTAATGACGTTGACGTTATTTTTTCACCTCCGGAGCCCGGCAATGTACGTTTAAATGTGTTATGTAATTCTTTCATGAAGATTGTATTTCTTTATGAATTTGTATTAAATTTGGAGAATGTTTAGGATATAGATTGTTTTATATGTATGCTAGTTATAATGTTAATAAGTCGTCTGGTTTTATTTAAAAAAAATCCACGACTTCATCGAACAGCCCTCATTTATAACAAAAGGAATATTATGTTGTAAAAACTTTCCTGGTGCTTGTATGTACTTCTCGCTTCGTGAGAAAATTTTGACATCTCGCTCGACCTTCGATCTCGCGCGATGTCAAATTTTCTCACACTGTTCGAATCATATACAAGCACCTGGAAAGTTACTACAGCATTATATTCCATATATACAATTAAGCCGTTTTTACCAACCCATTCTAAAGATTTTATTCAAATTTCAGAGGAACACAGAAATACGGTTACTTTGCTAAGTAAGTGAAATGAAACTTTCAAGCCGTGGTAAAAAGCCAAATTTTGCTGTTTCAAAGTTATCTTTGGGGGAAAAATGTCTGCTTATCGGACAGTGTAGATCTAAGATCATACTACGCGTTCTGTTTCGTCAGACCTTCAGATCTACGCTCTCAAAAGGTATTTTAGTCGAGTTTAGTAGCCTAAGAATTAATGTAGTATAAGAACGACCATGCATATCGTTTAGAGTGGTCAGTGAAAACATGGACCCAAGCTGTAGATAAAAAGATATGCTTATATAATAGGACCATAAATACTACATTAAGGGGTCAGTTAAAAAGGACTTTTAGTGTCTACGTTGTGCGAGCACTAGCGACTATTCACGTATTATAGATCTACATTTTCATAACGCTAATAGATATTGTTGACTGTAATTCGCCATAACACTTCTGGATTGTCGCCATGACAACTGACAGGCGAAAGGCTAGAAGCAAACCATTTTCGACCCGATTCAAAGAGAACAATGTGCTACGGTCCAATTCATCAACAAACTAGTAATGCAAGTTGATGTATATAATTTTATGAGATACTTCCTACACTAACTTTTTCTTTTTATAAATCTAAGTATTTGGACGGAAATCACTTCTAATCGCTTACACAAAAACGTCACTAGATAAACAAATTATATACCTGTTAATATTGAAATTATTTGCAGATGATGATAAAAAGGAAGATATCACTCTTCAAAAATATTACATTCTATTTAACAACGGAAGCGAAGATGCTGTTTTATAACTCTTATATATTACCAGTTTTAGACTACTGTTGTATAATTTGGGGAAAAAATAACACGCGCTATGTTAACAAGGTTTCAACCCTTCAGAAAAGAATTGGTAAACTTATACTTGGCAAACCCGCAAAGTCACCATCAGCAGAATTATTTAAAGAATTGTGTTGGCTGTCGTTTTCGAACAGATGCAAATACCATGCTGCAGTACTTATCTACAAAACACTCCATTACAAAGCACCTGCCTATATGTTAGACATAATTCATGTATCCAGAAATTATAATTATTCATTACGCTCTCAGACAAACAATGATATAGTTTTAACTAAAACCCCAAAAACAAAAATATATACAAACACTTTTAGTTATTACAGTGTGAGCGTCTGGAATAATGTTCCGCTTGAAATTAGGAGTGAACCCAGACTAATAACATTTAAGAAGAAAGTAAAGCAGTATTTTATAAATGATCAACAATTATGACGTTTTTTTCCCCTCTCATTTTCCCCCAATTCTTTTGTATATAAATAGCAGCTTGTGAGTATCTGTCGGGTAAACGAACCATTGAGATGATCGACTTTTTAATTTTTCCGGCCATTTCATTTACCTTTGTACATGTACGTATACATATGTGTGCGTGTGTGAGAGAGAGGTAGAGGGGTGTGTGTGCGTATGTGAGAGAGAGGTTGAGGTGTGTGTGTATGTGAGAGAGAGGTTTTGGTGTGTGTGTGTGTGTGTGTGTGTGTGTGTGTGTGTGTGTGTGTGTGTGTGAGTTATGGTGTAAGAAGGCCATGTAGAAAATAAGATTATGTCTTAACATGTTACCTTCTCTAAATAAAGTTATTATTATATTATTATTATATATGATGTGGCTGTAATGTTAGAATTTGTCTTTGAAACGATAGAAAACAATATAGGACAAAGAGAAAACGTCTTTGCTGATGGATGGCACTGAACTTCGATACTTACACAGTTTCAAACTGTATTTTCTTTAACAAAAGAAGGTAGTCGAATATTGTACAAGTATTGTCATTGTACTTTATAAAATTAACTTTTGATAGTATTTATGATAAGATAAACTGACAGTTGTGATGCTATGGTTTCAACCGTTTCACTACCAAAGGAACATTTAAATCGTTTTAGACATCAATATCAAGTAGATTACAAATTCTACACTGCACGGCAGTTTATACGAAACTCCACAAATGTTACCCCTTCACTTTCAGTAGATGTTTTTTTATTCTCTGCCTTCAAAAAGGCGAACTAATTTATTTGGCAGTGAAAGATTTAATAGACTGAACAATAGCGTAGGAATACCAATTGTGAATTACAGACAATTAGTTCAACTACAAATACATTGAGGACAACATCAGATGATTTACCGACTCTGTAATGAATAACATCGACTGCTGTGAGCGTGCACAAAGATACTCCACAGAAAAAAAAATCTGTAAGAATGATACGGTAAGGTTTGTGTACACGGCCATGTGTTTGATTTAAAGTACGCTAAGTTTGAAATATTTACATTAATTCTTTGTGCTCTATCGTTTGAGTTATCTGTTTAATCACTTACTCTCTGTCCTTCTGATGATAGATATTTTTGGAATTTAACTTTTTAGCTTTTATAAGACCAGAAGGTGTTGTGGTTTACATATGTATTAATACTCCATAAATCTTTTTGTTTGATCTTCGTAGCTGCACCCGTGGCATAGTTCAAACAAACCTATTATTACAATAATTTAGCATAATATAAAACTGTTAAAAGATGCAAAAAAAGGAAAAGTTTGGAATATAGCGAATGTAAAGTCTGGTCTTGTCCTGCACTTTGTAAGAAATGTTGGCCAAAACAGTATCGAAATTGCAATGACGGTTTCTTGTCTAGATAAAGAAGTTGACCATTTCGTTTATTTAGGAGTTAAGTGACCAAGCATTTTTTCTTTTACCTTCACGAGCGAATAGTCTCTTAAAAGTGTGTGTAATATATCGTGAATATCTGATGCTTTCTTTAACTTTGATAAACACTCAGTTCCCCACTTTATAGCCATAGATCAGGAATGTAACTTTCACCTCTTTCACTGCCTATGCTAACTTAAAAAGCTTTTGTGGACGGAGCGGATCAAAATCAGACCGCACAGAAACGTTGCATATTGAAGGAAATTAAGTTTAAACTTTAGGCAATTTTTAGTCTGATAGACGGTTGTGGTTGCAGTTAAGAAATTCGATTAAGTGAAAATATTCTACTATGTCTGATTTTAGTCTTCAGTCCTCATTTTTTTTTTTTTTTTTTTTTTTTTTTTGTCTTCTTAATAAATTCGAACGTTAGACACTAAAAATGATAAATGTATGTACCATGGAATTTCATTACGATTTTGCTACAGTAAAAGTAAATTTAATGCAAATTACAATCGATTAGCTTAATCTCATTTTCTTTATAGATCTATATGGTGCAGTAAGTAAATGTAGTTAAATGATAACTTACGACGAAGTATTCTATCCGCAATAGGTGGTATGAACCTTTCAACCTCTCCATTGATCGGAACCATCCAAAATCCAGGAATATCCCTTGGTACCTTGTTTATGAAACCTTCTAGAATGGCCCCAAATTTCACATGAATAATGTCTATACCGCACTCTCTGACGAATAATGTTCCCGGCATTGCAACAAAGGAACAACCGGGTGTTGCATCAGTTACCAAGACAATTTTCTTTGCAGCAAATGGTCGACCATATTGGTAAAACAGACTTTTGGCTACCAGAAGTCCCTTGTCCGAGCATTGACCACGGAAAGAACTCTGTATATGTGTTAAACTTTGCAATAAGTGAACAGGTTTGGCCAGCACTGGTAGCAAGCTCTCAACTCCGAAATGTCCGATGACCACTGCACCAATTCTCGTTTTATCTGGACCCATGAAAGACGTGTGGACAAAATCGTTTATGAAGTTGACCAACCCACTGTGCCACATGGTTTTACCGGTTGGATGGGTGCGTCCAAGATTTTGTGAGGTGTAGATGACGAAAATTATGTCCGATGGAATCATTTCGACTGAGAAAGAATGCAGAAAAAAATAAGTTCATCATTATACAATGCAATGATATGCAAATTTATTATATTTCAATTTATTGCATTCAAATTTATCACATACACTGTGACCATGCTTGTTTTGCACATGTTTGATATAAGGTTTGTTTACGTTATACTCCTGCGACGTCACATGTAGGTAGTGTATTCGTTATTTTCAAAAGCAACTAAGCCAAAATTGTTCCTGTCAATACAGATGTCGAAATTGAAGATCGTTTAATGAAGAAGTAATATGTAAGGCTCTTTGGAACTACTTTTTGTCCCTGTTGCATATTCTTGTCAAAACGGTCAGACATTTTCGTTCATGACAATGACCAGTTATAAAAGTTGGGTTTTCAAGATCGTTAAGAACTTTGATTCTTGGAATAGAGGTATGTGGTAACGAACATTCTGGCATGCGTTGACTTTTCAGATTAAGATTTTAGTGAACTTGTCTTGAAAAGCATGTTATCAAGTACGCTAAAGGTTTGCTTAATGACATTTTCCAGACAAGTTTGATAAAGTCTTATCTCAATCGTCAGCTCATTATTAGGTTCTATAATATTTGAGTCCAGCTCTGCGAAAAAGGGGGTTTAACGCATCTGCAAAAAGTATTGAACCATATCAGTCTGCGCAGTCGGCATAGCAGACATGGGTCGAAACGTTTTGCTATTTGCATGTCAAAGTACAATTATACTTTATGATTCAGTCGGTTGTTACACAAAATGCTTTTTACCCATTAATATGCAGTAACTTACTTGGTAAAGTGCATAACGAAGATGAATTAAACCCGCTTTTTCCAGAGCGTTCCTCAATTACATTAACACGAAACCATCAGTAGCGACTTTTATTTAGTAATACAGCAGATCACATTTTGACCAAAGGTGAAAAAAAAGGGATACTGCACGTAAGAAGCATTTATTTATTTTTTTCCCTTTATACAATGATACAGTTTTTTCTATGTACATGTATTGACAAATACTGAATCATAATCCATGTCTTTAGATACAAGATGTAGCCAGGATTCTAAACAAAAATAAAGTTAAAAATCTTGTTGTCCTTGTAGCATTTGTCATAAAATTTCCATTTGTTTACTTGTTTGCATTATTCTAAGAGATTTATCTTTATATCTTCTGCTGTAGGTCGTAGTAAGCTCCTTCAGAGATGGTTGTATCGACAATATTTATACCTACCACAACTGCTTTTACACTGTTTACTGAGCAAAGAAATTAACATTATTTGAATTATTATCATTGAATGCTGCTGAAAACAGCAGAAGAAAAAAATGTACAAAACAAAGGACCTACTTTCAATTCCTTTCAGAGACGGATATAAATAGAATGGAGGGGGTGTCCGTAATAATCGCTGTTTAATGTTGATTGGGTGACTTATCTGTGCACCTCCGATCATGGCGTCCTCATTTACGATACCAACCGCAATATCTTGTTCTAATCTTTTTCCCTCGTCATCCTCGTCGTCAAACGGTGTTTCCGGAATTCGAATCACTTCAACCGAAGGCATAACATATTTACTGGTTTGAACTACCGGTGTTATACTCCGTGGATATGTTGATCCAAAGTTTTCAGGTGGCAGTCTCCTAACGAGGAGTGGATTGTTCCGAGAAACCGTCCTTGGTGTCAGGTTTAAGTACCCGGGAGGTCTAGCTGGAGTCGGTGGATATCCACCGTATTTTGCAATATTTAGATAGTGTGAATTACCTGTAACTAAAGGTCTTAAACTTCCATGTACAGGAAAGTATTTCGAAAACACAATATTATTGGGTCCCGTATACAATGGAGGTATTCTGTACAGATTTGGGGGAATGACTGGTGGTGTGTTGATGTTTAAGATATGAGCATTTATGAAGATAGTAAAGCATATCAGGAGTAGATACACTTCGGGTATCCTGCAGACACTTTCCATCCTTGAAACTTTTACTTTCTGCTGAAATGATAGAATGAAAGTAACTTTACATGACTTAATCAGTAAGAATACCGGTATGCCATGTGGTTTTATTTAAAAAGCCATTCAGTAAAATACTGCCATCAACTCGGTGTTCACACATTAAATTTTAGTACCATTATTATTGTGATGTACTTTACATCGAAACTGCAATGAAAAAAAACAAAACATATAGTTGGTTAAGAAATAAGGCAACTTATTTTCATTTTTTGTAGGTAAACGGAAAAGTGAAAAGTTTTTGCTACTAATTTCGACTTTTCTAAGCAAACTGTAGATAGAAAAGTGTTTTTTATTTAATTTCTTTCTTTCCTTACTTATTTATTTACTTATATATTTATTTATTTATAAACTAAAAAAAGTTCTTTTCTACTTTTCGAAGGAATATTTTACGAAGAAGAGTCGACATTAATGTGCCTATTTTCTGTTTTTCTACTTTCGCTCAGGTCGAAAAAGTCGATTGCAGAAATATGATGTCGTGATAAAACTGAATATACATGTATCACTGTTTCTTTTCCCGCAAATGCCTAAAACCAGAATTCCTTCTTTCCGCACATAAAGACAAAGGCCATCAAGTAACAAATATCAAGTAAGAAATATAATTTAAAAAAGCTTCTAACAGTAAACAAGCTATTTCTTTGTTCTATTGTTTCATATTTAATCGTCAGACGCCAATCGATAGTGTCATTTATGGAAGACAATTCACTAATGAAGATATATATTGAAATTCAAGTGACGCAGCGAATAGCTGCATGTCAACACGTCAACGATCTTACCTTTTCGACTGATGATCAAAGCTTTTGATCCTTTTGCGGACAGTGTAGCTGCAAGATCAGACTGCACAAAATGTACGGTCTGATCTTGCAGCTATACAGTCCGATATCGCAAGTTTTATTTGATGAAAACGGTTATGATTGGCAATGGTTTCGGTTTTGCTTCTGGTCTGAAATGTTCGTTAAATTTATGCGATAGTTATAAAGGGTTAACCCTTTACCACACGTCAATTTTCTAGACTAGTCCAAATTGAAAGTATTTGCTAGGTCAAAGTAAGAGAGGCATAAAGCATAAGATTTGCCCGGCTCTGAAAGGGTAGAAAACATTGTGGGAAAAGGAGAAAATGATGGTAACCAGCATTTTCTCCTTTTCCCACTATGCTTTCAAAAGCCTTATTCCTCTGAGTCGATAAAACTCGGAATAGTATGGTAAAGGTTCAACATCGAATTAAAAATTATAATTAAGATGTGTGGGAGACGAACATTTTTTTGACTTCGAAGCTAATGCTTTTTTTTGCTTGGGATTTTAAAACTTCGACTTTGGAGTAATAATGATAATAATATTGCAATAGATAGTGTAGATCTAGGATCATGCTGCTCTTCCTGTACAGTCTGATCTCGATCTGAAGTGTCCAACATATAGTTCTTTCAATCAGGCCTAATGTCCGTCTAAAACATGGAAATACTTGTAGTAACAAAATATAAGCCTTGATTTAGGCGAAAATGTTTTCTTATATCCCTCCTTCTCGTGGTCTCCTTATCACAGTCCATATAGGTCTCCTTATCACGGTCCATATAGGTCTCCTTATCACGGTACATATAGGTCTCCTTATCACGGTACATATAGGTCTCCTTATCACGGTACATATAGGTCTCCTTATATTGGTACATATAGGTCTCCTTATCAAGGTACATACCGGTCTTTAATAAACATTTGTTCATCTGTCCGTAGTTTAATCATTATCCTGCTAAATAAGTGAAATGGAACTTTCAAGCCGATAGTAAAATCCCAAACTTTGCTATTTCAAAGTATTTTTTCTTTTTCTTTTTTTTTGTGGGGGGAGGGGAGGTATCTCCATATCGGACAGTGTAGATCCAAGATCAGACTGCACGTTCTGTGCAGGCTGATTTTGATCTAGAGCGTCTGCAAAAGGTCTTTGAGTTGTGCATAGTAGCCTAAGAGTTTATAGAAGCGTCAAAAATATGAATCCAAAAAAAAAAAACGATCAGACTGGAACCTCTGCTAATAAAAGACGGACATGGAACACGATGATTGATATTTAATCAACCAATCGCTAGCTTATAAACTGAATTATTTTAATTCTAAGCTGTGAAGTTATACCAAATTTGCATAATTCGAAAATGCTGAAGATCGGTTTTTTTTTTTTTCTTCTCGACTGCAAACATGCTTTATTTCCTTTCCAAACACAGAAATTGCACAGTTCACTGAAACTGCCATTAAATTCATTTAATGCCGTACAACACCTTCACAAGTTTTTTAGATCCAATACATGACAACTTCTGACATAATCGTGGGAAAAGGAGAAAATGCTCGTAACAAAAACTGTTTCCTCCCTTTAAAATACAAGTCCAATTATTAGAGCCACATTTAATTTGTCGTCTGCAAATGCTTTCTTCATGAAGTAGTCAGTTGCTTTGGGACCAGTTACTAGAGTTTTGTCATTGATACAATTACATAATATTAGCATGGTTGATTAATCAAACTTTTCAAAGTTCACATCGATAAATATCTGCCATCAACATACCAGTGAGCATCATAGTTCAAGGTCAAAGGAATTGCACTTGCTAGAATTCCAGTTACTTTATTCAAGTATTTGGGCATCTGCAGGGGTACCTTTCACTAAGCTACGTAGATTTATGCAATTTTTGGGGACTGAATATACAAACGTGCGATCCCTGCTCTACTCGAAGATATGAACTGGCGTATGTTATGCAATTATTTACTCAAATCGTAGTTATGCAGTTTATTGAACCTTGTTTTCAGACTTGATGTTTTGCTTACAAAAACTGCGTACACCGATATACTTCTTAATAATATACAGTTCATATACAATGACTTCTGTTATTATACGAAATCAAAGTGAATCTTTTTAACTCTGTTGTTGTTGTTGTTTTGTATGATCCAACACTGCCCATTTATGGAAAAAACTGCTTGTTGTCCAAATATAATTTAAATACATGTACCCAGAATGGATTTATTCTATTCTTTGTTTATTAGCTCAATACCAAATAACCGCGAACTGTTAGGATTCTAATTGCGATCTACTGCACGTGTGCGGACGGTGTAGATCAAGATATGACTGCACAAAACGTGCAGTCTGATTTTGGATTTATCCTGTCCGATACTGTGAGATTTTATAAACATGAATAAACGGATTATAAATCAAATTTTTAATCTGATTTTGATCTATAATCGCAGCAAAAATACTTGACTGGTCAGAGCAAATAAGGAGTGTTTAGGTACAACAATTCATGCGAACTGATTAACCAAACAAGAAAAATTTGTTGGAAAATATTTTTTACTTTTTACCAACCAATCCCGAATTTTAAAGACCATTAGAAAGAAAGTTCTAAAAACATCGTTGGAAAAGGAGAAAATGCTGATAATCAGCATTTTCTCCTTTTAGAACAATCCAAAAACAAATTTCAATTTTGAGTCTCATTTATTTTGTCGTCTGCATATGCTTTTATATTGGGCAAGTCTAAAATTTTGTCTTTTGGTAAAAAGTTAATATAATTGATTTGAAAAGGAAAGAATGACCTATCTTTACCCTTAGAAGGCCGAATAAATCCAGCAGACATTTTTTTAGTGTTAAATAAACCCATATAATTAGAATTTCAGGGCTGCTTTTGTCAAGGATGTCTCATCAAAGCGGACACTGTAGATCAAAATCAGAATGTTGAAAAACGTGCAGTCTGATCTTTGATCTGCAATGTACAAAAAGGCGTCTATACTTGTGAAAGGCGCTTTACCTCTTTCAGTGCCAATTTACAAACACTCGACCTCTTCCGACGGCAAAAAGAAAAATTCGGTGTAACTCAGAAAGGTTTTCATCTTACAGCTTAGACTGAACGACCGAGTGGTAGCGATCCAAGATCACGACTGCATTTTATGTGTAGCCTGATCTTGATCTATGCCTTTCGGAAATGTCCGTTTTACCTACGTTTTTGAAAGTGTTAAGTGTGAACCTTTTACCAAACAATCCCGACTTATAAACACCATGAGGAGAAATGCTTTTGAAAACATTGTGGGAAAAGGAGAAAATGCTGGTAACCAGCATGTTCTCCTTTACCAACAGTGATATCTGCTTTTCCGAAAACAAATTTCAAGTTTTGGAGTCACATTTATTTTGTCGTCTGCAAATGCTCTCAAATTGGACAAGTCTGAGTTTTTGCAGTTTGGTAAAGAGTTAAAATGCGTCAAGGAAACGGGATGTTGAGACAAGCAATATTTCAGTGCAAACCACGGACACAATAAAAAATGATGCACGTATTGTTGTGTTTTGTGGTGCAAGCTTAATGGTTTTCTTACGTATATAGACACCCTTGTGGTCTACTATAAACTTTACCTTTCTCTTTGTAAAAAATTGAAATTCAAAATGCCTGAATGATGAAAGGAGAGAGGGGGAGAGAGAGAACAACAACTTTTACTTTCTATCTACTAGGTTATTAAATATATATCATAAAATTTAAACTACCTTTGGTCTTGCCATTGAAACCATTGTCGGAAAAGCATTTTCTCTTTTCTCCCACAATGTTTTCTAGCCTTTCAAAGACAAATTCCATAATTCTAGCCACACTCATTTTTTCGCCGGCATTTTTTTTTTTTTTTTTTCGATTTGGATAAGTCTGATATCTTGTTAAAAACATGAAAATGTTTCTGTTTTATAAAGCTACTAAGCGCTACTCAAAGACTCTTTCGGCCGTTGTTTTATCATCTACTAGCTTCATCTTTTTATAGACAAAACGCTACAAACAATTTAAGAAAAATACCGGATGGAAAAAGAGCGAAAGCCAATCTTAGCAATGTGTCTTCTTCGAACTCCGGAAAACAATGCTTGATACTTGACTATGTCATGGCAGTATTGAGAAAGTTCCGAACCTATTTGCAACATGTTGTTGATGAGTTCAAACTGTATTCTGTAATTCAACAAATGTTGAAATATGTGAAATGAACTTAACGTTTATAAGGATTTTCAAACGTTATTCTGTAATTTAACACCCTTTTTTTTCAACAAGGGAAAAATCTTTTTATATATGAAACAAAACTTACATCTCAATTATTTTTCTTGTCAACAAATTTCGGAAAAAAAGACACGGCAGATCCTAGATAAGATAGTACTTTGTGTGAAAACACTCTCCATAACATTCTAACTTTCGAAATAAGTACAAATAGAATTATATCAAGATCAGACTGCACAAAACGTAAGGACCGAGCTTTGATCTTCAATATACCCTGCTTTTGTCAAGGATAAAAATTTCATTTTTTTCAGTTTCAGTAGATTGTACTGTCACACATTTAAGGTGCTCCGGTTGATACTATAGGTTATTGCACTGGTATTGGAATATTGTGTTGAACGATTACTTTTTTTTTGTATAGTTGTCTGAGGTCGCGAGGGCAACTACGCAAAAAGAACGAGTTCAAAGGTTCAAAGCAGTATATTCCCATACAAGTGCAATACCTTTTCAGTGTATATTTTGATACTGAGAGAATGTTTTATATAATTTCTATGAACTAACGCTTTATTTACAGTATGATAAAAAATCGTAAAAGATTTACATTCCAATAATCGTTTGATTCTGTTTGAGAATCTGCACTAACTACATAGAAACATACAAAATGGCTAACAGGTCATCAATATTTCCTTGCTAGAAATCAAAATCGTCTCGTTTCTAAATCAATGGAACACAGCTTCAACAAAATAAAATGTGGGAAAAAAAACACTTCAGTCTTGTTGTCTGTATCATTCTTTCGTTTGAAATGCTTTCACAATAGTTTTTGCAATGCAGGAGAGACACTGGAAAGAGAGGAGGAGAAGAAGAAGAAGGAGGAGGAGGAGGAGGAGAGAGAGAGAGAGAGAGAGAGAGAGAGAGAGGGTAAGTGGGAGAGTTTCGGGGTGTTGGGAAGGGAGAAATTAGGTATAGTCGATGAAATAGGCTGCAGTTATGTCAAAAGTGGATTTAAAAAAGCAAACAAACAAATAAACGAAAAGCGATAGCCAAAAACGAAAGCAGGTCCTTACCAAGCGTCACGGTGAAAAAAAGCCTTGAAGTATATTATATGAAGGTATGCAATATGAAAATATATTACATACCTATGTAGAGTAATAGGAAAAAAATCAAAGTATACTATAAAACGTGAATACGTAACGTAATATAAGCTTTTTTTGGCACCAACCTGCTGACAATTTATAGGCAGTACAGTGTACATAAACAATCTTGTATTTCTCGCATAAAAAAAGTTACACAATAAATCGATATTTATTTGGACAGACGGATACACGAAGATTGACAATGGAAATATATCAAACAACACATAGTTGTCTTGCCACAACACTTGTATAACATAAAAGATCTTATGTTAAACAAATAACTTGCTTGTAACGTCATATTGACTCTGTCAGGGCAAAATATGTAAACTCGATCGCTTTCGATGGCTAAAAAAATTCGCCCATGGAAAATAAAAAATGATTTTAGTCTTATAGATATGACCAAACAAGGGGACGGTATAGATCCAAGATCAGACTGCACATTCTGTACAGTCTGATCAAGATCTAAATCGTCCACAAAAGCCCATGTTTTTCGCCTATGGAGCTGAAAAGATTAAACATTTCCTGTGATGTAAAACAGTTGTCGCGTTAATGGCTTGCAAATTCAGATGCATTAAAAAAGCACCTTTGTTTTTCATTTTAATCTGTCTCTATTGTACTCCCGCAACAATCAATGTCAGTTAGTCGTCAAATAATATGTTTTGTACCTTTTTACCCGAATTATGTTTTGCCAATATCCTATCAAAAAGCAAAACAAAAAAGTTCAAGGTTAAAGATAGGAAAAATGCATACTGTAAATGTCCAGTTTGAACAGGAAATGCAATTTACAGAAGACAATACGACAAATATACAGGAAGTCCAAAAAGAAAGTTTACAGTTTTAATGTCTATTTATGATATCTGTACGTTCTGCTAGATCAACGAAAACTTGAGCATGTATGGACAATAGATACATATTTTATTCTGTATCAATTTTAAGATTTACATCCTTATTCTTTTCAGAAAAATAGTAAATTTATTAAAATTACCATATTTTTTCCATGACGGCAGTTCAGTAGTTTAACCTCATCCTACCAACATATTTTTAACCTAAATCCTACCAACTGGGGTCTGTTTGGGTCCCAAGCTGAAAAATTAGGAAAATTGAAAAACAAACGCAAGTCATTGTTAAAACTGTTGAATGACACAAAATCAGTATATAAACAGGTAAATGAGATGATTTTGGTAAAATTTTACATTGTTTGGTCCATCCACTGATTGGTGCTAAATTCGTCCCGCTGCTTCTATTAACACTTTTCAACGATAGTTTGTTTGACACTACGAGTGTGTTTCGGACAAACTGGACGGCTGTAGGTGTTGCAGGTCACATGCATGTGTTCAGCGTCTTGCTTGCTGATTAGTTTTGAACACAAGAATGTCAATCATGACACATTCTGGAGAATGTGAAGGAATCCTTTGGGTTTTCACAATCCATAGCATTTGCAATTCCCATTTGTTGCTTTATAATGTCGTGTGGCTGTCGGCTACCAGTACCAGGAGGATGTCTCTGCCAGACAGTTCCACTGCAGGGAACATATCTATCTAAGGGATCCTTTGTGGCTAAATGGTAAAGTGTAGGGCCTGGGTTCAGTCCTCACTGAAAGCAATGGGCTTTTTGAGGATGTGTCCTTGGGCAGGACACTTCAGAGCCATAGCCTAGATATGGTGAAACCTAGGACAGACATGAATATGTGAGCTGTTATCGTGATAAGACAGAAATGATGCTGAAAGTGGTGTAAAACATCATTCAATCAATAAATCAATCTGTCTTCTTTGGCATCTGGTGCTTGTTGGTGAGGGTGCGGCTGATGCACTCGGTGGTCTACGTCACCTAGTTCTTGGTCATTTGGTCTCACCCCAGGGTCTCTATATCTAGCCCCTCCTCTATCCTGACCTCTTGCTTGGGCTCGATCGCTATCAGGAACAGGATGTACATATTCCTCCACAACACCCACAGGATTAGGTTGAGGCTGCACCTTTCCATCTACATCTTGTGTGTCACCTTGGTCTGATGGTTAGGATACATGGTGAACATTACCGGCTGAAGGGTCCGGGTCCTCAAATTCAGACTCCATAATATCTTGTAATGATGACTCTCAGAGACTGTGCTGCTATATACATGACCTTACTATTTCATTTGGTCATAATTCAGCCGAAACAAATGTGAGAATTAGTTATAAAATTGAAATTTGATTGTGGGGTCCAATCGGACCCCACACAAAAATAGTTAAGAATCAGCTCAAAACTCGAGAAATCATATCATTATGGCCATTTTTATCATAAGATCACCAGTTTTGACAAAGACATAAGATGTCACAAGTCTAGCGTCTGTACTTTTTTAATAGATTCATGAAAATAGTCGCTGGGGTCAAATTGACCCCAGTTGTTAGGATGAAGGTTTTAAGATGTTTTCAAGGTGTCTGTCCTTTTGAATCTTGCATTCTTGCACACACTCTTTAGAACTGTTGATTACCTTGCAATAGGAATACTGATCTTCCTTACCTCTCTCTTGAAGTTTCTGTGGGGCATAGATGTGCCCGTTGGCCTTGGTTTGTACACTAACGACTTCATCATAGCCCCAGAGAAAGAAATCACAAGGATATTAGATCTGGGCTGTGGGCGGGCGATGTGAATAATGCCTGGTTCATGTAACATGGGGCAACACCGCACACTACAAATGAGGTGTTAGATGCATTATATAATCAAAGCGCTAATGCACTGGAACAGCGGGTTTCTTTTCTTTCTCCAGCAACCAGCTATATTATTGTATAAATGCGCCAGATGGTGGAGATGTGTTAAACCCGACACGGTTTTTGTTTTATTTAAGCTGAAAATCTTTTGTTATCTTAAATGAAAAGGACGACAGAAACATGATGTTTTAATTTTTTTTTCAGAGAACATACAGTATCAAGTTGAACTGCTTTGTTTGAATATCACTGGCAGAACTATTTTGTTAGTGTACGAAATTGGTTTTGTTTACATGTGTATCCAGGCAAAACCTGCTGGAAGCAAAAATCTGACCTAGATAAAGATGGTAGGCTTCGAAAACCAGTATATACATGCACACGTGGTGTGGGAACTATGACAGCGGGGTAAACCCGCTGCCAAAAAGTGTGCCGATAGAGTAATTTCCAGGAGGTGAATCACTGTGGTGTAACATGGCCTGCCCACAACTCGGATCTCAATCCATGTGATTTCTTTCTCTGGGGCTATCTGAAGTCGTTAGTATATAAACCAAGGCCAACGACACATCTATGCTCCACAGAAACTTCAAGAAAGTAAGGAAGACGATTGTGGACACTTGTGTTAATAGTTTTAAAGAGCGAGTTTGAGAAGGCAAGCTTCAAGAGGACAGACATTTAAAGAATGTCATTAACAACGGAATTGACGTCATGGAAAAATATGGCATTGCAGTAAATTGATATGATTCTGAAAAGTATAGGAGTGTAAATCTTAAAACTGATACAGCATGAAACTTATATCTATTGTCTATACTTGCACAAGTTTTCGTTGATCTAGCAGAACGTAAAGATATAATCAATAGACATTAAAACTGTAAACTTTCTTTTTGAACACCCTGTATAGGAGCGTAAGCGAATTTCGCTAGTAATCGAATTTCGCCAACTATGTTCTCGGGCAATATTTTCGTATCTGTGACCCCATCGATTCACGGAAATGATTGATATCTTAGCAGCAAAGGTGTTTTGAACTGACATTTGCTTCTAATGACTGAAAAATACCTATCAATAGGAAAAAAGATCATAAGCGACCCCTCACATGCTTTTCCCCGCCATTTTATTATCACTTTTCAGGAGTCTCCTTTATATACAGATTTTTTATGATACTTTTAGCTTAAAACTTTTTTGTGCAGTCTATTTTCGGTTTAACAGGTTATCTTTTGAACTTTAATAGCTGAAGTTTCGAATGGGGCACCTAAAGGGAAATATATCCATATGAATGACAGAGGGGTCCTTATTCATTTTTTTCCTATGAAAATAGACTGAATCAGGTACAAAAATCACTACATAGACAAGAAAATAGCTTTTTCTGTGAGCTACAAAAGGTTATCATAGATATAAAGAGAGAGAGCTAGGATTGCGGTCCAAAGCCCACCACCTAACTATGTCAATGGTCAAGGTCAAAGCCCACCACCTAACTAGGTCAAGGTCAAGGTCAAAGCCCACCACCTAACTAGGTCAATGGTCAAGGTCAAAACCAACCACCTAACTAGGTCGCTGGTTTGAGGTCTAGGTCAACCATCTAACTAGGTCAAGGTCAAGGTCAAGGTCAACCATCTAACTAGGTCAAGGTCAAGGTCAACCATCTAGGTTTTCAACCACCTCCCTGCTTAAATCCAATTTCAACCACCTCCCTGGCTAACTCTAAAATTCAATCATCCCCTGCTTAAATTAATAATTCAACCATCTCCCTGATTAAATTAATGTTTAACCATCTCCCTGCTTAAATCCAATTCCAACCATCCCCCTGCTTAAATCCAATTCCAACCATCCCCCTGCTTTAATTAATAATTCAACCATATACCTGGCTAACTCTAAAATCTGACCATGTGTATGATTAAATTAATGTTTGACCATCCCCCTGCTTAAATCAAATGTAGGTCAAAGGTCAAGATTTAGGGCAAAGGTCAACAAAAAAAAAAAAAAAACTAGGACGCTCCTCTAAAAATCTAGGTCATTATAAAACTAACTCTCACACCCAACCATCCCCCTGCTGACTACTGCATCCCAGTTAACGCGTCTCATATTTTTAGCCCATATAGCTATATGAGCGAGATTACAGCATTTTTTAATTCGTCATGTGATATATATTCTGCCCTATACGCAGTAAATTTTCTAAGATCTGCGTCTTTATCTTAGTGTGTCCCCAAGCTAACGTATCGATATTGTTCCTGAGGATATAGCGTTTATCATCGTTTCCGCTCAAGGCGTAGAAAAGTTTAAAATATATCTTCAATATGTGACTAGAAGATATATTTTATATATCTAATTCTATTACAAACGTGATTATTGCTGTAATCCCATGTTTTTCTTCAAGAATAAAACCATTTCCAATGTCAGTTGTTATATCATCCATTCCAACCTTTGAAATAATACGTATAAAATCACCCGCGGAAACTTTTATAGGATCTACTAACGTCTCTGGTGAAGTGTATGGATATATAATTTCAATGCTTTCTTTCGCATTTGTAAAAATTTGAAACTTAAATTTAAAATTTTTAAAAAACCCACCTCGTATACCATGTTTTTTTTCTGCCGTTTGGATAAAAAAAGAATAAAGACTATCCATTTTCGGTATTATTTTTACTATTTTACCATCTACCGGCATCGGAAAGCCTCTAGAACTTTTAATATTAAAAAATGTAAATGGGTGCTCATCAAACTTTAAGGACTCAGAAAATTTACACCATACAACTATTTGACGTTTAGAAAAATATCCTCTTTCATCTATAATTTTTACCGCTTCTTCTTTTATTTTTATAGATAGATCATCTATATATCGTTTATTTACCACATCATTCTCATCAAAATTGTCTTTGTACAATCTAATTCGATTCGCTGTTGATATTTCACCTTTCGCTACATAGTTGGGATTACCGCTTAATAATACAGCTACCTCATTTCCAGCTAAATCTGTTACAATATTTGAACGAGTAAACGCTCTGTTTCTTTCTACTTCATCGTCTACATATCTTTTGTTAGCCACTTCAGCATCATTTTTAGGTTCTCCGACATTTAAAATCTCATTAAAATTCATGTTTAAATATCCACTAACGTTATATCCTCCGTTCTCTTTGATCAAAGCTTCTTCTTCTGCTGTAACTCCATTGATCAGTTTGTCCACATATTCTTTGTTCACCGCTTGGTATTGAGTAGAAGGTTCTGGTATATTATCGACTCTATTAAAATCTATATCGATATCAGCGGTAGCTCTATAATAACCATTTTGTTTTAAAAATACTCCTTCCTTAGAAACTGCAATATCTCCTCCGGTAATACCTCTGATAGCTTCATCTACGTAATTTTTAGTAGCTACGTCCTGAGGTTTAAACAAGTCTTTTTTTTTTCTTCTAATTTTTATCGCTATAGTTTCATCCACATATCTTTTATTAGCCGCTTCTCTAGGATTAGTCGGTTCTCGTAAACCATATAACTTGTTCTTCCTTAAAAATATATCACCCTATGCTACATATCCAGTTGAATTTCTTGAATCGAAAGCTGCAGTCTTGTCAACGTAAGCTTTGTTAGCAGCATCTCCTTCGAGAGTAGGTTCTTTTAGATTGCTGAGAGTAAAAGCATCTTTCATGTCAATGTTGCCACTCGCTATATATTCCCTTCTACCCGTTTTTAAAAGAACTCTATCTGACTTTACAATATCCCCAATAGCTGTATCAACATATACACGATTTACAGCATCACCATCATTTACAGGAGGAGGAAGGTTTTTTATCATGTGAGTATTGTCAAAATCTAAAGAACCTTTGATTGGGAAGCTTCCATTTTGTTTTGGACCTATCACTCCAATACCTTTGGTAATGTCAACATATACCTTAGTTGCCACATCTTGAGGATTTACAGGGTTACTAATCCTGGTTAATGTATTACCATTCATATTTATAGAACCAGTGACGACGATTGTTCCATCCTTACGTAAAAAATTATTATTTATGTAAGCGAGTGACACACCATCACTGCTTGTTTTATCATGCTCTTCCATTCGTCCGAATTTATCAACAGGCATTTTTAATATAGCTAAAAAAGTTTATTTAAAACATCTTGAAACTTTTTCTCTGCCTTCGTTTGAGAAGAACCTGAGCTTAGCTCTTTTAGAATGTATAAACATAAATGACCGCAAAATACTTGCCCAGCTTGTTGTAATTGATCAGTATTATAGTGTATAGGGCTTTTAGATAGATACTCTCGAATTTCAATAGGTGGTTGTATGCCGTAACTGTCAAAATAAATTTTAGTTTTACCGTTTTTATACCAAGCGACCCAATGCGTACCAGGTCCACCACTTTTATCAAAGTTTACTATACCACATTCTTTTTTATTCAGTTTTCTCGGTAGTGTATCTCGTAAAAAGACTCCTCTAAAATAAGGTATCTCTAATCTTTTTGCAGCATCTTCTAACTCGAAATTGTTCAACGGTTTATTTGGTAGAATTACGTTTTCAATCGAAATATCTAACATTTTTTATAGTTAAATATTTGTAATATCTTTATTGTCAACCCACGAATTAAATTCGTTGGAATAACCTTTCCACTTTACAAGAGATTTCTTTTTTCCTTTTTTAATAACCTTTTCTATCCTATACAGCTCTTGACTGGTTTTCTGTAGTTCAGGTTCATAAAAGGTACCTTGTATTTCTTCTCCATTAAGATCCTTAATTTTATATGTTACGGGTGATGTGTTTTTTACTTCAGAAACTGTAAAAACCTCTTCAGTCCATCTTGTTGTATAACCTTTCTCAAAAGTCTTTTTCTGTTTAGCTATCCTTACTTTGTCTCCAACGGAAAACTTAGGTTTTATATCTTCTTTTATTTCGATAGGGTAAAGATTTCTCCAAATTTTGGTTTCATTTTCTTTTTTACTAGCATTTACTGGTGTCATCTTAATGGATGAATGCCTCATGTTATTATATTCTTTAACGAGATCCCGTAGCACATTGATGTAAACGTTTGTAGAGTTAGTGGAAAAATACTTCCACATTTTTTCTTTCATCGTTCTAATCCATCTCTCAACAACGCTAGATTTTTCCTCATTTTCAGTAGAATACAATTCAACCAAGTCTTTAACATCTTTGTTATAAAACTCTTTACCCTTATCCACCCACATTTTTTCGGGTTTTCTCTCCTTAAAAATACTCTTCAATGCTATAGCAACAGATTTCCCTGTTTTATCTTTTAATGGTATCAACCATCCGTATTTAGAAAAGATGTAAATGACAGCGAGAAGGTATTTAACGTCACGATTAAACTTAGAAAATGCTTGCATGTCTACTAAATCCGCAGCCCATATCTTATCTATACCGTTTACTATAACTCTCCTTTTCTTAAATTTTCTTTTTACGGGTTTATGTAATTCTTCCGCTAAATTTATCAAATTTTTTTTTTAACCCCCATTCCAAATTTCATCTTCGTTCCAATGAGTTTACTTACCAAACCTCTTTCCATCTTTTCTCTAATAGTAGGATTGTAAATACCTTCTAACTCTGTTAACATATTCTTATCGCACACCGCGTTTCTTGTGGCAGTGTCATTGTGCTGAAGATAGCAAACATCATGATGATATGCAGCTTTATCAACGCGGTTTATTGGTTTACTCCATTTCTTTGGTGTTAAATCTGGATTGAGTCTTTTCTTTAATTTAGTGCCTGGTCCCGTAAAATTCTGACCAGGGAGATGCATTTCAGTGGGCAAATTATTTATAGCTTTATTTAGCAATGATCCTCCCTTTGTCGACTTAACAAATTGGGTTTTAGTTGTTCCACAAACCGCACATTTCCCACGTTTCATATTTCTTTTATTTTTAGTAACAACATACGTTATATTCTTTGTATCAGTATTTTTTCTACATCTAACGCAATACATTTTATAATATAAAAATTAAAAATCTTATATAAAAATGGATATTATAAATTTATCATGGAATGAAGTAGTATCAAAGAGATTTAATCACTCCCTTTTACCAAAAAGTATTAGAGGTTTAATTATAGGCAAATCAGGATGTGGCAAAACTACTTTATTGTAAAACCTTTTACTTAGACCAGGTTGGCTCGACTACAACGATTTGAGTGTTTTTGGAAAAAGCCTTTTTCAACCGGAATACCAAATACTAAGAAAGGCTTTTGAAGAAAAACTACCAAAAGAATGTATCTTAAGGTTGTTTAACATGTGTGATGAGATACAAGAACTAAACATTGTACCAACAGCTTTAGTTGAAGAATGGATTAAAACGATTAAAATTAAATCGGATATAGATTGCAACTTCTTTGAAAATGCGAGTGATGTGCCTGATCCGAGAGAGTTAGACTCAGAAAATAAAAATTTAATGATTTTTGATGATTTACTTATAGAAAAGCAAAATAAATGCGAGTGTTACTACATTCGAGGAAGGCATAGTAATGTTGACTGCTTTTACCTCTCACAAAATTTTTTCAGACTGCCGAGACAAACTATTAGAGAAAACGCTAATTTTATTTGCCTTTTCCGACAAGACTTAAAAAACATTAATCATATTTATAACGATCATGTAGGTGATGATATGCCAAAGGATGAGTTTAGAAAATTTTGTCAAAAGGCATGGGAAAAACCGTATGGTTTTGCTATCATTGATTTAACCAGTAAAAAACACGATGGGAAGTACAGAAACGGTTTTGACAACTTTTACATACCTAAGTCAGTAGTATAAAAAAATATTCTCGCTTTTTTAAAAATGGAAGATCTTTTAGAACAAATTGTAAAAAATACGGAACACAAAACATCATTCCAAATCATAGTAAGCGACAACAAAACACGTTTTAGAACAAGGTTTAATCCCCCTATTCAGCTGGAAAAGGATAAAGTATATGAAATAGCTTTAGTAAACCTTGAAACTTACTACTCTTTTCCAAACATTGATGAAACAAACAACACATTCGTTTATTCTCCAGACAATGGTAATTCATGGATTAAAATAAAAATACCCGAAGGAAGTTATGACCTTGTTGACATTAATGATACCATTCACCAGGAAATGAGAAAAAAGGGTTATTACGATGAAGTTAATGAAGGGTATTATATTAACATTTCTGCGTACACCAATACCCTAAAATCTGTTCTTACTCTGGAAAATGGTTATCAAGTAGATTTTAATCAACCAGGCTTGATTGGCAAAGTGTTAGGATTTACTAACGCTAAATATACACAAGGATTTTACGAGTCGGAGAATGTAGTGAACATTCTTAGTATAAATAGTTTGCTCGTTAACATAGATATTATTTCAAGAAGTTATGTTAATGGTACAACAAAAAACACTATTTACTCTTTTTTCCCAGATGTTGCACCTGCATATAAGATAATTGAGTCACCAATTAATTTAGTATACTTACCAATAACATTAGATGAAATACATAACCTAGAGGTAAATATTACGGATCAAGACGGCAATTTACTAAATCTTAGAGGTGAAAATTTAACAATTAGGTTTCATATTAGAGAAGCGAGATAAATAAAAAAATTATATATATAAAATGACGAGTTACACTAATGTTAAAGTAAATATATCTGAAGGACAAAAGCAAAAGCTTCAACACGCTATTAAAGCTGGTTGCCCAGTAAGTATTCGTTTAGGTCATGAAGATTTACGAGGTAATGATGTTTTAGCAATTACCAATTCACAAGCAAGAAAAATAGCTAAAGCCTATGAGGATGGTAAGGGTATCACAATCAAAATGTCTGCGAAACAACTTAAATACAACACGAAAATAGAGGGAGGTTTTCTCGGAATGTTGGCCGGGTTAGCTGCTAGAGCTTTGCCGATGATTGCAAAAACCGTTTTACCAGCTTTAGGTGTTGGTGCTCTCTCTGGATTAGCCTCATCAGGTGTACAAAAAGCAATGGGGTCGGATCTTTATCTTAAAAAAGGAGGATGTGTTTGTCAAGTTGGAACTGATGGATGTGGATTATACTTAAAGCCATACAAAGGTAAAGGTTTAGAGTCTGTTGGTGATGGCTTGTATTTAAAGCAAGGCGGGAAAATTTATGATGGAAGAGGAATTTTACTCGGACCTAATAGTCCATTTGCTAATATCCCTATCTTAGGAGCTATATTATAAATATTATTTACAGCAAAATAAAATGCATAAATTTGGTATAAAACCTAATATTACTACTCAACATAAAACTATATTTTGGAAACCTCACGAAGTAAGATATCCTCCTTTAAAGCAAGATCCTCTGAGGTGGAAAATATACTCACAAGTAGCTACACTCAAGATTCCTCCTCGTGATTGTGTGAGACTTTCGCTAGGATTTGGTTATATAACTACACGAGGAGTTGTATTGACATCTATTAGTAATAAATGGAAAGATAGTTTAACCATTTTTAATGGGGCACTTCTTGACAATGAGGTTAATGATATCATAGTCTACATTTATAATTTCTCACGAGAACCGATTGAAATACCTGAGGGTGAGTTATTCTGCTATATAAAATATCTACAATAAAATAAAAATTTATAATAAAATGGCAGATACAGATCAAGAACATCCCTCTAAAAAACTCTATCCTCCGTTACCAAATCCAAGCGCCCCATCAATTGAAATGATGTCACTAGATGACAAAGGTCATTCCTACCGTTTACAAAAAAAATCCAAAGTACAAAAGTTTCTCGAAAACGAAATTCGAGAAAGAGATTCCTTAGCTAAAAAATATTCTAGAGCCGCGAGAGTAGTTGATAACGTCGACACAGTTTTGATCACGGTAACCATGGCTTCAGGAGTAGGTGGAATTGGTTTACTATCTACTATCGTAGCTATTCCGGCTGTCATAGCATTAGAAGCATCAGCTGCGGCAACCGGGCTTCTTTCAGTAGTAGGTAAATATGTAGTAAGAAATTCAAGAACCAAGGCAGAAAAACATCAAAAGATTCGAATGATAGCTGATGCTAAGCTCGATACAATCGCTTCACATATATCCAAAGCTTTAATTGACAATCATATATCGGATGAAGAGTTTAAACTTATCATGGAAGAACAAGAGAAGTATAAGAGTATGAAGGATGAGATAAGAACAAAAATTAAGAAAAAGATATTTACCGAAAATGAAGAAAGTTTAATTGAGAGAGGGAGGCAAGAAGCGCGTGAGTCCTTTCTGAGGTTGGTTGAAAAGAATCATACCTCTCCCTAAACCAGGAAAAATAAATTTTTCGTGCAATTGTAGTTATGAAACGTGTTTAAAAACTACATAAAAAACTATATAAAAAACTATGTTAAAAAATTATTTCAGTAATTAAAAAAATGTCTTTTTTAAAAATCGCTGATCCCACAAAAAGGGATTTAATTGTAAAAGAGTATCTTGAAACGAGAAAGAATATTAGGGATAATCTACTAGCAGAGAGAACGGGTGAACAAGAATTACAAGCTGATCTTTCGAAGTTTTTTAAACCTATAACGGAAACGCAAAAAGCTACAACAAAGGAGATTACAGAGGGTATCGAAAAGTTGCCGCAAGCTATTACGTTTCCAGCCTTTCCTTCTATCACAACTTATGATAAATCGACAGGAGATTCAATATTTATTGGTGAAATAGCGGAAAACTATTTAAAAAAGTTTGCTACTAAGGAAGGAACTGATAAAACGTATGGAATATATGACAAAGATGGTGTTTTTTATATTGGTAACAAACCAATTGCTATTCAAGGTGACAATATTATTGTGGAAGGTGAGGAATATGAAGGCACACCTGGTCTATGGGAGTTAATCATATCTAAACAACCGGATAGTACTATTTTTACGAATGAGGATTATGTGAGTTACGCGAATTTGATGGTAAACATCAACTCCATTTATCGCGACAACAACCCGAAAAGTAAATATCCTAAATCTTCTAGAGTTAAAAAATGGGGCAATATAGTTAGACCTATTTCGGATAATAAAAAATTATATGGGTGAAAGGATATCGTTGTTATCCCATCTGACCCTAACGCATTAATAGAAAGACTAGACCTGTTGTTGGCAAGTAAAGAAGCAGGTAACACAGGTGTAAGAAACGAGTTAGTGGGTATTTGTGATGAATTAAAAAGACAAGATGTTTTAAATTCACACGCTTATAAAAATTTAATGTCTATATTATAAAATGATTATCACTGATCACGGATTTACGAGCAGTTATTCATACGGTGGTTCCGGAATATTTGACAGCATCGCTAACCTTTTAGCGAGGCTTTTTACGAGTAGCGCGGCTAAACAAATTGCGTCTTCTGCCCTTGATGTGGGAAAGAGTGTAGCTAAGGAAGGAGCGAAGAAAGCTTTAGAGGTTGGAAAAAGTGCTGCTGTAGACGTGGGGAAAAAATTGGTTACAAAAGCTTTGACACCAAAATCAAAGAAAATTTTACAAAAATATAGCGCAACACCGAAACCCGCGCAAACGCAAGACATTAATACATTAATAGATGGAAGTTCCATTGCTATTCAAGACTTAGTTAAAAAATTAAACAGTGGAGCAGGCATTAAAGTAGTATGAAGAAAACAATAAAATTAAGTTAAGAAAATTATAATCATTATATAAAAAGAGAATGCTAACATTTAATCCTATATTTCATGAAAAATACAATACTAGTACTATTATTATAACAGGTGCATCCTTTAAACTAAAAGATTGTGAAATCCTCAAAATTGATAAAACGAAATATGGTTATAAAAAAGCTGTTGTGAAGTTATCTCCCAAAGAAGTAATCAAGATGAAAGAGATTGAGGAAAAGGTGAATGAACGTTTACAAGAGTGGAACATACCCCAAATAACACTTGTATACGGTAATAAAGTTTATCCTAAAACTAAAATAGATACCGCAAAAAGCATTGAACTTAAAGGTGTGTTTGTTAATGATGAAAATAAGTCTTTTCCCCAGCTTTGGTTAGAATAATTATAATTTAAAATTATAATTGTAATAATAAAATGGACATTTTAAAAATCGATAGCCCAATTCCAAATAATGCTAGTATTGATGAGTATGAACACTTTGAGTATGAACCGATCACAGGTGCAAATCTCAACAACTCGGGAGGAGATATTAAAATTTCTATTGAAACCCAAGATATTTTTACCCATCCTAGTGAGAGCTATTTACTTATAGAAGGTCGTTTAACAAAAGCTAATAATACAGCTTACGCAAATGCTGACAACGTTTCTCTAACAAACAACGCCCTGATGCACCTGTTTAAAAATATCAGATATCAACTTTCGGGTATGGATATTGAATCCTTAACACATCCTGGTCAGGCTACTACAATGCTTGGGTTGTTAAAATATCCGGATGATTTCTCCAAATCACATGGGTTAAACCAATTATGGTATAAGGATACTGGAACTACTGCTGATCCTGATGAAAACGTGGGTTGGAATATAAGAAAATTATACATCGTTGATAATCCTGACCCAAAGGGAACATTTAGCTTTAGGGTTCCATTAAAACATATATTTGGTTTTTGTGAAGATTATGAAAAGATATTGTATGGAATGAAACAAACTCTCACCTTGACAAGAAATAATGATAATGATGCGATTTTTAGAGCTAATGATGTTGATGCTGGTAAAATTACATTGAATAAAATATCATGGTTTATGCCTCACGTGATGCCCGCGGATTCGGAGAAAATGAACCTTTATAAACTTATTGAGAAAAAAAGAAAAATTTCCAGTTGGATATAGAATGAGACAGTGTGACTCCATTACAGTTCCTCAGTCAACATCATTTACCTGGAGACTTTCAGTTAAATCATCCCCTGAAGTGCCACGTTTTATCATTGTAGGCTTTCAGACTAATAAAATTGGTGATCAAGAGCAAAATCCATCCATTTTCGACAATGTAAACGTTAAAAATATTTATGTTATGTTAAATTCTACTCGATACCCCGCGGTTGACTACAATCTTTCATTTACTAGTCAACAATTTAGTAGAGCGTATGGTGACGCCGCATTATTTAGATCTAAGTTTTATAGAATGAGTGAATTGGTGTCAAACCCTAACTTCACCTCTTCAGAGTACAAAACCCTTTATCCTTTGTTTTTGTTTGACGTTTCCAAGCAGAGTGAAAGATTAAAATATTCTGTTACTGATATCCAAATCAAGGCAAATTTCGACGTCAATGTGGCGAATGACACCGAGGCATATGCTATTATTTTTAGTGATAGGTTAATTAACTTCCAGTCTGACGGGAATAAAATGAGTGTAGTGATTTAAGTTAAGATATTTTTTCTTATATATAAAGAATGATAAAGATTATTGATTTAAAGAAAATTCTTAAAGAAAATAATATAGATTTCCACGCATACTGGGGTAAAAAGCGGTTAGTCGAGTTGGTGAAAGAACATGGATTATCCCCAGAGGTGTCACCTAAGTTACCTAAAAAAGAAAGAAGTAAATACCCTATATTTAATAGATTAAAGACTATTATGTATAATCCTAAGAAAGTTAGTTTAGAGGATGTTGAAACAGGTGAAATAAAAACCTTTCCATCAATTTATAAGGCGGGTAAATTTATAGATCGCTGCCCACAAACGGTTGAGAACTGGAATGGGAGAACTTGGAATAATAAATATAAGATTAACATTCAATAATTTTATTATAACAATGATTAAGTTATAATAAAATTAAGTTAAGCATTTTTTTTTTTTTTTTATATATGAAATGGAGAATATCGATTATAATATATATACTATAAAAGGTTTAAAAAATTTGGCAAAGCTTAGAGGACTCCGAGGATACTCAACGCTTAGAAGAGCCGAATTAGTTGAGCACCTAAGGAATCCTCCACCTAGAAGGCCCACATTAAGAGATTTAAGACAAAAAGCTAGGTCTAGAGGAATCCAAGGATACTCCACGCTTAGAAGAGCCGAATTAGTTGAGCACCTAAGTACTCCTTCACCTCCTACTCATATATTAAGAAGGCCCACATTAAGAGATTTAAGACAAGAAGCTAGGTCTAGAGGAATCCAAGGATACTCCACGCTTAGAAGAGCCGAATTAGTTGAGCTTCTAAGGAATCGAGGAGCGCCAATATTAGATTATGATACTGGAGATAATTTTGAAGCCTCAGAATTAATACCAGCACCTTACACACCACCCCCGGTTCCAACTCCACCTACATCCGCAGTTGAGGATTTGATGAACTATTTAGATAGTATCGAAGAAGTTCCAAAAAATATATCACCTAGGGTAGAAGCTTTAAAAAGAAAAATAAATAAGTTATATGAGGATATAGATAAGGATAAAGATGAAATAGAGATTGAAGAAGGACCATCAGCATTTAGAGGATTTATCAAACAATATTTTATAAAAGGTAAAAAAGGTTTTACACCCGCAAATTTCCTTGATTTAGCGAAAAATAAATTAGCAGATGTTATGAGAAATAATCGTCAAACATAATTTAAACTTATTATGAGGTGTATGATGAAAAACTCTAAAAGTAATGAATTAAATCCTACGGATTTTCATTCTGGTTTTCCACTCGTTAATTTAGAGGGGGATGATGCGAATGAATTATATAAAGAAATGGGGGAACAGATATTAACTAATATAGCAAATTTGCTAATGGAAAAAGATTATTTTGAATTTTATTACATAATCGATTTAAGATTACACACAGTATTATTTAACCCAATAAGAGGTAATTCTTGGATCCAAACTCCTTCTAAGGTAGCAAATACAAAAAGTGTTATTAATCCGAAAAATAGTAATGATGATATGTGTTTTGCATATTGTATTCTTATAGCTTTGAACCCAACAATTGAACATCCTGAAATAATCGAAAGACTAAGACCTTTGTTAAGCACTATAAATATGAAAGGGATTAATTACCCCGTTTCCCTTCAGGATAGAATTAAATTTGAAACCCTAAATCCATCAATATCAGTATCAATTTTTGGGTATAAAGATTCAACTGGTGTTTATCAACTTAGTTTAAGTAAAGAAGTTTATAAAAGAGAACATCATATTAGACTTTTACTTCTTGAGAAGGATGGTAAAAAACATTATTGTTTAATTAAAGATATGAGTAGATTGTTATCTAAACAAATATCTAATCATAACGGTAAAATTTATATTTGTGAAAGATGTTTAAATCATTTTCAAGCAGAAGAAACTTTAAATAAACATTTAGAGTATTGCGGTGAAAAAGATGCTTGTAAAATAGAATTACCTGAAAAGGGTACCAAGATATCTTTCTGGCATTTTTATAAACAACAGAGACACCCTTTTACAATTTATGCGGATATGGAGTCTACATTAGAAAAGAAAAACGAAAAGAAAGGCAATAGGTCAAAAGTAATTAATGTGCATAACATTTCGGGGTATTGTTTTTACGTTAAATCGCTTTATGAAGATTTTTACCCTTCAAAGATTTTCCAATATTCTGGTGAAAATGCATCTAAGAAATTCGTAGAGGAATTAGAAAATGTTATAAGAGAAATAGATAGGATACCGATGAGGGAAATTATTTATAGAGTTGAGGATAAAAGAGATTATGATAAAGCAGAAAACTGCTGGATATGTGAGGGAACATTTTCAAAATGTAAAAGAAAGACAAAGGAGAAGAAGAAAGATAAAGAGGAAATATGTCCAGAATGTAAAGAACCACTTAAAAAATGTAATGGTATGAAAAAAGTGAGAGACCATTGTCATTATACTGGAAAGTTTAGAGGAGCCGCGCATAGTGTGTGTAATTTAAAATATAGACGACCTACTTTTACACCTGTATTCTTTCATAATTATAGTAAGTATGATGCTCATTTATTTATAAAAGATTTAATGAGTACACCTGGTGAGACGAGTTGTATACCAACAAACAAGGAAACATATATAAGCGTGTCTAAAAATGTGCCAATAGAATACGTTGTTAAAGATGAGAAAACGAAAGAAGAAATAAAGAAAATTAAAATGCATGAGATTAGATTCCTCGATAGTTTAAAATTTTTAGGTAAAAGTTTAGATGAATTAGCCAGCACTCTAGCTAATGAGGACAAGACTAATCTCACGAAATATTTTGAGGGGGAAAAACTTGAATTGGTCTCTCAAAAGGGTATATTCCCATATGAATGGTTTGATAACCTTAGTAAATTAGAGGAAACAAAGTTACCTAAACAGAGAGAATTTTACTCGAAGCTTAAATATAGCGGAATTGATAAGGAGGATTATCAACACTCATTAAATGTATGGAAAACATTTGAGATGAAAACTTTTAAAGATTATCACGACTTATATAATATGACTGATGTTCTACTGTTGGCAGATGTCTTTGAAAATTTTAGGGATGTTTGCTTTAATAATTACGGATTAGATCCATCATGGTTTTATACAGCGCCGGGATTAGCTTGGGAGGCAAAGTTAAAAACTACTAAGGTAGAATTAGAATTATTATCAGACCCCGATATAATTTTATTTATTGAAAACGGAATAAGAGGAGGTACCTCAACCATTTTTAAACGATATGCAAAAGCAAATAATTTGTATATGGGTAAAAAATATGACTCAAAGGAAACATCAAAATTTATTGCTTATTTGGATGCGAATAATCTCTATGGTTGGGCAATGTGTCAAAAACTTCCCATTGGTAATTTTAAATGGATGGATGATTTAGAAAATTGGCAGAGTCACCCTTGTATATTAGAGGTTGATTTAGAATATCCTAAAGAATTACATGACTTACATAATGATTTTCCGTTGGCTCCTGAAAGATTAAAGACTGGTAAAGTTGAGAAACTTATACCTAATTTATATGATAAAAATAAATATGTACTACGCCACGAAAATTTAAAGTTGTATTTAAGTCTAGGTCTAAAGCTTAAAAAGATTCATAGAGGGTTAACTTTTGATGAGAGTGAATGGTTAAAACCTTATATCGATAAAAATACTATACTAAGAGCAAAAGCTAAAACGGAATTTGAAAAGGATTTCTTTAAACTTATGAATAATTCCGTATTTGGTAAGACGATGGAAAATATTAGGAATAGAGTAGATGTAAGATTAGTTAGTACGAGGGAAAAAGCAGAAAAATTAACCGCTAAACCAAACTATTACGATATAACCGTCTTTGATGAAAATTTATGTATAATTCAAATGAAAAAACCGCGTTTATGTTTTAATAAACCTATTTATGTGGGGATGTGTATTTTAGATTTAAGTAAGACATTGATGTATAACTTTCATTATAATTATATTAAAGATAAATATGGTGAAAAAGCTAAACTTCTTTTCACCGATACAGATAGCTTAATGTATGAAATAGAAACGGAAGATTTTTATAACGATATTAGTGGTGATGTTAGAGATTGGTTTGATACAAGTGATTACCCACCTGATCATCCTTCAGGTATTCCCATAGGATTAAATAAGAAAGTTGTGGGTATGTTTAAAGATGAAACAAGTGGTAAGATTATTGAGGAGTTTGTTGGTCTCAGGTCCAAACTATACTCTTATAAAATGTGTGATGATGAGGAGGAAAGTAAAAAATGTAAGGGAATTAAAAGGCATGTAGTAAAAGCATTTATTAAACATGATCATTATAAAGAGTGTTTGTTTGAAAATAAGACGCAATTAAGGAGAATGGTAGTTATTAGAAGTCATAAGCACGAGTTGTGTACTGAAGAGGTAAATAAAGTCGCCTTGAGCGGAAACGATGATAAACGCTATATCCTCAGGAACAATATCGATACATTAGCTTGGGGACACACTAAGATAAAGACGCAGATCTTAGAAAATTTACTACGTATAGGGCAGAATATATATCACATGACGAATTAAAAAATGCTGTAATTTCGCTCATATAGCTATATGGGCTAAAAATATGAGACGCGTTAACTGGGATGCAGTAGTAAGCAGGGGGATGGTTGGGTGTGAGAGTTAGTTTTATAATGACCTAGATTTTAAGAGGAGCGTCCTAGTTTTTTTTTTTTTTTTTTTTTTCTTTTTTTTTTTTTTTTGTTGACCTTTGACCTAAATCTTGACCTTTGACCTACATTGGATTTAAGCAGGGGGATGGTCAAACATTAATTTAATCATACACATGGTCAGATTTTAGAGTTAGCCAGGTATATGGTTGAATTATTAATTAAAGCAGGGGGATGGTTGGAATTGGATTTAAGCAGGGGAATGGTTGGAATTGGATTTAAGCAGGGAGATGGTTAAACATTAATTTAATCAGGGAGATGGTTGAATTATTAATTTAAGCAGGGGATGGTTGAACTTTAGAGTTAGCCAGGGAGGTGGTTGAAATTTGATTTAAGCAGGGAGGTGGTTAAATATTAATTTAAGCAGGGAGATGGTTGAAATTGGATTTAAGCAGGGAGGTGGTTGAAAACCTAGATGGTTGACCTTGACCTTGACCTTGACCTAGTTAGATGGTTGACCTTGACCTTGACCTAGTTAGATGGTTGACCTTGACCTCAAACCAGCGACCTAGTTAGGTGGTTGGTTTTGACCTTGACCATTGACCTAGTTAGGTGGTGGGCTTTGACCTTGACCTTGACCTAGTTAGGTGGTGGGCTTTGACCTTGACCATTGACATAGTTAGGTGGTGGGCTTTGACCTTGACCATTGACATAGGTGGTGGGCTTTGACCTTGACCATTGACATAGTTAGGTGGTGGGCTTTGGACCGCAATCCTAGCTCTCTCTCTTTATATCTACTGTTATCTTTTTTAGATTTACAGCCTCTTTATCCCCAACACTGTCATCCTGAGTTAGATTGTAATATTTCAGTGCCACAGCAGAAATAATTACACGAAAAATCACATAATTGTCAATTTTGTTTTCTGAGAGCTGCGTTTTGTTTTATGTCCTTTAGGTTTTCTCGTAGGAAGTAAATGTAGAGTTAATATGCAAGGGAGGCAATGAATATTGCTGAAATGATGCTGTGAATTTTTTATTTCATCTTATCCTCTCTGGGGCCTCTAATTTTTGGAAAACCAGAGTTGTCGAAATTGGCTTACTCTTTTTATAGATGGCGACTTTGTACTGTCTCACTTCTAACGACGTTTTGACAGATAAATTGAGATGTTTAAGTGGTAAAAATTATTTTTACAAAAGTATTTGAATACAAGTGCATAGATATTTTACTATAAAGAAAATTACTATTGTTTTGTGCAATCCGCAAGAGCAGTTACTCTTGCATTGGCGAAATTCGATTACACCAGTATACTTAAGAACTAAGATCCGAACGAAAGCTTAAGCTTAAAGATTTCCTCAAAATGTCGGATAACAGATACTACATGATCATATCATTAGTTTTGGGGGTTTTTCTACAGAGACTATTGATAAGTTCAAGAGAAAATTGATTTATTGTTTGTATTGTGTTTAGAAAACTTCCAGCTTGAACATCATAACTGGTTAAACTAGTTGTTGCCATCAATAATAATACTTAATGATTATAAGGACGTTAGAATCTACGACAAAATTTTGTAAAAACATAGCAAAACATCAAAGAAATTGACAATGTTCAGTCAGTATCAAATAAAGTTATATTTCAATGGCATCGTCATGGTATCTCAGTTCAGATTGTACGTTCTGTGCAGTCTAATCTTAATCTACACTGTCTGCAAAAGCAACCAAATTTATGCTTCAAAAGCAGAAAATCATCTTTGCTGTTATTTTACTCAAATCAATAGAAAGCCAAAATAAGTGAAATGAGCAAATAAATTAATGAATGAATGAATGAATTAATTAATTAATTAATTAATTAATTAATTAATTAATTAATTAATAATGATAAAGAAATAAATAACATATATATCAGGGCGTTCATTCTCCTACCATCCTAAATTGCATTCTTGGTCTGATTCTCAAGAACTTTCTACACTTGAAAGTGACACAATCCATAATTGGCCAAACCCAAAACTTAAACCTATCAATTTGTACAACTTTCTAACTTCAGATTTAAGCTTAGAATGCAGTTGAGGATAATTTTCCCCTTTCAATGTTAGTTAGGTCGTGATATCAAACAATATATCGACCGAGCAATCGCCAAAATTCGTGTGTAGAAATATTGATATTTTAATCTGTTGACTTTAAAACGAACTATGAGTATTTGAAGAGGTTTTCCTCGAACAAAATATATGAGCCATGCTCTGTGAAAATTGGATTTAATGCATTTGCACCCAGGTCAGCCTGTGCAGTCCTCGCAGGCTGACCTGTGTCGATAATGTTTGCTTCTGGTAAGTTTTTTGTATGTCTAAGAACCATTCTACCCCAGGAATCAGTTGTTAGACAAAAAAAAATGATTTAATGGATCCATATTTATATAGTGACTTGCTTGCTAAAATACATCACGGTGATGCATTAAATCCCCTTTTGCCAGAGCATGACTCACAAATGATTTGACGAGAAATAAATTATTTGGCAAAGAAGGTTAATTAAGAAATAATCTTCTTTCTGTCGTGCTTTATCGTTCAATAAACCACAGGTCGAGTTATGAGGCACAATAAGTAATCCACGAGCGCGATAGACCGAGTGGTTTATTCATTGCGCCTCATAACTCACAACGTTAATCAAAGGAAAACAAGTTCATACTTAGAGTAAAAACGCGGATGCAGATTATATTCTATTGAATAACTTACTTACTTACTTTAAACAGAATGACGTCACTCTATATAGAATAACGTCACTCTACATAGAATAACGTAGATTTTACCACGCTTTCGTTGCACTGTGTTTTTATAGAGCCGAATTCACGTGTCATGTTAGAACAACATTTCGATGGAAATTCAGACTTCCAAACAATTTTAAGATTGAAAGATACCGAACATCTTTTGTCGCATCAAAAAAATTCTAAAGAATGATCAGTTCTAATTAAAACTTACCTGTTTAAACTGATTAGATCTATTTTAATCCATTGACATTGAAATCAACAAGTGCACAATCACTTGAGAGTTAGAGTAACAGCAAATTCATTTCCTTCTTAAACAAATCTGCTGCTAACAACTTTTGAAACACTCGTGTAGTACAGTTATTATCAACATCTGTATAAATGAATATTCGATATATAAAAACATTTGCAAACATCTGGGCTCATTACAAAGAATTAAGGTTTTTCCACAATGTTTTCAAAAGTGTTCTGCTGCTAGGCGAAAAAAATGTCTGCTAAACGTAAGGTGTTAATTTCACAGAATGTCCTAACCGGAAACCATTGAGAGAGGAGCACCGCTAATGTAATACACAGTATAGTGTACCTTTGAATTCTATAACAGTGATTATGTAGAGGATTTTCCATCTTGTCAAACATATAATTTAATGACTTATGAATCATTTCGAAAAGGTTAATGTGACAAATAAAATATGGTCGACTTTAATTAGCTACATCACGCTGTGAAAAGAAAAGGCTGAAGTACAAGTCGACTATTTAGCAAGCTATAACTGGCTAAGGTTATCCCGCATATTCATACAGACGAATATTTTCTCACTGTCTTCGATACCAAACGATCTCCACTCATGTACTGCTTCAGCTACACTACAGCCAGTCAAAGTCAAGAATTCAGTCCTTACCAACAGGTGCGATTGGTTGTTCCAGCTTGCCTCAAAGGTAAGGATCTTAAAGTTATGGAATGGATTCAATCCTCACCCAGGCAGTTTTTTTTTTTTGGCGTAGCTGAATGCGCTGGCTGTTGACCAACTTTTTGGTACTGATAAATAATGAATAGATGGTAATTTGCGATTGGTAAAAATGTGCGCATGTTTATTTGGCGGATCCCTGCTGCCATATTTTCTCTCACATTTATGAAGCCACTGTTTACAAGCATTGCTATCGTTAAGTCGATGCCACGGGGCCTTGATTCATACCATGGCAAATAAATGTAACGAAGACTGATCCTTTTCTTGTTCTATTTCGAAATTTATTTTTTTCATAAACTTCATCCAATAACCCAAAACTACCTTTCAACAAAATGAACGACGGTGAGGTGAGGAAAAAGAGACAATTGCTCCCGAGGTTAATTTTCATTGTTTCACTTCATCTTGAGCCACAAATGAGTTTCGATAGTCATATTTTTGTACCTCTTACGTCGTCTATCTTTTTTAAAGATATTTCTTTTTTCTTTTAATTTAGCAAGGAGCTTCAGAACCACAGTCGAATGCTGATGAAAACCAGCTACCGTGATCTGGCCGCAATGAAATTGAATAGGGAATAAAACACTATTGCATCAGTCTTAACCATAATTGGCTCAATCTACGGTTTGAACTGATCCAGTATTAGGTAAAATCTTCGTGAACGCGACGGTGGCTCCAAAAATTACTCACGATCTGGGACCCTCACGAGCTACGAGATGAGCGGTTATAAACTTTCACCTAATGTCAGTTTTTCTCATCACTACTTCCCTACGAGATTTGTCTATAATTTAGTTTGGATAAGTTTAAAGATTCGTCCTTTGGTCCAGGCAGTTAAAGGAGTCTTGGACGTTAAAGCGGATGGAAAAAAGCAGAACCTTTCGGTCACACATGGATGTCGGAAAGGAACGCCGTGACATTAGTGAAATACCTTTATACCCTTTACAAAACGACAACATTTTAGACTTTCCAAGTTGATAGCTTTTGCAGAATACAAAGTAACTGTAACTCAAAAATAGAAATTCACTCATGGAAGGGTCGAAAACAGTGTTGGAAAAGGCTATTTCCTTCGGGTCGTTAGAAGTCGGAATCGTGTGGTGAAAGATTAAAACGGCTTTGAAGACTAAGACAACAGATCTAGTGAATGTTGAAGGAAAGAAAAAGAAAACTGTAGTGGCTTTACAGAGAGTAAAAGACGAGTGCGTAATGCTGAAAAGAAACTGATATATAATGTAATTTATCAAAACATACATCACAAGGTGTGACGATCTGTTACTATGCTTAATCCCTTAACCCTTAAGTTGCTAAGCGCGACTCACTGACCTTTTTGCGGACAGTGTAGATCAAGATCAGACTGCACAGAACGTGCAGTCTGATCTTTAAGCTACACTGTCCGACAAGGACATACTTTACCCCAAAAATACCTTTGAAGTTGCAAAATTGGGGTTTTTACAATCGACTTAATGTAATACATCACTTTTATTAGCAGGATATGGGTTGAAGCGGCGAATAAACCCAACAGATCTATATGGTCAGTCTAGAGGTACATGTAAGGTCTAAAGAATAGCAATTTCAAGAATGCTCTTGTCCAGAATGTCTCAACACAGTGTACAGCGTAGATCACAGATTAGACTGCACGTTATGTGTAGTCTGATTTTGATCTACATGGGTCGCAAAGGCAGCTGTTGTTGTGAAAGGCTTTTGAAGGGTTTAAATTGTAATACATAGTAATCAAACGCCTGACTCGTACAATTTGTAAACTTCAGAAGCAACCAGTGAGACGACTCAGACAGATGAGCATATAGTTAATCTAGAAACTATTGTGATCAAAAGCTAATTATACCCCTGCAAAACGAATGTTTTCGGGGGTATACTGGAATCAGCCTGTCTGTCCGTCCGTGTGTCCGTCCGTGTGTCCGTCTGTGTACAAAATACTAGTAGTTGCCTGTTTCTGTCAAAGCGCTTGGGGGGGGGGGGGGGGGGTAGCTCTAGTTTCTATTAAGCAATGCCAACATTAAACATTTTATCTCGTGAACTTTTTAATCCTCATTTTTGTTTAATTGTATGACTGTAACTATTTTTATTATCTTTTTGTGCTTTTATACTTTTCATGATTGAATGATCGATTGATTAGTTTATTGGCTTATTTATTAATTGATTGCTTTAATTTACTTCTTTTATCCCTTGTTCTAATTACTTTTTCGCGTTAGGTAGCATACATATTCGGAAGAGAAATACAAAATTACAAATGAGTGACATTAGCCAAAACAACGGCATAGCTTTTTTCAAGTTCATGGAAGTTTAGATAAAAAAACTTACAAGGTATCGGACATTGTAGATTAAGATCAGACTGTCAGTTTTGTGCAGTCTGATCTTCATCTTCACTTGTCGAATAAAATCCTTTATTTGTCTTCAGGAACCTCAGGTGAAATAGGCTATCTTATTTGTTGTCGAATAATGAACTAATTAAGAATTAAATATTAATTTCAATTTTATGTAATGTTTTAATCAATTTTGATGTGCATGAATATTATCTTTTCACTCAAATCAAGTACCTTCTTTGTGTAAATGATTTTTTTAAAAAACAGTTATTATTTTTGTTATCTTTTTCAGATCGCATAATGAATGAAATGGGTCCTGCGTTTAAATTCTTTAAAGAACGACAAATTTTAGACTTGACTAAAATGAAAGCATTTTGAAACCACCAGTTAAATGCTTCTCAAATAATGGGAGTTAACTTTGATGCGGTAGATAACTTTGTAGGGCTAAGAGAATTGTTTGTAACCAGCATTTTCTCCTTTTCCCGAACGTTTTCAACTGCCATAGTATTGTTTGGTAAAGGAGTAAAGAACAGTAAAAGTTTCACTATGTGTTTCAAGACTGTTTTGGGTTCGGATATATTATTCAAATGTCTGCACGGCCCATTTTCGTTCATCAATAGATGTTTCTTCTCTAACATCTAAAATAGCATTTTTCTTAACCCTTTCAGCTCCGTATGGGAAATCAAGGGTTTTTTCGGACGGCATAGATCAAGACCAGTCTGCACAGAACGTGCATTATACCAAAGAAGTCATCACATAATAAGGGATCCATAAAACCCATTTTGTCTTACAACCGACTAGATCATGCTGTAATAACGAGCGAATCTCGTTTTGCGGTAACACCGTTCTAGATTTTTAAAGATAAAATTCCGACTTCGTTCTGGGTTTTAGTCGAAATCTAAATAGGGATGACTAAAAATTGAGTGTCTTCCGGTTAGTCGCACAGCGTCACACGTATGACTATCTTCCGCACAAGTATCTGATTGGTCAAAAATGACAATAATTATCAACGGATCGAATGATTACTTAAAAATCATTATCAGTTTAATGAGTACAGATTATCTAATTCCTTACTTACTTTCAGCGTATTAAACGTCTTTTTGTGTATAAACATACGCAATGATCTATGCTAGCAAATAATGACGTCATTAATCATATTATTCTTACGTCATGCACGAGCCGTTTTTTCGCGGAAAACATTGTGTCGAAGAAATCATGACTAAACTAGTTTTTTGACTGTTTCAAAATACCATTTTCAGAGAAAGCCGGATTTATGATCTGTAAAAAGGGGGCTTAATGCATCTGCAAAAACTATCGACCCATCCGCGCAAGCTAACCTGGATCAAAACTCTTTGCTAGATCTATTTTTCAACGTTCTGCATATCAAAGGACCAGTATGCATGCCTTTTGATTCAGTCAGTTATCATACAATATGGATGTATAATTATGTGATGACTTGCTTGGTATCATACATCACGGAGATGCATTAAACCCTTTTTTACCGCAACATGGCTCAAATATAATTTGTTTAATGTTACGAAAGCTTGTTGATAGATCTAAAAGTTTGGCGGTTTTTTTTGCCATAAGTTGGATATCTATCCGATAACTCGGCAAATTTCTTTCCTAGGATTGATGATAGATCTAGATCTAGTCATTGCGACAGATTTCATTCCTGTCTCTGCACTGATCACTGTTTCAATGATGGACGTGTAGGAAAGCAGATGGGATAAAAAAGGAAAGCTACATATAATCTTATTTTAAACAGCGATCTACACACTCTGGTTTTAAAGAAAGTCCAGGTAAAATATGGGTAGACCTGTGCACTAAAGAAGAAATGAAAGAAAGATTCTGTTTTTGTTTGTTTTTTTTTTTTCTCCTTTTGTGTGTATATTCATTGCGGTGGCAAGTGCACCTACCACGCGTTCCTTTTACCAGTACTCTGCTCAACATTCTTCCCAACCTACCGACCGATTCCTCGTAAAAATCAAAGTCTCTCTGATATAGATCTAGATCTACATGCAGTGAGGAAATATTCCCGTAAAATGGTCTTTACAAGTGTGTGAACCAATAATCATTCTAAGTTATTTTTCTGGACATAAATTAACGAAATTGTCCAAGAACTGTTTTTCTTTTGTTAAGGAAATCAGGGACAGTTCGCCCTATTTCACATGTATAAATCTACGAAAGAAAAATGCTTTCTACTTTTGACAACGCTCAAAATTAGTTTTGGCAAAGCCGGAATTCGAACTCAAAACCGTTTGATTTCAAGATGTAGAATATAGCTCGTCATTCGAATTAATAGATATTTGTACCAGCAGTCATTCACGTCGCTCGTATTGAGGCTTTGCCTTTTTCATATTATAGTCCTTTGCCGTGCAGATAATTTACAAAAAAATAAATATGTAATGAATCCTAAGGTCTGTGTCATATCTGTAACAATATCGATAAGGTTAATTGAAGGCCCATTTACCACATAAGTTTTAGTTTCAATTAATATTCTTTGTTCTGCCAGTGACTGGAACTTTCACAAACAGTACATCGTCTGATTTATAATAATTGCCATACTTTTCGTTGGTCTGGATGAAATTTACTTGACTTTGCTTTACACACAGATCTGTTTACATTTGACCACTAATGGGTCTTTGAGAGAAAATCAGTTTGTTCAATCTTTGAAGATCTTAAAAAGATATTTTGACTCAGTTGACCACGAAATGTTATTACAGAATCTGAATCCACACAATTTTTTTCGCGCATTATTTGTCCTTTTCCCGTTTATACTTTAACGAAAGAAAGCAAAATGTCTAGTAAAACTACGCTCGTATATTCAACCTCCATCAATGTATCTAGTGGGGTCCCCAAGGGCTGTATTATTTAGGACCAGTAAACTTTTTATGTTTACATACATGACATAGTCATGCTTATTTCTGTATGGATGATTCGACACCCAGAGTAAATCTCCTAGAAGGTAAATTTTATCTTCTAAAAAAGCCTCAATTTGATTATCAATGATGTACTTACAACAGCATACTCGTGACCCCGTATGAAACTAATGCCTATTAGACCTAGATAAAGAGTCAGATGGAATGAACTTGTTTTAAATATCAACAAATTCTGGACCGAAAACGGTTAATCTCATAAAATATCAGGCGTTTGGGTCGATATTCAGTTGTTCTGGCTTGTTCATATTGTTAAAACGTGTTGAAAATAGGCAGTGAAGTAATAAAGTTAAACCGAATATCAATGTATAGCACATACGAAATGAACAAGACTTAGTATTTTACAACCACTAACTTCTCACGTGCCTTGTTTGTTGTTGTACCCTTTTGGAGAAAGATCCTTTTTTAACATCACACTTATAAAATGGATGCAATTATTCCGTTTTCGTGCAATCCCAGGCATACATGAAGATCCGCAACTCACAGTGGTCTCAATAGTTCAAGGTTAACGACTGCCTACCTCAAAAGAGCATATTCAGTTTTTTGTGTTTTTATACTCCCTATATTTTTAAATGAAATCGTAATTATATGAGGTACTCTGTAGATTGTACTTCTCGTACTATGAAATCAACTATAGTACTAATAATCCAAAACTATTTTGTATGCCATTAATATGGGAATGCTCTGGTTATCTATTCCACTTTCGACATTTCCCTGTCCTCTTTTGGCTTCTCTCTTAAAGAATCTGAAATTATCTTAAACTAGTTAAAAGTAACCATACCTTATCAAGCTTGCTGAAGCAACAGTCTGTTGTCCACAACCTTGTGTCGAAAATTCCTCGTAAAATGATTCATTCCCCAATATATAAACAACTCTATGTCCGTACAAGCTACGACACAGCCACAATGCACATCCGTAACGTTGTTGTTGCACTTGTTATTATGTTTGAGTTGTTCCCTATGAAAAGGGGGTGATGTAGCAAACAAAGCAAGTCGTCACTTAGTTGGAGATCAATAAAATCCATTTTGTCTAACAACCGTCTGAATTCTGAGGTAGAATGGTCTCTAGACATGCATAAAATGTACCAATAGCAAAAAGTATCGATGCAGGTCAGCCTGCGCGAATAGCGCAGGCTGACCCGAGTCAATACTTTTTGAAGATGTATTAAGTACCCTTGTCACAGAGCACGGATCATTTGCTTAAGTGCTGCTAAAAGATCTATTTATCTTTTCTATTTTCGGTCTTCACCCTTCAGATATCAAAGAGAATTATTGGTGACTTGTTCAGACCGTCAAGGTCAAGATCAGACTAATCAGAACGTGCTGCCGTATCTTTTATCTACACTGTCGGGCATTTTGTGAGACATTTCGCCCCAAAAAGGCTTTCAAATTGCTTCAAGTGTGATCTTTCTTTCAAGCAGAAAATATCCATGTCGTTTATTTCAGTGTAAGAGGGTGAAATCAAGATTGATTACAACTCAAATTAAGATGACACTTCCATTGGTATTAGGCGTTATAAGCAGACATCTTGTTTAATATCTGCATTAACGTAAATTAATTATCAGCACGAAAATGGTTACTAAATAAGTTATAGAAAAACACTCGCAAAATCGTTTTCCATCTACTTTTTTACAATGTAGTTTTCAGTTCATTTTCTCGTCGTTATTGTTGTTCTTTTTATTGTTACTTTTATTTATCTAATATCATTTTTAAGTAGCTTTTGTATTTCACACTATCTTTTATCATCATTCATCTGGTACTTTTCACTTTAAGAAAATAGTTGTGTTTACGTAAATATTTTCAAATAGATAAGCTTATAATTTACAAGCGCCCTTTTTTACTTCTTATTCCGTATTAGTTGAATTAAGAAGTCACCTTGATTTTCGATTATATTAAAGTTTTTCTTTCAAAACTACTAAGAAATGGAAAAGATACCATATTTAATGATATGGCTAGAGATGCTTGTGACTATTTACATTTTGTTTTCACCTAATAAGATATTTTTTCTGTTCTGTTCCTTGTGAAATCCGCTCAAAAAATAGTCCTTCACACATTAAAGACGCACACAAAAAAAAAACTACTGGCTTTCTACGAAAGGTAACCATACATTATTTAAAATATGACATAATTTTTGTTTAGCGCGTTAGGAGGGGTTGTATATTTTTAACCACTTTTTTTTTCATTTGACCGCCAGGCATCTTAAGATAAATTGCCGAACAAAAATTTAATTCCTTATTCACACCTGACTAGAGTAATGCATACCAAAACTGGCTCGTTACTTCAACATCAATTAACCTGTTGTGGCCCTAATTGTATAGATTACGATACTTTCATACCAGATAAAAATAACAAAAATATTGCTCTCTTAACTCTTATTCTGCTAAATAATGGGTACTATCACTAGTGAATAGTACCTGTTATTGAGGTGGCAAAGTTCGGGTCATGCGTACTTGGCATCGTGGGTTTTTTTCACGACTGCATAATTCGCATGGTAACCGTCCTCTTCAGCAAGTTTTCACGAGAAAGCAAGTAAGAAGATTTTAAATTGCTTATTTTGTAAAGAAATGGTTCCATATATTGCGATTAATTAGATAGTTTTGGTAGAATTCGATGCATGAGTCATCATGGAGTGTGGAACAGCCTCAGCTTAGATCAGATGATTCAGTAGTCGGGCTAGTTTTGGTGGATACGATCTTTGCGCAGTATTCGGCACTTGCAGTGCGCAAAAATGGCGGATTGAAAGCGACTTGCAGACTTCATGCGTTAGTCCGGAAATTTAGCTCTAGTGCTTAAAAAAGATGTAATTAGGCAAAGTTGAATCTACCCATTCACACATAATATACTATTTATAGTGTGAAACAATAACATGGAGACTCTTCTTGTTCTGAAATATTAAGATCGGACACCGGAGAAGGGGGCTCATCGCAGTTTATACAGTCCAATAACTCAAGAAATTAAATATTAAAGCTGCAAATCTCAACTGGTTTAAAGGATGGTAGAATTAGACAATGCGCCAATTGGTACAGATCAGGATCAAACTGCACAAAATGGGAAGTCTGATCTCATATTGAAAAACGCTTGTACGCCAGTCTATTCATTTTCTTGGGTGCTAACAGAGGAATTTTCACTTCTTTAATGGTAATGGACTATCTCGACGTCTGGCGGGAGCATTTAAACCACGGTTTGAGGATTGATGCTATTTCCATTGAAATTTTAAGCAATGACAAGCAAGTGCAGGTAAGCGGTATGAAAAGTAAATAACGCTTAGTTTTTTTTCTCGTTTCATACTGAATAATGTCATCTGGGACAACCAAAACTCGGGGAAAGCGGGCCAGTCAGCCTTCCAAGAAACGCAAGAATGCACAGCAGGCTGAGGTGGAGGATGCCAATGCAGCAAAAAAAGACAAGACAGGTCCTTTGTTCTGTCACCTGGATGGCAGTCCTTTAACTCGGTGTCAATTTTCGTCAGTGTTGCAGAAGATTTTGAGGCTTGCAGATCGTAATTTATCTGGCTACAAGTCCCATAGCTTTAGGACAGCTGGGCTGGCCTGTGGAAAAGAGAAAAACTTGTGGAAGATGATCTTCAGATGCGTATAAATCTTATGTTATGTCGAATTAGTTTGTATTAGGTTAATAATTAATGCCTGAAAAGGGAATTAATTTCCCCAAAGTAATTTCAGGTCAACCTTTCGTGTGGCTGGTAGGGTCCTCCATAATAAGGAGGGCTTTTGCTCACGCCAGGAGATCTCTTTTTGTTGGTCTTGGGGTATCAGCAAACCTCTGGTGGCAAGGGTATGGAGGCCTCACACTGAAAAGTACTAGAAACAAGCTTAGAACTTTAATGGTAGTCCAAGATCCCCCAGACTATATCCTCCTGCACGTCGGGAAAACCCCAATAAAAGAGCTAAAGGTGGTATTGGAAATGCTTTTTAAATTTATCAAAAAGAATTGGCCAAAGGCTAAAGTTATATGGTCTGAAGTTCTCCCTAGGCAGTGGCAAGGTAACGAAGGTTTGGAACAGGCCAGGAAAAGGTTGAATACATTTGCCCTCAAATTGACAAAGCAAAGTAACGGCTTTTATATCAAGCATGCAAATTTATCACACTTTAATTTCATCCGGTATGATAGGGACGGTGTTCATTTGTCAGAAGAAGGTAATCGGGTGTTTATTAGCAATCTTCAACTTGGATTGTCTCACTTCCTTGTTGGAGATCAACCAGTGTTTTGAAAGTGGCGGGGAGCGGAACCCATTTTTCACCTTGACTTTGGCTCGCTCCCGCGCAATGCAATCCCATTGTCATTAGGCGGTGAGACAGCCCCAGAGGCTGTCTCATGTGGCCAGACAGCGGCCAAAGAACTGTTTAGTTAAATCACATTTAAAGCTTATTGTGATAATTAAAAGATGAGGTTAGGGGCCACCATGTTTTCGGGGCCATCAGTTGTTTGTGTATTACACGCACCCTATGGCCAACTGCCGGTGCCAATCAAGTGCTAGGTTTAACAGCTAAGAAAACATTTTCGATTTTGGCTCCATTTGAGCATAGGTAGTTTGAAAAGTATTGTTGTGCTAAACTAGACAGTTTTTACTCTATGGATTGTGTATGTATTTACGCTCCATTTGAGCTTGAACATTTTGGGTTATAGAGTTGGAGATAAAAAGTTTGGAATTGGCTCCATTTGAGCTTGACATAGTTGAGATTTGCTCCATTTGAGCTTCACATATTTTGATTTGCTCAATTTGAGCTTCACACATTTTGATTTGCTCCAGTTGAGCTTAAGAACAAGGAGAATTTAAGGTTTCAATGTTAAATTCAGGGTGAAAGTAGGGGTTCACGCTCGTACTCGCCACACTAAAGTTTATAAGTTAAGCAAATTGGAGGATTGTACGAAGTTTAAATAGATTTAGGAAACTATTGTTATATGTGTTGTGTTAGTTCAGCAATATCGGGGTTTGGACCCAGTGCAGAATATATAGAGAATAGATGGTTGGTGTCTTGAATGGGTTAAGTTTATCGGGCAAGGCGGAGGAATTTATCTGGTGAGCCGAAGGCGAACTGGATAAATTTCAGAGCCGAGCCCGATAAACTTAACCCACCAAGACACCAACCATCTATTCTATTTATCCTGTCACTCACTGTACACAACGGAACAAAACAAAACAAACAAACGGAAAAAAAACCACCGATAAAGACCGTACCTTTAATAAATTTCCGAAGCCGAGCCTGATCGACTTTCCCAATCCAGGACACCAACCGTCTATTTTATTTATCCTTTTTCTCAATTACAAACCAAAATCCGACTAAATTGCACATTTCGCTCGAAATAAGGCACATATTGACATCTTTCTCACTAGATCTATGAATACTTTAAAAAATGAAGAACCGTGTTTACAAAACCCCCTGAATATGCAGCTGCAATAATGACGTCATGAATGATACTGGCTACGTCATAATTATTAAACGTGACGTATATCCACAGAAAAAGTATTGTGGCGAAGAAGACAATGTGTTTTAACATAACAGACTATTAATTAAACGAGCAAAAGTACTCGCTAGTGATTTATTCATTCATTACGGCAGTAAGACGCTTGGTTGAAAATAGTGCCAGTTAGCAGGTGCGCGCTTAGCGGTCACGTGACCAACTGACGGATAACAAAAAAAATATACTGCACCCTGTTATCGGGTCGAAATTACAGAAGGTGACAGGATAAATAGGTTTCGTCTGCCCTTTAACGATACAAAGGTTACCTGGTCAAGAGCCAAGTTTCTGCTCTTGGTCCAAACCTTTATTATTATTTGCCTACAAAACAACTTAAATTAATCTTTCAGGCCGGAAGTAGAAACCCGAATAATGCTACTTCACAGTTATTTTTTGAGAAAAATTTCTCCTCATCGGAAGTGTAGATTCAAGATCAGACTGCAATCCGATCTTTATCTATACTGTCCGCAAAAAGTCTGCGAGTCCCACTTAGCAGCCTAAGGATACATGTTGTATCTGAATAGATAATTCAAAGAGTAACGGACAGTGTAGATCAAAGATCAGATTGAACGTCTATAGGCCTATGGTCTGTTTCTTGGATCTACACTGTCCACAAAAATGAAAAAAAAAAAAGCATGATCACATTGCTTTAATTCTTTACTAAAAGATAAAATTTCAGACTCATCCAAATTTAAAACATTTGCAGACAACAACTTAAAGGTGACTTAAATGAATAAGTCTTTCAAATGGTACAAAAGATCGTAGGAATATGACGAAGTACTGGTTACCAGTATTTTTCCCCCCAGTATTTTAAAAGCAGTTTCTTTCTAATGGTCGTTAAAACTCACGATTGTGTGGTAAAGGCTTAACTTAAACAATCCCGACTTTTTAAGACCCTGGAAAAAAAAAACTTACGGAAAAAAAAAATGGAAAAAGTAAAAAAAAAAGCTGGTAACCAACATTTCCTACTTTTCCCTTACAATTTTCTACTTCTTCAAAGACAAATCTTATTTTTTAAGCCACATTAAATTTGTATTCTGCTGTTGCTTTCAATTGGGACAAGTCTGAAATTTTGTTGTGTGGTGAAGAGTTAATAGTTAAAGTTGTAAGTCATTATAATCACGTTAGTTTTAAATTATCGGCCACTTCTGATGATATTTTGGAGCTCCCAGTTGTTTGTCTTCTGTCACGTTTGTTCTTTTTAACCCTTATACTGCGAGTGCGACTCAATAACCTGTTGCGGACAGTCTGATCTTGGACCTACAGTGTCCGATAAGGAGATTATTCGTCTCCCAATAAATAAGTTTGAAATAACATCATTCAGGTATTTACTATTGCCTGAAAATTTTATTTAACTTATTTAGCAGGATAAGGGTGGAACACGCAGATGGGCGCAGAATGCAACTTATTGTGGTCTTTCTTACGTCTGTTTGTAGGTTTGGATCGATGGATGGAGGGATGGATAGATGGGGGTCCTGTGTGGCTTAGCTGTAAAATGTAGGACTCGTACCCTGAAGGCTTCATGTTCAACCTTTACAGTGATTTTCCTGGGAGTGTCCGTGGGCAAGACAATTCTGAAACCCAGCCTTGTGCTAGAGAGCCAAGGAGAAACATGACTATCAGAGCTGTCGCCGTAATATGACTGAAATAATGTTGAAAACGACGTAAAACACCAGTCAATGGATGGGTGGGTTGGTGGATACATGGAGGGCTAGTGATTGGGTAGCCTGGTTGAATGAATAGGTGGGCGTACGGACAATGGAAGGACGGCTTGGTGGGAGGGTAGATCAATTAGGTATCTTAAAAACCCTGTATCCATTCATCATTGCACGGATGGACTGACTGAAGGATGGAAGGACAACTCATGAAAGGATAGACTGATGAGTGGATAAATAGATAAAGTTTCTAACAAAAACAGGCATCCATAAAACTATCCATCGTAGACTAGCTTGGCATCACGTATGATCCTTTATTAAACAATCCCGTGTGTTAACGACCCTGAGGAAGAAGGTTTTTTTTTTCTAAATCATTGAGGAGAAAGGAGAAAATGCTTGTAACCAGCATTTTCTCCTTTTCCCACAATGGTTTCTACCGTTTCATCAACAATGTCAATAATTTAAACTACATTCAATTTGTTGTCTGCAGATGATTTCAAGTTGGAGAAGTCGACAGTTTTATCGTAAGGTTAACGATAAAGACTGTGCTAACAATTTCCAACCCTAAGACTTTTGGTAAAACGGGTCCGTAAGAAAATTTACAGAACAACTATAGGTAAAGTATTGAATCTAGGTTATACATAACCACTAATGTTAATAAAAAAAAATAAGACCATCAAGATCGCAACACTACAACCACACAATAGGATCATGACAACATAAATGCACAATAACAAGTTCTAACAATTACAGGTACAACCTCATATGTGCACAACCAGAATAGCATGCCAAAGAGTTATCTGTAAAATCCAGGTTTATGAAAGGGGTCCTGCGTGGCTCAGTGATAAAGTGTAGGACTCGTGACCTGGAGGATCCGGGCTCGAGCCTCACTCAATCTTCTGAGTTTTCGTGGGAGTGAAACCCAGGAAATACATGAATATGTGATCTGTCGTCGTGATATGACTGAAATAATGTTGAAAGCGGCGTAAAACACCAGTCAATCAATCAATCAACCAGGTTTATGAGCTGTGCTCTAGGAAAAGGGGCGTTAATGCATCTTCCTAATGCATTATACCAACCACTGTGCTCCGTGAAATAAATCAATTTATCAAGAATAGACTGATTCATGAGGCTGAATGGTTCTTTAAAATGCAGAAAATTCATCAATAGCAAAAAGCTTCGACCTATATCAGCCTGTGCAGTCCGCGGGTTAGGGTTCGCTTGGTAAGCTGACATGGATTGATACCGTTTGCATATGAAATAAACCCTGTGTTTACAGAACATGACCCATATACTTAAGAATTATTGAACAGAGTTAAATAATAACAACAGATACTAACAACCAAAATAATTTCAAAACAAGAGGGCCGTGATGGCCCTAAAGTCGCTCACCTGAGTCTTTTGACCAAACATGACCTATTTTCAATCTCTTTGGATATTATGACAAACACTCTACCAAGCTTTAATTATTATTGGACTGAAAATTTGGCCACTAGCTTGTACACAAGCTTTTTCTAGAATTTCTCTCAGTGACTTACTTTTTAGCCAAACATAGCCCATTTTCCCATTGTAGATATTACCAAAACAAAGATTCTGACCACCTTTCAAAAGTATTGGACAGAAAATGTGGCCTCTAGAGTATACACAAGGTTTTTCCAAGATTTGACATGGCGATCTAGTTTTTTACCCATTTTAACCATTTTCAATTTCATCATACTGATCATCAAGAAAGACATTCTGACTAATTTTCATAAGTATTCGACAGAAAGGGATGACTCTAGAGCTACACAAGCTATTTTAAAGACTTGACCTGGTGACCAAGTTTTTGACCTGACATGACCCATTTTCAAACTCAGTCAACATATCATTATGACAAACATTCTGACCAACTTTCACGAGTATTTGACTGAAAATGTGGCCTCTAAAGGGTACAGAAGGTTTTTGTAAGATTTGACCCAGTGACCTAGTTTATGACCTGACATGACCCATTTTCAAACTATACCTACAAGCCATCAAGAAAAATATTCTGACCAGATTTCATGAGTATTTCACCAAAAAATGTGGCCTCTAGAGCCTACACAAGTTTTTTTGGTTTTTTTTTACCTAGTGACCTAGCTTTTGACCTGACATGACCCATTTTCATACTCAGTCAAGATATCATTATGGCAAATATTCTGACCAACTTTCAAGAATTTTAGACTGAAAATGTGGCCTCTAGAGCGTACACAAGGTTTTTCTAAGATTTGACCTATTGACCTAGATTTTGACCCGACATGATCCGTTTTCGGACTCGTCCGAGATATCATCAAGACAAACATTTTGACCAGTTTTCAAGAGTCTCGGACTGAAAATATGGCCTCTACAGCGTAAACAAGGTTTTTCTAAGATTTGACCTAGTGACCTAGTTTTTGACCCAAAATGACCGCTTTCCATACTCAGTCAAGATATCATTATGATAAACATTCTGACCAACTTTCAAGAGTTTTACACTAAAAATGAAACCTCTAGAGCGCACACAAGGTTTTTCTAAGATCTGATCCAGTGACCTAGTTTGTGACCCAAGATGACCCTTTTCCATACTCAGTCAAGATATCATCATGACGAACATTCTGACCAATTTTCAACAGTTTTGACTAAAAATGTGGCCTCTAGAGCGTACAAAAGGTTTTTCTAAGATGTGACCTAGTGACCTAGTTTTTGACCCCACATGACCCATTTTTAAATCGACTTAGATATCATCATGGCAAATATTCTGACCAACTTTCAAGAGTTTCAGACTGAAAATGCGGCCTCTAGAGCGTACACAAGGATTTTCTAAGATTTGACCTAGTGACCTAGTTTTTGACCCGACATGACCCATTTTCAGACACGTCCAAGATATCATCAAGATAAATATTCTGACCAACTTTCAAGAGTTTCGGACTGAACATGTGGCCTCTAGAGCGTACACAAGGCTTTTTTTAAAGACTTGACCTAGTGACCTCGTTCTTGACCCGAAATGATCCGTTTTCGACGTCGTCTGAAATATCATCAAGACAAATATTCTGCCCAATTTTCAAGAGTTTTGGGCTACAAATGTGGCCTCTAGAGCGTACGAAAGGTTTTTCTAAGATTTGACCTAGTGATCTAGTTTTTGAACGGACGTGACCCCATTTCAAAGTCGTCCAAGATCTCATCAAGGCAAACATTCTTACCGACTTTCAAGGGTTTCGGACTGAAAATGTGGCCTCTAGAGCGTACACAAGGTTTTTTCTAAGATTTGACATAGTGACCTATTTTTGGACCCGACATGACCCATTTTCGAACTCCGAGATATCATCAAGACAAACATTCTGACCGTGTTTCATGAGTATCAGACTGAAAATGTGGCCTGTAGAGCGTACACAAGGTAAAAGTTGACGACGGACGCCGGACACAGCACGATCACAAAAGCTCACCTTGAGCACTTTGTGCTCAGGTGAGCTTAAAAAAAAAAAAACCTGACAAACATATACTCAAATTATCCGGGAAAAAAATGTACTTCACCAACCAAATTATAACCGGATCTATTGCTTCTACAAATATATGGTTTCTAAAATCAGAAACTTTTTTTTTTCAACTTCTTGCATATTAAAGTCTAACCTTGATACATGCCGTATATAGGGGCCGAATATTCAGTCAAATCTTATGTTCAGTTTAACATTAAAGGTCAACATTCAAAATATACTTCATAGTTCCTACTTGTAAGATAGAACCAATGCTCAGCTGAACATGGTAGCTCTAGATTTAATTTGCGTATGAAAATCTAATGTTTAGCTACACCAAATGTTAACCCTTAGGCTGCAAAGCGCGACTCAAGAACTTTTTGCGGACAGTGTAGTTCAAGATCAGACTGTACAAAACGTGCAGTCTGATCTGGATTTACACTGTCCGATAAGTAGATATCTTTTCCCCAAAAAATACCTTTGAAATAGCATGGTTTAGGCTTTTACTATTGGCTTAAAAGTTTCATTTCACTTACATGTATTTAGCAGGATAAGGGTTAACCCAGACCATTAAGGCTCTACATCCAAATTTTGCAAATTAATCACGAATGTTAGACACAGTCTTCAGCTAACTATTAAAGCTGAATATTCAGATTTTACTTTTAAAATTCTGATTGACCCAACGATCAGCAGAAATTTGCAGCTTAACATTACAAATAAGAAATTTCCAATGTTCAGCATATAGAAAATCCTTTGTTAGAGCAGAAGATTTTTAGCTCAACATCTACTTTTCTTTCATAATAATCAGCTCTACCAAATGTCCATTTGAATATTGACGCTGAACTTCCAAAATTTTCTGGTAAATTAAGAATAATTTGATTCGCCAAATTTTCAGCTGAAGTTTAAGGGTGTATATTCAAGATTTGTTGTTATAATCTTAATTATTTTAGGTAGACCCAATTTTCAGCAGAGCATTGTAGCTTAGCATCTAAAATTTGCTATTGAATACCCAAACGTTTGGGTAGACAAAATGTTTAGCCGAACCTAACATTTAAACACACAAAATCCGCAACATAATTATACATGTAGTTCCGAACTTCAGCTACAGCTAATGTTCAGCTGAATATTTCAGTACATCAACCAAAATTTGTCAACAAGACCAATTTGCAGAATTAGATTGTAACACAACGTCCAAATTTTGCAAAATATTACTAGTAACTAATGCTTTGCTAGACCAAATATTCAGTTGCATATTTAAACTTGCAATTCAAAAGTTCGCTGTATAATTCTGCATATTGAGCTGGACCTAATATTCAGCTGAATACTGTAGTTCAACATTTAAAATTTGCAACAGAATCAGACTCTGTCAGACTCAATGTTCAGCGGAGCAGAGAAGCTCAAAATCCAAAATCCCGATCGGCTAGACCCACTGTTAACCCCTAGGCTGCTAAACGTGACTTGGGGCACTTTTTCAGACGATGTAGATGACTACCAGACTGCACAAAGATGACTGATAGAATGACCAAATGTTTGATCTACACTGTCCAATACGTTTTTGTGTGTGTGTGTGAAATCAACTTTGAAACTGCAATTTGTGGGGTTTTAGTCTTGAGTGGAATCTTTATTTCATTTATTTAGCAGTTTAAGGTATAAGCTGAATATTAAAGCTTAATTTCCAAACTTTGCCATATAATTCGATACGTTTTGTTGGACACATTGTGAAGCTGTACATAAAAGAGTATCATTCAACTTTTGCCATATAAGTCCTTACGTTCGACTAGGTCCATTGTAAAGCTGGACATTAAAGGTTATCTTCAATAATTTGCGATATAATTCCTAACATTCGGATATACCCATTTGTTAAGTTGCACATTAAAGCTTATCATCCAGAAATTGGATTGACCACTTTTCAGCTTAACGTTACTGCCAAGCATTTATCCTTAAACTACTAAATAAACGAAACGAAAATTTTCACTCAATAGTAAAAACCCAAATAATACGATTTCAAAGCTGATTTCACCGTAAAGAAAATACCGTATTGGACCGTGTAGATCGAAGATCAGACTGCACGTATTGTGCAGTCTGATCTTGATCAACACTGTCTGCAAAAGGTCACTGAGTCGCGCTTAGCAGCCTTATGGTGAAATATTTGCTAGTTTGGTTCCAAATGTGCACTGGACCCAATATTCAGCTTCACATTGTAGCAAAACATCAATTTTCTGTACAAGAATCGAATGTAGGCCTATTGTGTATATAGCGAAATGTTCCGTTAAATATTCGTTCAACTACGTAAAAACACATAAAATAAATGTTTTCTACATATATACAAAATCACTTTAAACTCTTTAAAAATCACAGCCATTAAATACTACAGTTTACTTCTTTACACAGATTAAAATTCCACAAATCTAAACTTAAGTACAGTTTCATTTAGACAAAGCGTGCCCTTGATGCATGGTAGAAAATGATTTAGACTGTCAAATCATAACATCTGTTATAATTAAAAGCAAAGTCGCAGATATTATTTATAACAAGAGTAGCGGACAACGATAATGCTGATTTAAGACATTTTTGCCTGCACAAGGAGAGAAATTGGATGTTCCGTTCAATTACTCAACATTAAAGAAAGAATTAATATATGATCCAAAGCTTACATCTTATCACATAACTAACCTTATTTTTATGTTGAGTATAGGCTGCAGGAATTGATCTGTCAGGGTGGAGCTATGGTACAGTTCACTCTATTTTAAATAGAGGTAAAATAGGTAATTTAGAAATCATCGTGAGTAACCGTATGAAATGCAATGCATGTATAAAGATAGAGGTAAAATAGGTAATTTGGAAATCATTGTGAGTAGCCATATGAAATGCAATACATGTGTAAATATAAAGAACGGGAGAATTGAACAACATGGATAAGAAACACCTTTTTCCACACAGTAAAAGGGTATGAACTTCATGTGTCGACAATCAAAAGGTTCTGTAAAGTACTGTTATGACACATGTGTTTTCGTAGATTTACGACGAACGATTTTGAATTGGCTCGAGGCCACTAAAATGAAAAATGAACTCGTCGACTTGTCAAAGATTAGCCACGCCCTGCAGGGTAATTCTTACAGCCCAGAAATCCATCGCGAGAGGCTTTACACACATTTGAGATAATAAAATACAATGTCACAAGTAAAGTCAGTGTATTCCTATCCATTATTTTCATGATATGGCTAACCTCATGTTCATGCCATTTCAATATAGTTAGATTATCAAATAGGTTAGTTTTATGTTAGAACTTTCTTAAATCCAAACTGAACACTTGTCATATAAGTTAGTCGATCTCATATATGTAAATTCCAATATATATACCTATGTTTTCTCATATTCTGACATACTAATGGGTTATGTGATAAAAACATGCATCAGAATCTGAGATACATAGTGTTTTGAAATAAACTTTCTCAAATGCTTACAAGTGCCAGATCCAGTGGGTGTGGCATAGTAGACTTTGTACTGAACACTTTGCTATAGAATGAACCCAAATACAAAACTTCTGAATTGTATAAATTGGTGTAAAAAGTTCCACATAAGCATGTAAACGCTTTTTTGGTAGGTGGTTTTATAATTACAGCCTTAAGACGGAGTGGGGGTAGGGGGGGAGAGAAGGAAAGGGGCCGTATGCATCTCAGCTGATTCTCTCGTCAGCCTTCGGCCGTAATGGCACACCATTTCCCAAAGACATGTCCGTTCTAGACGACATGTACGGAATGAAATGTGGTGGTAACTTTCATTTGAATTGTACTGGCTTCCAGCGGCATGGAAAAAAATGATACCTCGCGAGAAAGAATGTAGAGGGAGATATCAAAGTTTTCAACCGTTGGGAGTAGCAGTCCCGGGAAAGTAACTTCAAATTCCTTTTATTATTATATGCCCACAGAGTTGGCTTTGAAAGCCAAAGCATAAACATTGCTTATCTGGAATTACATTGCAAAAAAAATTCCTAAAGTGTTAGATGTAAAATAGAAGGCAACTATTTCACGAGCTAAAACTTCTTTCAGACCCTTATTCATGTCTATTTGTTTGTGTTAATGTATTCTTTTTTGTTCGATATTTTCCATATCCATGTTAGAAATCTGTTTGCATTCTAGACAGTGATTGACCTCCATTTCCTTTGTACACATTCTCTTCATATTGCCCTGCATGGTATGTAGAGTACAATGACGAGTATTTACCATGGCTGGGACCTTGCTGTCGCATTGATTTAGGCGAGGAACTGATGAACTGGTTCTGATATTCTCCAGCTCGAAAAGGAGCATGAGCTCTAGGCAAAGGTTGCGGGGACATCGGTCGCTCATCCTCGTGATGACGGTGACTCGGTCGGACACTTCCCCTATGATAAAATGAATCATCGTCACATCTAGTTTGACCATAATCCTGGCCTTGAACTTGTCTCTGTCTTTTTTGAAAGCTGTGCCCCTGTTTGTAAACACTAAGACGAGCGTTTTGGTTCATACCCCTATATTGTCTGTTTTGTGTGCTATTTACATTCTTTTGTACTTGCGCTCTAAGACTATTTTGCATTTGTGAAGAACCAAACCCACCCCTTCTTCTATCGGCTTGTGTCTGATTGTTGGCAGACAAATTTGCAGTAGAATTCTGTTCTTTCGTTCCCTGAGCTACACCTTTACAAAGAATGTGTCCATCGTCATGTAAGTACATGACTGGCCAAATGACATAGTCTACATAAGGACCTCGTTTGGTGTATTCCCTGAACAAGTTTAAGTTGAACTTAGGTTGCGTGCTTGTACTTAACAACATTGGAGGATCCTGAACACACATTAACCATGATACTTGAATACACTTTGTAACAAATATTTTCATATTATCATATGTGTAGGGAGATCTTTGCAGGTACTCGAGCCTATCTCGTCTCCGAATGCCCTGAAGAAAAGATGAAATTAGTATGTACACTTATAAGTGACCTTTATACCTGAAAAACACAACTGTAGTAATATGAACAAAATAAAGATACATGCCTGATCAACAAAATATATACATCGACATGGAACATGTAAAGGGTACTATGCATACCAGCAATAAACACGGGGTATATACAAATATTGAAGCAAATAAGAAAAAAAAAAAGCTTTTAAATCGTTTATACACGAGAGATACAGCGATTCAACATTTCACTCATTCGTCCCAGTAATTAACTGGTGGAAGTAGCTCTTTCAACCAATACTATAAAAGCTATTTTTGACATACTGCCACCTAGTGCAAAGGCCCGAAATGGCTGGCCTTAGTTTTCTGTTTATAATGAAAATAATTGCACCATTCATTTTCGGTAGAACAGTGTTACAATAACAGGAGGTCTAGAACCTGCTTTAAATGTTCGTCAAACATTTCTTTGTCTTTACCTCAGTGATCTTATCTATTATCTTCCCTGCTCGATGTTTCCTGAATTCTTTAATTTGTTGACTCAGCTGCTGTGGTAGTTCTGCTGGCATATCATCACGTGAGTTTGGTAACTGAAAATAGAGTTCGTTGTCACAACGTGCATCGAAAGTCAAAAACATTTAGTGCTTTGAAGTGTTTAACAACAGGATGGTATAAACTGGTAAACGGTTTGTGATATTGACAGGTCCAAAAATGAATCAATCGATCGATTTAATCAACTACCACTCAATTCAAATAATTTATTATATCTTTTATTAAGTAAGGTTTCATATAATCAAATAGCATTTCTATTGAATACTCTGTTATTGATTTACGGTAGTAATTTTGGATATTTTTGTTTGTAATTAACTATTTATCAAGTTGATATTGTCACAAAAGGGAAATGAACAGAAAGCAAGAAGGACTAGATATAACTTTGCATACCATATCGGTTTGGTCAATACACGACCGTACTCGTTCAAAGAACCCATCTGTTGTAACTCGTTTGCATTCTTCAAAAATGTCCTTTGATAAAAGTAAAACAGAAATAAGAAAAACATTTTGAAATTACAGGACGGGGAAATCTTGACCTGCAACCTTTTAGAAATAAGGTGAATGGTCACAGGGCGGTGACGTCGAATCAAGTATATGAATTTATATCAAAAACTTGTAAAGAGGACAATTAGATACATTCGTGCATTATGTAAAAACGCCATGCTCTAGCAAGAGGGTGTTTAAATGCTTTTCCGTGATGCATAATATCAACTAAGTAATCATATAATTATAGATCCGTAGAGTCTATTTATCGACCAACTGGTGGAATCCTGAGGAAGAGTAGTCCTGAGACGAGCAGAAAATTTAACAAAAGCAAAAAGTTTTGACCAAGGCCAGCCTGTGTAGACAGCACAGGCTGCCCTGGGTCGATACTTTTAGCAGGTGCATTAAGCCCTGTATTCATAAAGCATAGCTCATGTCTAAAACGTGTACCGAGGGTAATTGGATACATTCGTACAATATTGAAAACGTTTGCTAAACTTGTAGCTAGCCAGTTGAAAAACTAGTTCGAAAAAGAAGTCTTCAAGGTGTTAGTAAGTCATTCGAATGAATTACGATTAATATTACACAATTAAAATTAATTTTGTTGCCTGTATATTCATTTTAAAAGAATCACAAGCTTAGGTATTCAGCTGTATGCAGAAAACAGAATCTCGAATACACAGCTGATGGAGATGTAAGCTATCTCTGCACGACTCATATGAATTTATAAGTACACGCTTTGCTGTTATCATATTTAAAATCCGTCGCAATGTTTACTCTCGTTGAGGCGATACATATTGCTATCGAATTATTTACGGTTTCTTGATATAGTTCTCAAAATCTCTTGTGATAAAAATATTTTTATATGTAAAAATGAAGAAACGATGTCACTGCTATTAACTGCAGTGCATGGTTGAAGTTAGCGTGGTACAAATACCAACTCCGTTGAAATAATTTCCCCAAAGAAAACTCGTCTAGATCAATATCAGATGTTTGGGTAAATAAAGCAGAGGATTCTAGATGATTTAAATGTGACTTTGGTGCAGGTGCAATAAATTTCCATACCTCTGTCAAGGAGTGCAAGTGACTTTCATCAAGAACATCGAGAAGTAGCTACATACGTATATATTACGCCGAAAAAATCTGGTTTTCTTTAACGAATGTTCTTTTCAGGTAAATAAATTCAATTTCTTTTCATCTACATACAAAACAAAAAGTAATGAGTTGTGAAAATCTATGTATCTTACTTTCCATCTTCGTAACTTATAAAAAAGCAGAGCTCTAGGGAGTGAAAAACAATCATATGGTTACTGTAAAAGAGATATCATCACTTGTGGAGATATAAACAGTAAATAATCTAAAATTAAATTAACTGATAAATCCCTGTGTATCATGGAAATATCTTTACAAAGACGATAAATTCATAACGACTATTTTACATTGAATGCAAGGGTACATGTAAAAAAAAAAGAAATGCAATGATAAGGGTAGTTTATTTTAGTATAACTCCATGGTACTCTTGTTATCACCTTTCTGGCAAGTATAAAACAAGCCAAAACAATACAATGAAAATAAATTTAACATTAAAGCCATTCTTACGAACAAAGTCCGTAACAAAGAAACAAATGAACAAATGCATGGCAGAAATACAAACCGCATCTGACGGGATTCGAACCGATGGCGGACAAGATCCTCGTTTTTCGAGGTTTACAAGACCAATACCATAACCACTGAGCTAAAGAGATATCTCCCTAACGCAGCAGTCAGGTATTGTATTCAAATCGGGACGAAGCCATGCATGAAGGAGTGGTCTCCCGTAACATCATATACAATTCTTTCGACAATAAATTTCTAGCATTCCTTTAGTTTTATCTCTTTCGTCAACAACGCAACCATGTGTCAATCTGTAAAACAAGACAACACAAGAAAAAGATATTTTGAGGATAAAAAAACCTTTCCATCCTTGAGTTGAAACTGATTCTGTCCTAAAAATGGAGTGTGTCTTCAAACTAGCGTCATCGGCATTTTTCACGTGCGCCTCCGATTGAATAATTGACTGTAATTTTTTTGCATTGTTTTAAAATTTAGTTCATTTAATATATGCTCGTTTAGCTAGAATTACTGACTACGAGTAAAACACTTAGGGCCGGTTGCATAATACAAGTTTAAAGATAACCTCGAGTTTAAACTCGAGTTTTACGCTAACCTGTTGCATAAACATAGTTTAGTAAGACCCGGGCTAAAAGTTAAACCGAGAGGTTTTCCTTTATTATAGTTTACCTTCACCACAAGTTTAAATTACCCCTGTAACACCTGAAATCTAAACCTGCGAAGAGGTAGGTTTTAGCATCAGTTTAAGGTGAAAATTGTCACTCATTTCACTAAAAACAGAAGATGGCAGGTATTGTCCTGTTTTAGGCCTAATACCGATATGTCAGAATGAGGAAAAGCCTATGCAGGGCGATTTGGACAATTTGGCTCCTACGGATGATGTATCAGACGAAAAATATATAGGTACAGTTTCGTCACTGGAAGCACTAGGCTTTCGTGGGAGGGTCCTTGAAAAAGACACTTTAGAGCTATAGCCTGGTACAGTTGATACCCATGATATGTCAAATATGAGAGCTGTCGCCGTGATTATGACTTATAATTTTGAAACCGAAAAAAAAAATCAATCAATTAAACCATAAAAATTACAATGAATATAAGAATCAAACTCCAAAATTATTTAAAAAACAGAAATGGACTTTGGGCAGTTGTATAAAAGATGTCTGAAAAAAAAAAAAAACGTTTGAAAATGTTGGAAAAGGAGATGTTGCTCGTTACGAGGAAATTCTCCTTTTCACAATAATCTCTCTCACTTGTGTCCAAGATTTTTTAAACATCGTGCTGAAAAAAAAAAAGAATTATATTGTCAATGGACAGATGTCTCAGTCTAACGTGATTAAGATAAGTAGCCATAATATTTATCTGACCATTTTGTTCCACATACAAATCCATGCCTTCCGCTGCTTAAACAATTTAATTTTAAATAGATTCGCGAAAAAATGGAATTGTCCGGATAAGGAGAATAACAACAGTTCTCTTTCGTTAGGATAGGAGGTATGCATCAATGAGTTAGAAAAAAAATCCAAAGCAGTTTTAGAGCCTTCAAGTATTTCTTTTTTACAATCAAAACAAGGACAACTTAGTGCAAGACCAGTGAACAACTACTATACTATGCAATCTGGTTTTAATCTTGGCCTCACGCAGATTCATCCGGTGTATTTCAATGTCATGAAAGGCTGTGATGGTTGATTATTTTGGTTAGACACGCTTCTTTAACGCTTTACAAGACAAGACTTGGTTTTTTATGACCCTGGGGATGAATGATTGCGAAAACAATGTGGAAAAAGTACAAATGCTCGTACCCAGCATTATCCCCATCAATACTTTCAAATTTTTAAAAGACAAGATCATCATATAAGCCGTCTGCAAATGTTTTTAATTAGGACGAAATCAAAATTTTATCGTCTGATGAAGAGTAAAGCTCATATATCGTATAGCAGTCTATCACTGTTTTGTCTTATCATGGAGGGACATTGTTTTAACAGATTGACCAGTATATCTGTTGTCTGATCTTGGTCAACCTTGTTTCCTATTTTTGTATTCTCAAACTTATAAATGATAATGATCTAGTTAAAAATACAGAGAAGCAGGTAAAGGCACCTTTTGTTGATTTATCAGCAGAAGATCGTACTGGATAGCGGCGCATTCAAGTTCGTATTTGGACTTCGTCGGTATAATCACGTGCAGAAGCCTGCTGTTGCCCAGACAACAGCGGTGCACTTAACAAACTCTACCCATCATTTAGTCCTACCATGAGGATAGCTACACCAGGTTAACCCTAGTCTGGATAGACTGGGGCTAGATAGACTCGGGCTAATCTAGTTTTATGTAAACCAGCTTAAAATCCTGGTCTACCCAGACGGGAGTTAGGCCTTGTTCCAGTCTTAAATGAACCTTTGTTATGCAACCGGCCCTTAACGTCTAGGAAATTGATTGATTCCTGCTGTATAGGTAATTTAACAAACACCTGTACTACCGACGTATACATGTGTCGTAGTAGGCGTGTAGTTATAGCTGGATTGCATCATGTACCTTTACAGGTCTTTTACACGACTTGTGCACATTAAGATATTGACTGATGTGTACTATTTGTGTAAGCTGTGGGTTGACATTTATTTTAGCCATTCAGTATTTTATGGAATCTATACATTTGTGCACAGAACAAAACAAAGTTTTGTGGTTAATTAGCGTTATCTGCTCTATCCGATTTCTTCGGTGGAATTTTTGGAGTGTTTTTGTAGGATTTTGTTTGCGCCTGCCTGGAAAAATATACAATAAATATTTTCTTTAACATAATGCATTGAGTGATGAGAAATTTTATTTAACAAATTTAAAGTTATGGTTAAACTACATAATTATAACACAATGCATTCATTTGCACATGTATATGTTTCTGTAAAAATCAAATTGAAGACAATCGTTGTCCGAAGGAAGGCGTTTCCAAACTACGAGCAGTTTATTTGTAGTCTTTTTTCATTTACATATTTTTCTTTACATATCATTCAATGGTAATGAAAATTAAATCTTTCTTTGTTTCACTTCTGGCATAAAAATAATGATTGTTAATCTTCAACTATGTATTCTTTTTGTAGTAAGCATGATGCACGAAAATGGTTATTTTTGAGACTTGTTTGCCATGTCATTTGGTATTTGGGGGTTGTAGTCACCTCCCATAATACCCAACAATTCTTTGTTGGAAGCTTAGCAAGTACGTAGCGTTACAATTGGAAATTACAATAATAGCTCTCGTGTCTACCCTTTCGAACATTCATAACTCGACTTGAATATATGCTGTTTATTCGACGATGAAAAAGAAGTTTGACTGATGATAAGTATCTATCGTTTTGATTTTGCACACGGAACATTGATAACTTGTCATTTGCAAACAGAAATATCGGATGTTGGCTTCGGTATTCATTAATAAAACCGACTTTACCTCTTTAAGGAGGCAAAATGAATTAAATATTTCATGTACATACAAACTGGACACACAAGGCCTGTTCAACAATAAAGTTTATTTAAGATTTAAGTAAAGCCCAACTCAGGTCTGTGTAGTCCAAGGTTTTGAGCCTACTTGCATGAACACTAGATAGGCGAGAGTCCACCCAGTCCCCTTCTATCCAGACTCGGGTTAACTGTTTACGGTTTAAGAAGAAAAAAGCTTGTATAGCCATTCTCGTGGCGCTCCTAAATGATGGGTAGATTTTGTCAGGCGCACCGCTGTTTTTCTAGGGAATAACACACTCCTGCACGTGGTTATACACGAGGGAGCCTATATCCAGACTTAAATGCGTCGCTATTCTGTACGATTTGCTGCTGGTGAATGTGCACTTACGTCTTTTTCTGTTTTTTTTACTTGATCACCATTATAGTTAAGTAGAAAAGGAGAATAAAGAAAATTAGAAAAAATGTTCATCAAGATCAGACAGCACAGATAGATCACTCTGCACAATGTCCGTTTCAAAGTAAACTCCATGATAAGACAAAACAATTGCAGACCAGTTTAACACTTTAACAGACGACAAAAATTTGATCTCGTCAAAATTGAAAGCATTTGCAGACGTCAAAATAATTCTGGCTGAAATGATGGATTTTGTCTCTGGAAGAATTGGAAATATAGTTAGAAAAGGAGGAAATGCTGGTTACAAGCATTTTTCCACAATTTTTTCAAAGATCCTTCCACCCTAGAGCCGTAAAATTCAGATCTTATATTGTTAAGGGTGAAAGGGGCGTGTCTACCTAAAAGAATCAACCATCAGAGCCTTTCACAACATTGCATGACATCGGCTGCATTTGTGTGAGGCCTAGATTTATATCAAATTATATAGTTACTTTACACTGGTTTTGCACAGAACTGTCTTCATTGTGACTGTAAAAAAAAATCATTGGAAATCTAATTTTAACCGTTCAATTATACAAACTCATATCTTGCCTAACAAAAGAGCGATCTTCTGAAAGACCGTCCCCATTCTTTGAAACACTCACCATAAACACGTTCAACAGCATATCGATGATTTCTCTGTCACCTAAACCATTATCTGACAGCTCATCGAATGCGTCAGTCCATTCATTGTCATATATTTCCCCAACCTGTTCTGCTAATTTGGTGGGTCGGTTTTTGTCGCTCAGATCGGCAATGTTTGGGTTGTTATCACGAAGCTTGCTAGAGGCGATTTCGCTTAATCTGTACAAGTAATGAGTTATATTTTGTTACATTAACCAGGTCAGGGCGAGAGAAGAAATAAGCTATTATATTTACCTTTTTTACCAGACATTCCCGTGTTTTGACTATCCTACAGAACGACACTTTTGAAAACAAAAGAAAAGTTTTCTATTCTCCCACATTGTCTTCTGTCTTAATGGAGACTGTTCTTATCATGTCTCCTACTGTATGTCTTTTATTAATCTCTATTTGACCACAGCTCGTTCAAAGCTAGAAGTTGTACGGCTCATCTTTCAAAATAGCGGGCTTACATTGTGCGATAAATCAAACAACATAAAACAATTCAGTATTCAAAAACATGAAAGCATGATTTTCATTATTGACAAACAGGTTTCCAAAAGGTATGCAGCAGATAAGTATTTTCTTTGGTTTGATTGGCAAAGTTCTGGGCCCAGTTTCATGAAAAAACTTAAGTCTCTTATTTTGCTCAAGTCTGTTGACGGGCCCTATTTTCAAGTTAAGTTGAGACCCATTTTACAAATATAAACAGCGTTATGAGCAATTCTCAAATTCCAAGTCGACATAACATTTCACACTTTGCCTAGCGAAATAACGGACTTTTATCTCTTAAAATGACTTGGGTTCATTATTTTGCTGAGCTGAATAAGAAATGTAGCGTCAACTTAGTACTTGAGAATGTTTCTAAAGTTTGTTAATGTTAGTAAAATGCCTCTAAAATAAACAAGTCGGAAAATGAGTCTCTCAGCGGACTTGAGCAAAATAGGAGACTTAAGTTTTTTGGTGAAACCGGGCCCTGATGCTTTATTTTCTGTCTGATTTTTAACATATCTTGGCACAACCTTAAGCACCGAAATTAAGCATATAGACTGAAAACTGATCATTTTTCTATCCACCAAAGCCATGTTTTTTGAGTGGACAAAATTCTATAAAGAAATACAAAAAAGGTCTACCTTTATCCCATAATTTCAAAAATTTGGGTTTTGAGAGAAGATTTTTAAGATAATTCCAAAATGTTTGAGTCATACTCTTTGAAAAGGGAGCTTAATGCACTGAAAAAAGTATCAACCAAGTCAGTTTGGTCGACATTAGTTCAGTAGATTCAGAGAAGATTATCTGAAAAAGACAATAATGCACATGCGAATGCATATACGAACGAACCCATGCACGCACGACGAACACAAGACACAGGGCCATAGTATAAGCTTGCTGGCCTTGGCTATTGGAGCTTAAGATACCAAAAATCTTATCTTTTAACGAACCTTCGTAAAGCTTCTTCCTTCTCTGTAGTTTCCTGTTTCAATTCTTTTTTGAGGCTGTCACTCTCTTTCTGTAGTTCATGCACCCTACAAATTGTTTATAAAGCATAAACAATTAAACTTTCTGCTTTCTTGCCTTCCCAAGTCTTGCAGTACATTACACTTACCAACAAAAAAAAACAAACAGATGAGTATTGTTTATCCTTTTAAACATATTTTATTCAACATATTTGCATGTATCACTACTAGTAGGTAGACAACAACAAAGTACTGTCAAAATGCTTTGAACCGAAGCAAAAGGGCTTATACTGTTCCAGATAATATTGTGGTCATCTACTGATCTAATTTTTATTGTAATAATGCACCATGCTGACTTCTTTTTTTAGTGGATGACACCATGTTTTTCTGCACAAATCGTACGATCTGATCTGAGTTCAGTCGGCATTTGAGATAAGATTTTACTAAACGAGTCTAGAAAATGTTTTCAAATGAGCCTCTGGCGTGCTTGATAACATATTTGTAGACGATTTTAATTAAAAAAAAGTATTTCAACAGCCAAACAATATCAGATTCTTTTTATCACATAACTGTGTATCAAAATTACAGTCCACGATGTGTTTTTGCGTAGGCCTACATGAACATGTGCACTGAAATTTACATGAAGCATGTTCGCTTTATTGACAGGTACATCACGGGCGAAAATTACTTCCAGAGAAAATTGCATATAATTCTTGTTTTGAATCTAAGGATGATATAATTCGAAACTTTGTCAAGATCACCAATTTTGACAGTTAATTTTGAGAAGAAATCTGAGTCAGCAATTTGTTAGAAGTGAAGCGTATGATTACAGAGTTGTGACCAAATATGGCACTATTGGATTGTCTCAAATAAATGTTAAAAGAGGAAATTCGTTGTGGCTGTATTACACTGAAAACAGTGGTGATTATGCAATAAATACAGATTATTACATTGTAGTAACTTTCCTGGGGCTTGTATTTGCTTCGAGCTGCGTGGAAAACAAATTGAAATCAAAATTTTCCCTCTAAGCGAGAAGCAAAGGAAGTTACTAACTAATTCTTTAACGTGACATTGTTTTAAAGTATACCTATAAATTTTAACAACAAAGTATTGAAATTATTGACTGACCTACTCGAAAACAGTAACAAATGTTTTTCAAATGACAGGTTTAGAGATTGATAACTTTTTGCCCTATTAATTGTGCATGCATATTTTGACAAGATATTTAGACCAAACGAATTCGAAGCCAAGCTACCAGTACCGCGCACGCGGGTTAGTCACATTTCCATTATTTAGAATCGTATTTCTCACTATCAGATATGGGATTTTTCCGTCGTGTCTGCTTTATCCGCAAGCGATGCAATTATTTTAGTCGGAACATTTGTTGATATAAAATAGAGCATTGCAAGGCCTAAAATACAAATTATAGCTTATCAGTGTTAACTTATCATACTGAAAGGCTTGCATATCTTTTTAATTTTTCTTTTTACAGTTTGTAATTAAAAGAATAATTGACAAAACAATAACCCGTCAAGAATAAAGAAAAAAAGATACTTGCTTATTCTCAGCCCTGCTTAAGTCGAGTACACATTGTTCGAGATCTATGCCTGATGATCTAAAAGAAAAAAAATGGGCGACTTGTAAGATAAAATGGGCGACTTGTAAGATAGTATATTTCAAACTTCAAACTTTGAAAATACAATAGCACTGCTCAATTATAAAGGTTTAGCTCTGGAAATTCTCTGCATCGTTACAGAAATTAAAAACCATATTCTACCATGCAACAAAGCATAAAGTCCAGAAATTAGAAAATATCGATAATTTCATAAATACGAATATAAGCGTAACTATGACTATCATAGAATAGTTTTGTTTACAAATACGGGGTATCATATTTTCAAGTAAGAGTAACCGTCAACTTTTTAAACAAGTATATACCCTTTCATACCTTTTGCACCATACACCAACAAGTTTATAACCCCACATCCCAATGTTCAAATAGATCTAAATATCAACTTTCTTCTTTACAATAGGGTCATTTTGCGTGCGTGAAAATAAGTGGCCAAGAACGTTTTCAACCCGTGCAACGCCTATGACGACACGGAGACACAATACAGAATTAGACATTTACACCACTCTGGCAATCGGTTTATATATTGATAAAACAAAACAATGTTTCTGTAATCAATCTGAAATGATTTTTGTTTTGTACATTTAAGTAACGTTTTATAACTATTCCGATTGAAAATAGCCAAAAACAATAACATCATTTCAGATTGATTTTAAAGCCATTTTCAACAAAATGTAAAAAAAAAAAATGCCATTTGATTGTAGTAGTACCTAAATGTATGCAAAGGATAAGTTTAACAGAAAGCGTTTTTACACGCCAAAATACGTCATCTGGAAGTGCCCTTGTGGTCACTAACTTTTTACGAAACGACACTCGTCCAATTTCAAAGCACTTGCAGACAACATTTCAAATGTGGCTGAAATGTTGGAAGTTGTGAATGGGCAGATAAAAACATTGTGGATAAAAGGAGAAAATGCTGGTTACCATTATTTTCTCTTTTATCCACTATGCTTTCCAAAAGCTTTCTCTCTTAGGGTCCTTAAAATTGGGATTGTGTAGTGAAGGATTAACTGATACTTTCTACCTTTGAGCGATAACATTATTACATCATGCTAGCTCCCCTGATTTAGTTAGATCTTACCAAATTCTTCTCCTTTCATGTTTATCAACATGGGACAACAGCATGTTTACCTTCTATTTTGCTGTTCTAGTTTCCATATTCTGGTTTCCTTTTTGTTACATTCTGTACACGTGCCATGCCCAGAATCTCGTGCGCCCGAACCTCCTAACTTAAGGATCTCAAAAAATGAAGATATGAAAAGAGATGGAACATTTGGAGAAAAAAGAGAAAATAGGTATGAAGTAATTACTCATGAAGATAACGCATGCTAGATAGTTCTCAAGCAACATGATCTTCATTTTATTTCGTTATGTTAACGTTTAGCCAGAAAGTCCTGCTGTATTTTCATGTCCTTAAAAAGGCGGGTTTTTGTTTTTCTGGTAACTGATTTTTCGAATTTTTTCCTTACATTGTTGCTTTATCCCTTTCAAGAGGACTTTCACAGTTTGAGAAACTTTTTAATTTGTCCTCTGAAAATCCTTGCAATTAGTAAATGTTAACTGATCAAAGATATTTTCATCTTCGATGCAAAACTTCTCAAATATTCATCCTTTTCTTTGCATGCTTTCATTTTTCCTGCTGAATATAGAATAGCTGTGAAGTATAAGGTTATTGTGTACGCAAAAAACAGAGTTTATCGTATATACAGGATGTTTCATAATATCTGTCCTTATTATAAACTTTAATATTGTCTACACATGTGAGTTTAGAGTAAAAGGAAAGCCATCACCTTTTGCAAACACATTACAATTTTATTTGATATAATACACAAACATTACTTAAACATTTATTAAGATATCACACTTTTTCTGACAAGTCCATTTCGCAACAGGTGTCCTACGTAACGTCAATACTTAAATACAATGCACGTTTATAAACAGAAAAATAGGTTTCGAACAACAGGGAAATTAAGCTTTCAGATTGAAAAAAACGACAAAACAATGAGACACTCGCCATATGAGCTGCTTCCACTGCAGACGGTGTTGTGGTTCCTATGCCTTTCACAGATGACGAGGACAATGGCGACACTGTAAATAAGCAGAGCTATCTTATCTGAACATTCTGAAAGAAAACTTCATTCCAATGCCAAAAGGAAAAAGAATTAACATCGGAGACAAGTGTACGAGTACATGCATTTAGTTTCAGCAAGGTGGAGCAAGACAACAAATGACCGGAAGCTTAATTGAATGCTTTTCGAAAGCATTCTTGCAAAAGTTTATTTCTTTTAGGAATGACTGCACACTCTGATCCTCCAGGACTTTTTCTTGTAAGGTGCACCATAAAAAGTGCACAGCCCAATTTCTGCAGACACACGGGACTTTATAAATGCAATCAAGAAAGTAGTCTATGAAAACAGCAGGGACACCCAAACATGTAATGCAAAACTCTCAATAAACTCGACGACATAACTGCTCAGAGTGGAAGTCATGTAGCGCAACTGTTGTAACATGGACAAGTCAGAAAAACTGTAGTGTGTGTGTGTGTGTGTGTGTGTGTGTGTGTGTGTGTGTGTGTATATCTCTCTCTCTCTCTCTCTCTCTCTCTCTCTCTCAAATGAAATTTCATGATGTCTGCGAAAAGTAGAAAATTTTGACATTTAGAATAAAGACAGGTATTATGAAACACCATGTAATTCCAACTGGTAAGCCAATTATACAAAATGTTGATTAAATCGTATAATGGTCAGGTTCAGTAACACAAACGGTTCCGTGACAATATGACTAGATAAACAAATGAATGATAAAATAAGTTTGTTTAATTTGCCAAATTAATCATACTAGTTGCCAAGTTAGTCGACCAAAATACCAAGTTAACTGAAAAAATGAAAGGCACAATTCATAAATATTGTCAAGATAATCATACAAACTGTCGAGTTAATCATATCAGTGGCAAGTTAATTTTATACAAATTGCCAAATTAATCAGACAAAATGTCAAATTACTCATACATATATGGCGAGTCAATTCATACAAATTTCCAAATTATATATAGAAGATGTCTAGTTTATAATTATAAATGGCAAGCTAAATACATACAAATAGTCAAGTTGATCATACAAATTTGCAAAGTCCATTGTGTCTGCGTGATAATCCAGATATGTAAATATTCTAGTAATGAAATGATTCAAGTCAGTGTTTTGTTTTGCAAACAGTTCTGCTCTCGTGATGAATCGGGTTTTCTTTTTTTCATTGTTATTTTTAAGTCAAAGATCTGTCATGTAGATTAAAGTAACAATAAAGCCCAAAAGTAAACAAAGCGGGTGTTTAAATGCATTTGAATATATATTATACCATTTAAAAGTATGGAAATTATTGTGAAGTTGACAATCTGTCATTGTACGGTCGGTCCAAGTGTTAGTTGCTGACAGAGAAGTTAATTTCAAAACTAGGTTAAAACCTGCCAGGTAGCTGCGTCTTTTGTTTACTTTTCGCCTGATTTTAAAATTCTTTTTTTCTGCCAGCGATTAATATATGGCCCGACCACACGATAACAGACTGTCATCTCCACAATATTGTTCATACTTTTAAAATGTATGATTTAAATTTAAATGTATTACGACAGTCGCTTTGATATTTTGGCCTCTACTGGGCCTTTAACTTTCGTTGCGGCATAACCAGGTGTGTTTTATAGCTTATATATCCTGTATTTTACGACTGGGACAAATAAGTCCCTTTTCTATGATGTGGGAGAGGAAAAAATGCTTCTGGCGAATACTTTCTTCTTTTTCCCACAACACCTTATGTTACCTTTTTAAAGACAAATTTAATCATTCTAGCCACATCTAATTTGCCTCAAGCTTTTATGTACGCTTTTAATGTGCACAGGGACCGTATTCACCAGCCATTCTCAGTCTTATTCTCAAGAATTTTCTAAATTTGGAAGTAACACAACTCCCGATTGGTTAAACCATTTGGTTTAGCTAATCGTAAGATGTGTTACTTTGAAATATAGATAAATTTTGGAAAATTGACTAAGAACGGTCTCGAGAATGGTTGGTAAATATGGACCCAGGTCTCTTATATGACTGCCATAGAATTAAAAGTTACATACCTGTTGAAGTTTTCTTGCTGAGGATATCAAGTCATTGTAGTTTTCATCATAATCATATTCACAACGCTCCAACTCTTTGCTCTTTAGTTTATTCCTCTTCCGGTTGATGTCTTTCTCTAGTTTACGCAGACGTTTGGTGTATGTGTTAATATTAAATGCAGTAAGAAAGAGCTCATCTGTGTCTAAATCAAGAGTAGTTGAAGGTCGACCAGGAACACCGTCATCAACACGAAGTTCTCTGGATGGTCTGAAAATACGAGGTATGTCCGTAAAGTTCGTGGATAATGCCGATATGTATAAAAATAACGTATTTTCGCTAATCTTATTGTCTCGATTACTTTTGGGTATAACTTAAGCATTCTATGTAAGAAATACAAAGATATTGCGCCAACAATAAATAGTATACTCGTCATACTTTAAACGATGTGAGCGGGACCCGGGACACTCCAAACAATGAAATTTATCTTTCAAATTGTCGTATACAGTCTATACCCTGACCAAAAATAAACTGATCCTTTTCAAATTTCATCCTTTGATAAAGGATGACGTCGGCATCATTTCCAGAAAATATAGACGACGGCATCGAAACCGTTTAAATTTTGCGCACACAACTTCTGAAGCACTGCAAAGATGTTTTTCGTCAAAAATGGTGGACTTTAACGTCGCGTAACTACGGACGATCATAGAATTTGGCGCCAATCTTGGGAAATCACCAATAAATACCATGAAAACACTGTCTGAAACTACAAGATTGTCGGCTGTATGTCCCTCACTGGTTTACAAGTGGTACAGGGATTTTCGGACAGGCGAAATTCTACCGACGACGACGAGAGATACGGGCGGACGGGCATCGTTAGCGTAGAATTTATGGATTCGGTGAAATCGATGGTTAAAGAGGATTGTAGGGTTAGCATTAGGGAACTGTCGGACCAAAAATGCGTTGTAACCAAAGGTCAATATTTCTAGAAGGTCTGAATTGTGTTTTATTATCTCACAATTAGATTTTGATTCCACGGTAAGCGCCTGACACGTAGTCAATACAATGTCTGAAAACGATGTCGCGACGTCATGACGTCAACACCTGCCCCGGGTTCTTATCGGTATGTGCAGGCTAGGACCAATGAATGAAAAACTACTTATAGTAGCGGCATGATTTTTCGCATGTCGGTTGAGAAAAGTTTGCTCTTTATGATAATATAAGTTTCCAGCGCCTAACTTGTAAATTTACTAACTTTTTAGCAATGTCTACGAACTTTGGGGACATACCTCGTAGTTTGGTACAATGCATGGCTCGTACATTTGATTATAATTATATACACTACTTAAATAAGCTTTTGTTCGACTGTTTATATTTACGTTTACGGTATATTGAAGTACCCGCATGCATGTTATAGAAAGTCTAGTGGAATGTATGGTTCTGAACCTGAAACACGGAGTTGAAAAACAAAGAAATTCTTAGATATACAGAAAAATATACTACGGACTCCTTGGGTTTCAGTCATGTACGCTAACGGCTGCTACCGGGTTCAGCGATAGCAGTGGTTTCAAGCCGTCCAGGTAGTTCACTTAGTGAAGCATTCGCACTGTGAGCGTCCAAGGTAATCAAATATTTAGAATCACTAATGCTCCTTGCTCAATACTACCTGAAAGCATTGAAGGAAGAAAGTAGGGGGAGGAAAGGAGGTAGAGACAGACAGACCGACAGACAGACAGTCGGAGAGAAAGCGAGACTGGGATGTTAAAGGCGTTTCAGCGAGTTATTTCTAGCGCTGAGAATTTTGTGAAATTTGACACAGAGACACTTCAAAGTATATTCTTTCAGTATATGAAGAGATAATCAGACCTAACCAGATGAACAAAAAAGTTCTGAGCCCATAAAGAACATAACCCTTCTTTCAAATTACACAAAAACCCAGTTATTGCAGCAAACATCAGAATTTTGTGAGTAAAGTCTATCATTTCAGCCAAATCATGTTCTGTGTGTTTTAAATTCATAAGAAATCGATTGATCCTCTCAACTTGATGAGAAATTAATATTTGTTTCAAATTAATGACCCGCTATCGATGTTTCAATAACATTCATAACCGCCAAAAAGATCATTTTATTTTAGAAAGTCACGACATTATTTGACTTCCAAAAAAAATCTAGCGCAGAGGTTTTTCTTATTTTTCACAGATATACACATGGGTATATCTTTTATCAAAAAATGCAAAAAAAAAATGATAGGTCGCCAAGCTACTTTTCCCATTTTGGGACCCTATTACCTCCCTTGGAACAACGAAAATGACACAAATCACCCAAGATTCAAATTAATAAGTAAGATTAATTATTTTCCGCACAAATTAATGTCTTTTTCTCAATAAAGATAATATTGCCTTTCCCTGATGTATACTCGATTGAACAATGGAATGGGACGGCTTTGGAAAATATTTTGGTAAAAAGAGTAATTGCTCATAACAAGCAATTTTGCCTTTCCCAGCAATATTTTTACACAAGCGGCATTTCAACTTGCAATAATACCTTTTTTAAATTTGTCATCTCAGCTTCTTTCAATTTAGAAGTTCCTATTCAATTCATTTAGGAAAGGGTTAATGCAAAATAGTACATTTTTATGGATGGAAAAACAATAAAAGTAGAACTGTCCAGGAATTACTCGAAGGCATAAATTACAGATGAATCTTATAGCAAAATGAACCAAGCGATCTCGATTTATATCAATATCCAGGAAAGACACTTTGAAAACACTGAAAAGGAGAATTGCGTGTAGTTTTCTCTTTTTTCTCACACTAAACTTACTATCCGGATAAGTGATGTCCGAAAAATGTGCTTGTTGTGTCCGCTGTTTCGGAACGGTTTATACTTTCATACATTGATCTTTAAAAAAAAACTGTATCTACCACTACTTCCTCCACGTCTTGCAGCTGAAATCGGCAGTCCGATAATATTACTACAATCGAACAAAACTACGCGCAAGGAAACAGAAAATGCGCGGAAATGTTGCGCAATGACAACCCGACGAAACGTCTTTAAGCAGCCGAATACTTTAAAACTTGAAAATACTAGTGACGCTGAATCAGTCGGAAACAAAAAAATCCCTCTGCGACTTTATCAGTTGTTTAGTCAAAAACACTGTGTGGTGGTAAATACTTTACTCTTTACCACAAGACTACAATGTAGGCTTGTCCAAATTGAAAGCTTTTGCAGACGACAATTTGAAAGCGACTCTGATGATGGAATTTGTCTTTGATAAGGTAGAATACATTGTTGGAAAAAGCTTTTTCACCAGGGTCGTTAAAACTCGGATAAGGGTAAACTGATCGATACCTTATATTAAAATCGTACACGCGATAGATTTTAAAGAATTGTTGCGTTTGCTCTTTTCTCCATAACGTTTTCTATCCTTCCGAAAAAATATTTGAGCCACCTTTATTCTCTGATCTGTATATGCTTTGAATAACGGCAAATCTGACAGTTTGCGATCTAGTAAAGATTAAACGGTGTTTTACTCCGTTTTAAACATTATTTCAGTTATATCACGACGACAGCTCACATACTCATGTATTTCCTGGGTTTCACCAGTACTAGGATAGTGCTCTAAAGTGTCTTGCCGAAGGTTACTCCCATGAAAAACCAAGAGGATCGAGTGAAGTTCGAACCCAGGGCCTCCAGGTCACGAATCCTACACTTTACCACTGAGCCGCACAGGACCCTTGTAGTAGAGAACTAAGATATCTACGGAAGTCCTGTACCATGGTGACCATTTTAAATACTTCTTCTTGCCCCTTTTTTAATAATTATATCTCAAAATTCTAAATCCTCATTCATAAATTTCAGTCTGCTCAATGTTTTTCTTTTATCTTATTCGACTCTCGCGCAACCCGCTCCCTTGCATAAGTAAGATAGAGCATTATCTGAAAAATCACTGACTCGTGTGACAAATATATGAACAACAACAGAAACCATCTCCTTTGATTGATTGATTTCATGGTGTTTAACGCCGTTTTCAACATTAGTAATATCGTGGCGGCCAGAGCACCTATCAATGCTTTCCTGGAGTTTCTTCTACCAGTACTCCAACAATTTTCTTTCGAAGCCACTGGCTGCTTTCCCACATAACCATCGCCGAAACAATGGTCACCGGCGAGAGAGGAATGAATCCTGTTGCAATTACTATCATCAATCCTCGAAAAAGATTGGCCGAGCCGGGGATAAAACAGTGACCCTCCTATTCTCAAGTCCAGTACGCTATCGACTGAGCTACCGGGGTTCGGCCCATCACGTATTAAGTAACTAAAACGGAAAAATATAGAGGATGAAAAATATCTAAAATAATCTAGAAATGACTCACAGGAAAAATGTATCCTTCTGTGATAACTCTTTACCAAAGACAAAATTTAAAACGTGGCGAAACTGATCGGATTTACCATTGATATAGTAGAAAACATTGTGGGAAAAGGAGAAAATGCTGGTTACCAGCATTTTCTCTTTTTCCCACAATGTTTTCAAAAGTCCTCTTTTAAATCCCCTCTTTCTCAGTGTCGTTAAAACCAAGGGTTTTTAGTAAGGCTGTCATCTCTTACAGAGCTAGATGAAGCAAAATGGGTGTTGTTAGTATCGTACTCTGATAACCCTTTACCAAAAAATTAAATCTAAAGTGTGGCAAAAATAATCGGATGAAACTTTGATAGGGTAGAAAACATTGTGGGAAAAGGTGTTCACCTTTTTCCAAAATGTTTTCAAAGGTCCTCTTTCAAAAACCCACTTCCTGAGTGTCGTTGAAACTCGGGATTGTTAGGTAAAGATTTATGGGCTGTCAACCCTTATGTAGTTAAATAAATCAAAATGGGTGTTGTCAGGCGATACAAAAGATGCAGATATTGTCATTGCTGTATTTTTCTTGTCAGAATATCTGGTATAAAAGCGGACAGTATAGATCCCCGATCAGTCTGCACGTTCTGTGCAGTTTGATCTTGATCTGCGTTGATCGCATGGGTAATTCAATCCGAGTTCAGCGGTTAAAAGGGTAAAAATTTGACAAAATGTTTGTGATTCACCCATCTGTCCTATGTATCTTATTACTCCACTTGAATGACTCGAAAAAAAACAAAACAATACATCCTATTCTCATATGTTTTTTCCTAAATCTGCTTTTCTCAGGGAAGTTTAAAACCAGGATTGTTCAGTAAAGAGTTAAGAAATTACCACGCCTCATCGCACGGATATGAAAGATTAATCTTGCCCTTTGTCTTAAAAATGGTGAAATGTTTTAGGGAAAAAAGAAAACATTTAAACAGTAGATAAACGGGAAATCCAGTTATTGCATTTTCGAAGTTACTTTGATTACACCGGTAGCTATTTTCATGATCACGAAACAATTAAAGAGAGAACATGAAAATCTTCAACACACATTTATTTAAACAAACAATTAACCCTTATCCTGCTGAATCACTAACATGAAACTTTCAAGTCGATAGTAAAAACCCAAATTTTGCTATTTCAAAGGTATTTTTGGGGAAAATACTTGTCCTTACCGGACAGTGTAGATCTAAGATCAGACTGCACGTTCTGTGCAGTCTGATCTTGATCTACATTGTCCGCAAAAGGTCAGTGAGTCGCGATTAGCAGGCTAAGGGTTAAACAGCCCATGGATAATTGACATCAATGTTTCAAGGAACAAACTGTGCCCCTGACACTTTCTACATCATCACGTGCCTCATTCTGTTCCTCGGCAGACGACTTTCGAAAGGTAGTGGCGAAAGGAAAAACTGCTTGTACTGAGCAATTTCTCCTTTAACTTCAATGTTATCAAATGTAAATGTATTAATTAACTCTTTACCACACAATTGGCACCGTGTATTACGACCCCGAGGATAAAGCCTCTTTAAAATTTTGCGGAAAAAACAGAAAATGCAGGGTACCGGCATGTTCGCCGTTTCCATCAATGTTTTCTACCTATTCACAAAATATTTGATTAATCGAGTAACATTTAATTTATCGTCTGCAAAACCAGTCAATTTAGACAAACCTGAAAGTGTGTCGACTTGTGAAGACTTTAACTTTATCTCATGCAAATTTTGCAAGGACGTTTTTTATTTAGTCTTCTGTTGCAAACTTCATGAAAGTCTTTGAAACTCTGATCGTAAGCTGGTTTAATCCTAGTAACAAATCTGTATCAATAATCAGTACTCCAAATACAAACAATTGGTTGAAATGCAAGTCTAGAACTACTTTCGTTTTAGAAATAGTTTATTCGACACAAAACGTTCGCTTCTCAACTAAGGATGCTATTTGTATGGATGTACCATAAAGCTATTGAAAGTTGAATGAAATTAACTTAGTATATAACACATTAAAAGTTTACCTGTTAAAAGTTTTGCTTGTTGCTTTGGAGTAACTTGAAGATCTAAACTTTCGACTAGCCATTTTTCCTTCCCTTATTTCTGTGATAAACTTCCGTGTTGTTCTATTTTTGTCATCAGGGAAGGGAGATAAATCGTTCGTGAACCACTGAAATATTTTTGCGCTATTCCGACAGCGTCAAAGGTTTATCGGCTACTGACCGGCACTAAAAGATACGGATTTGTTTAAAATATGCAGATTTATTATCTGTTTTTAGATAATAAACAGCGCTAAATCCTGACTAAATGACCTTTATGATAACACAACCTTAAAAAGTGAATTCTCAAAGGCTTAAGAAAGTCACGATCAGTCCTACGTTCAGATTACCTTATCCGATGACATTCGAGGATCATTGAGCCCAAATATCAATAACCTTTGTCGAACAGTCGTCGGGCAAGAAGATTTCAAGAGGTTGTGCAGCAGAGGTAAACTTTGTCTCTGGCATGAATGGAAATTTTTTGTAACAAAATATGGAACGACAGAAGCCTTTTGTCATCCTTCAATTAATATTTACCAGCTCAACATTTTACACCCAGAGAAATTAAGTGTGCAATACCAACCATGACAATTGTGGAATTATACTTAAGAGAGACAAATGATGAGAAATAGGTCATTTAAAAGCAGGGAACTTACCTTTAATGTCCTTAGTTTAACTATGGCTAACGAAGTGAAAATATGCCAAGGCCACAGCTGCCTAGTTCTTTAAGTGCACGCGCATAGCCAGTCGAAAGTGCGGAAGCGGGGCTTTAACATTAACCATCAAAGCATCAAATAAACGAAATGCGCTTTCTGAATCAGGAAAAGAGACCGAATCATCCCAATTTCACAAATGCGTTTGCCAGAAAATCAGAAAATAAAAGCTGCAAGTCTTTTGTAGTATTTTTATGATCTACAGTATCGGCAAAATGCAGTCTGATCTTGATTTACACTGACCAAAAAAAGACAAAGTTTTGTTTGACTCTTTGATGTGCTAACAGCTAGTTTGACAGAGGAAAATGATGAAAGAAAGAACGAAAACAGAGCGAAAAAAAAATTGGGCTTCGACTGTACTACATACCGGGCCACGCGCCTGTGCTGCATTTCACTTAACTGCTTACACAAGAAATTTGCGTACCAAGTTTAGGTTAGTAAGCATAAAGTCTGAAAACAAGTTTCACTGAACTGCAGATTTGCATAAATTTACCCCAGCTCATTTTGTATGGGTACATGCATCGTATGTGTTTATATACATTTCCAATAATTTATGTAAATCTAGGCAGTTTAGAAATAGGCAGTCCTGGAGTGGCTAATATTATATCAAGAAATCTGAATGAGACCTACCGAAGAATAATTTATGAAATATGATCTCCTGGATGATTTATGCCAAATTTCTTACAATGCTAACATTTTAGACAATAACACACGACCGGAAGTCAAGCCGGGGACGATCTCAGAACTTCATAAATGTTTGATCCACGGACGACTTCGCGGCAAGTAGATCTATCCAGGATCTATCTAGGAGAGTACGCTAGACTTTGTAACTCTTTCCGTTCCTTTTTTTTTTTTTTTTTCATCTGTTACGGGAGACCACTCCTTCATGCATGGCTTCGTCCCGATTCGAATACAATACCTAACAGCTGCGTAAGGGAGATATCTCTTTAGCTCAGTGGTTATGGTATTGGTCTTTTAAACCTCGAAAAACCAGGATCTTGTCCGCCGTGGGTTCGAATCTCACTAGATGCAGTTTGTATTTTAGCCATGCATTTGTTCATTTGTTTCTTTGTTACGACTTTGTTCGTAAGATGGGGGCTCGTCCGGGATTAGCCATTGAGCCATTAATCCCATTTGTTGTCCAAAAACGGTCATTTGTTGTCTAAATAAGAGACTTACTGCCTAATAAGGCTTTGAGTCATCAATAAATGATGACTTTAAGAGGGGGTGTGTTACGGGAGACCACTCCTTCATGCATGGCTTCGTCCCGATTTAAATACAATACCTAACAGCTGCGTTAGGGAGATATCTCTTTAGCTCAGTGGTTGTGGTATTGGTCTTTTAAACCTCGAAAAACGAGGATCTTGTCCGCCGTTGGTTCGAATCCCGCCAGATGCGGTTTGTATTTCAGCCATGGATTTGTTCATTTGTTTCTTTGTTACGACTTTGTTCGTAAGACATCTAATTTGCTTCTTGTCCGGGATTGAAAATATAACCCAATTCCATAGGAGATACTTAATGCTCGCTTCTTTGGCTTAAGTTATTGACAGATATACATTACGTAATCAGCCCTCCATTTCAGCAACACGGTATTTATCGTGTTTTTTACACTACATCAACTTAAATTCCCGCGGCAGGATTACAGGCGTTTTCAAATTGGTTACAGAAAAAAACTACATACATGTACTTATGTATTTCTAATATTTCACCATAAGAACGAGGCTCTGCAATGCCATATATTTTGTTATCTCGACTACGTTACGGCTTAGATCCAAGATCAGAATGCAGTTCAGCTTATTTCGCAGTGAGAAAGTGAATTCTAGATCTGCTGAACCGAGGGACTCTACATACACAGGGATAGGCAACAGGAATTTGATCTCGTATGTACATGTACCATAGAAATTACACGAGATCTGCTTGGACGTGTTGCAAATGTGAACCAAGACACAACTTTTGCAACATATAAAATAAATGCACCACTTTCGCTTTAAGCTGAAATTAATATGCATTTTTGGGAGGGGGGGTGCTAGTTAAAAAAAGTTGTTGTTTTTATTAATCTACCAATCTGGTGAGTAGTATAGGGACCGGTTTGCGTGTAAACAAAGATGAGATAATCGGCGGCCATCTTGTTACTATTTTTAGAAGCTCATTTGCATGTAAGGATGTTACTATATTTAGAAAGTCGGCCATCTTGGATGACCTACTTTTTGAACTGGCATAATATTTGGGCGACATTTTTTGCAGTATATTTTGGCGCCATTTTTTTCTAACGCCATTTTTTTTTTGCAGGAATTTTTTGAGAAATAACCTTAAAAATGAGTCATATAACTAAGCACCCTTACGGTATACAGAGCTGACTTGTATACCCTATCTAGTTACTTTTGGCGGACATGAAAGGTCAGGTCCTTTTATATAGACGGAGACATTCCCACTTAGACTCAAATTTAACGGTACATCAAGTCAAAGAGCTGATTCCTACTCATACTTCGACCCCTGACCAAGTCTAAATGGTTAAGTCGGTCTAAAAACACGTCCATGCTCTTTGAAGTTTCTCATAATTCGCAAATGTAAAGTTTAGATAAATCAGTGTATCCCCTTGGACATCCTGAACTCAAATCATGGAAACAGACCAATGAATGTCCGATAACACTAGTGCGCATGCGTCAACAATCGTTTTTGGACATGTCACGGACTACAGATGACACAGTAAATACCGGGTGTGAGAACAAAGTCTAATCCTTTAACAAAGGACCAGGTTGGTGAACAATAAACTTTGTTTAAGTCACGACAATGACTGGTTTTGTTTGTTTGGTGACGGAAGTGCGGACAATAGTGTATGTAAATGTCAAAAATCATCCCTCTGAAGTTGCCTCACAGTCTGGCTTTTGTTGAAACATTCAGGATGTGAGAACAATGGCCTAAAGAAATGTAAAAGATAAAAATCCCTTCGGAGTCGCTCCCGCTGTCAGGCATTTATTGAGTTAGGGCCGAATATGGTAAAAGTAATAGAAAAGAAAAAACAAAAACCGGAAACGTTTTAAAAGTCAGCCTATTTCATAATATTAATATATAAACCAGCAGAACATACTAGTCTATGCTAAACGCTAGGTTTGAATTCAATCCATTCAACTGTAATGTTTGCAATTTGTGAGTCCAAAAAAGCTTCTTTACAACGACGTTTAAAATAATCTTTAACAATGTCAATCGGCATAAAAAAAAAATCGTTTAGTGAATGATCGATTTATTTGAAGTATGTAGCCACTTAAAGAGGAGAATGTTGGGTTTTTAGTTTTTGCATTGAAATAAAATATTTCAACACATAAACGAGTTAAAGGTTATCTATTTGCGCAGACCGAAATGTGTCTGATAGCTGTACAAATTGTTCCTTGCTGAAGCCGGGCATAGCCTTTTGTTTCCAAAAAAAGGCCTCTACAGCGGCCATGAAAAAGGAACAGTTTGCTAAAAACCGGAAACCATGATCTTCATACTTTCTGGGAGTTATGAAATGGGACAATTCATGTATTAATGTGGCTATAAAGTCTTCTTCTAAACAGTGCTAATCAATGTATAATACAATTTTACAGTGTGATTTAGTTATACCTATCTTCGTGTAACCTTTAACTCGCTTATTGCTTGGTAATAATCCAGGCCCTTTAGTTGAGCTTATATTCAGGAACTTGTATCCTGTCTTTCTTTTTCCTATAAATGCCAGGAGAAACTCGGAATCTGAAAAAAAAGAGAGAGAAAAAAAAATTCTACATGTTTTCGTCTTTTAATGCACGGACCCGTGTCTTATGAGAGACGCACCATCTTGTTGTCCCGAACATCTAGGCCAAGTTCTATCAATAACCCTTCAGCTATCCCTAGAATATGGAAGCGAGCGTCCATCTGCACAACAGGAGGTTGTGGGTTCGAGTCCCCTGACGTGGCATACCAAAGACCAGAAAATAATGGCATTAGCGGCTTCCTTCCTTGGCACTGCAGGATTCGGACCTGGCATTACGCCCTGATTGTCACAGCTGATTGCTAGTTAGGATCAGGGAATCATAAATTCGTGAAGTGTTGTCGTAAATAACTGAAAAAAATGTTGAGAAACGACCTGAAAACCCATCAAACAAACTAAACCCTACAGATAGTAAACATAATTAGGAATTACCTGAATGGACAGGGAGGTGCCTTTTTCCATCGACACAGTTGGACTGAATATGGCACCTGTTTGCTTCCAAATTTTTCTGACTTTTAAGGTCTGTTCCATGTGAAGAGGGGGTGTCAGGACGTTCCATCCTTCTCTCTCTCTCTCTCTCCCACACACACACACACACACACACATACACACACCTACTTGTATTGCATTCGTTCTGAGGACCTTGAAACTTTACGTCATTATGAGGACTTATTAAAGCCTTAGAGGTACGGAACTCGCAGTTTGTAATTAACAATAATGTTCACATCTAGAAAAAGATTTTTACAGATACCAACGTTACACTCGACTAATATGACATAAAAACGTTTAGAGGACTCTACCTAGTTTCCATTCAAAGTGAGGACTCGTTATGAGGACGCTCAATTCTTCCATCAAAACGAGGACTTTACTTGCACACTCACAATTTCACAACATTGTGAGGACTGACGTGAGAATCACAAGATATGCGAAATACACTTATATTGTGTGTCAATCACATACTGTACAGAATACACGCATTTTTTCAAAGAAACACATAAATGTAGTACTTTTCACTCAACACGGCAAACCCATGATGGTAGCCGTGGAAAATGTAATTTCAAAACCATTTCAAATGTTAACATTTTAATATTTTATCGCCAAATTCAAAATAATATAAAAAAAAAATATTTAAAGATACAATTTATGAGAATGAACTGAATGAGAAATACTCACATGGTATATTTAGCCAACTGAAGCAGAACAGTAAAGTTCAGACTGAACAGAATAGCAATTGGCATTGCTGCACTGTTTTAGGGTTTCGTTATCTACAGTAGATTATTTTTTTCAAATATCTTATTCTGATTTTTTGGACAATGATTTTGATAGGCTACGTCAAGCTTTTGACTCCTTTTGTTTCCTCATTCTGCCACATTTACAAGAAATCAAGTTATACCAGCAAATCTCCCTTTAACCCTTTACCAAACGATTCTGTGATTTAACGAGCAAAATGAATAAAGGTTTTTAAAATATCTGTTAAATCCTTAAAGAGGTAAAGCGCCGAATTAATTAAATGGATTTTATTTCAATAAAGAACAGCAGTCGAAATATTGCCATTTCAAGTTGCGATCGTTCTAGTCTAAAAAGAGCAAAGCAACCAACAGCGTAGAACCAAGATTAGGCTGCACGTTTCATGTAGTCTGATCCTGATACACTCTATCCACAAACAGCTAAATCCGTTTCAGCGCTGTAAGGGTTATGATGGATCCAATACTTGTAAATTGCGTGCCCTCTTAACTCATTCCTTCCTAAAACAAGTGTTCTCCAGTGACTTAAAAAACCATCAATGTAGAACATCAATAATCTTCGAGCCGATACATGAATGCAGAGAAAAATGTTACGGCAAAGAGAGACGAACAATTTCTTCTTTTACCACAACACCGTCAAAATGTCGTCTGATGTAAGGCGGAAAGGCGCAAAGGCGCAAAAAAATACCCGTCTGCAGGAGGCAATGAGTCAATTAATGAATGATGTTTTTTTTAAACAATGGCATCATTGTAGAACAAATCACTTCTGATACAATCGAGCAACAACAGATTAATCAAGCATTAATTTCTACATGTATATATGATCATGAAAAGTCTGCTCTGTTTGGACCGTGATAATGTGAATTTAACATTATCCCTTAGGCTGCTAAGCGCGTCTTACTGACCTTTTGCAGACAGTGTACATCACGATCAGACAGCACAGAACGTGTAGTCTGATCATTGATCTACACTGTCTGTTAAGGGCATGTTTTCCATAAAAAAAGATCTTTGAAATAGCAAAATTTGGGTTTTTACTATCGGCTTAAAAGTTTCATTTACTTTAGCAGGATAAGAGTTAAATTGCATCTGGGGATTTCTGTAAACAGTCTTGGGGTTGGCATGCTGTACTGACTATTTCCCGCCATAATACCATGTCGATATCAAAGATTAAATACACAGAACGAATCGCAGTAAAGACGTGAAATAATTAGCACTCCCATCTCCTTACCACCTTTCTGCAATATGGAGTTCAAAGATTTGACTGGCCAATTTATAGATGCCATTTCCGGATTTCACCTTTTTCCAAACAATCGCATGTTAATATGTACTGTAGTTGTTAAAAACTAGATCAAAATCAGCCCGCAGATTCGTGCAATTTAATCTCGATATTCACAATTCGGTTGTTTTAACCTATCTAATTACCCTAATAGATGCGGAAAAAATATTATCGTAACTGAAAGAAAGTAGAGGCTTTTGCATAAATTTAGCTGAATACCGTGTATCATAATATATTGGATGGTTCCTTTTGTCATATGGGGATTTTCTGGTTAGCTGTATATCATTTTCCTTCTCCTAATTTATAATAGAGAGTTATTACAGCATTTCTTCCAACAAAACATGTAGACCCTGATCAGATGCCACATCTCGCATGATGACTATCTACGCTTGTCAGTACCCTTTTTTTGGTGACGCTTAACCATTAATTGTTTAACATCATTAGGGATTTAGCTTGGCGGGAAATCATACTGACCGAGGGCGGAGAAACGAAATTTTGCTCAACACTAAATAGACGGTATCGTGGAAAGTTTCCCTATAATTTTCTATAGTTACATAACTGCCATCCTGAGTTAGATTAATGATATAGTGCAAATGTTTTTCCCAAGGATTGTAAAACTAGAGTCAGAATGTTGCATTTGTCCATTCTTTATATCAATTATCAGCTCTGTTTTATGCATTGCTTCCTGCCTGATTCCTTTTCTGTTTAGAGAGAGAGAGAGGCAGAGGGAGAGAGAGAGGGTTCCTTCCAAAAATTTGTTAACCGTTATATATCAGTATATACCAATAAAATGTGTCATCAAAATATATAATAAACCTCTGTGAACATTAGAACTATCATCTGTTGAAACTAATGATATCAGGGTTGACTGATTGATTGACCGATTGATTGATTGATTGATTGATTGATTGATTGATTGATTGATTGTATGGTGTTTAACGCCGTTTTCAACATTATTCCAGTTACATCGCGGCGGCCAGTACACCTATCCATACTTTCCTGGATTTTCTTTTACCGGTACTCCGCGCAATATTCTTTCTAAGCCACTGGCTGCTTTCCCTAGTAGCCATCGTCGAAAAAATGGTCAGCGGTGAGAGAGGAATGAATCGTATCTTTCAGACGGTTATGTTAATAACTCTTTATCTTTCAGAGAAGGAGACAGAGAGACAGAGAGAGAGAGAGAGAGAGAGAGAGAAAGGGAGAGATACAGAAAGACATACAGATAGACAGACTGAGACACAGACAAGTTGTTCGGAGACAACTTTAGAAACCACTACGTGAAATTTCATTTAACGAGAAATTGCCCATTATTCTTTGGATATTCTCGGTTCGGAACAGTCTATTAAAAATAAATGGAGTTTTCTTTTTTGGGTTTGATACCTGTAAACGCTTATGTTTTGACAACAAATCATAGTTAAGCGACACCCAAGTCCATTCTTTGTGCTATCATCGCAACCCTGAACGTAAAAAAAAGGAGGAAGGGGATCAGACCTGCACTTCCACCTGAAACGAATGCTCATAACATGGAATTTTTATCAAAATCGAAATCTCGGAATTTCTATATGGCTTTAGATTAAAATGATTTTTGGAGAAACAATTTAATATGTTGTGCTTTAGAAGCAGATTCACACAGGTATGATACATTGAACTGTCTGAAAAGGCGCAAAACTATCTTGCCCAAGATGTGTGGGAAAAATGGATGGAACAATTGCCGGGCAAAAAAAAAAAAGAGGGAAAAAGAAATGAAGAGACAGCGAGAATTCGGGCGAGCAAGGTAAAGTATAGGAAGTGATGGACGAAGAAGAAAGAGAGGAGAGAGAAAGCATACACCTGTATGTCCATACAAACCTTTGGAAATGAGCCATGCTTTGTGAAAAGGGGGCTTAATTCATCAGCAAAAAGTATAGAGCAATCCGCGCAGGCTGACCTGGATCGAAACTTTTTGCTATTGGTCGATTTTCTGTTTGTCAAAAGAACATTCTACCTCATGATTAAGCAGGTTGTTTAAAATAGTGGCTATTATGGATCCATAATTATGTGATGAATTGCTCGGTATAATGCACCACGAAGATACATTAAGCCCCCCTTTTGCCAGAGCATGGCTCAAATATATTGCACATATGTGAAATATACAATGTGATCATTACTAGAACATACTCTACGTGCAACCACGACGACTGCAACTAACCTTTTCCCCCAACACAGTCGACTTTTGATGTGTCTGCAGCAGACGACTTTTGAAAGCAGTGTGAAAAAAAAAAAATTTAACGGGCATATTCTCCCTTTGTCTCATTTATTTACCAGCTGAGAAAAGTAAACCAAAACTGCAAATTTAAAATCAATACTATTCGAGTCGACCAAAGAAACGTATTCACTACAGAAAGCAATCTGGCATGTAACACGAGGTACATGTATATATAAGAAATAAAAGCCATTTAAAACTGACAAAACCCGTAAATGGGACAAAAACAGATAATGTTACCGACCACAAAGCCTTGCTAACAAGATTATGAGTTAAGTTATGACTAATTAGTCCCGACCTATAACGTCCTCGCAACGACACTCACTCTTCTTTTTTGCAAGACATGTTCGCTTTTCAGAAATTATACATGTATTAGGCCTAAAAAAACTGTGTTTAGGGTTTCCCTACCCTATCTAGAAAATGCTGCCGACCCTAAACTTTTTACGCTACGATTGAAAAAAAAAAAAACCCTGTCGGGTGTGATTTCGGTACAAGGTCCATGTAAAAAAATTCTGGAAAAAATTATAGATCCCTACTTACCCTAACTACAGCATCTCGGACCGAAACCCTAAATACAGATTTTTTTTTGTTTGGCCTTAGAGGTCTTCTACAGTCTATAGATATAAATCTACATGGATAAAAAAAGTATGGCCGTAACTCTGCGTTATGACATTTACTTTGCTGAGTTGAATCTGAGACGTTGTGTCAGCTCAGGATTTGTGAACATTTCTAAAGCCTCCTAATGTTAGTAAAACGCTTGTCGACCAATAAAACTAATCTGAAGCCAGAAAATGAAACTGTTAGCGGGTTTAAACAAGAGAAGAGACTTCAAAAATTGTTCAATGCACTGTTCTGATTGATAAGAATAAGATCAGGTGTGACGTTTCCTATAGAAAATTGTTACACACTCTGTCATTTAGTGATTGAATTGTTTGTGTTATATTTAAGACTGAAATAGACTTTTCTTGTATACCAATAGCACCGCTGTTCAAGCAAACAGACACGTCCGTGTGACAGGTCTTTGGTTCTATCCTAGATCGGGTCATAACCAGGAATTAAGCGAATAGTACTATGGCAACAGATGACTGATAGGACAAGAGTTAGGATTCAGATACACGCATATACATACTGTCGTCGTAATACATGTATCTGAAAAACCAACAGCACGGCCTTAAACCTTGTATAACTAATCAGTCAGCAACCATGATAATTTTATTAGATGAAAAAGGCATTTAAATGGGACGGGAATTATGCCGATAACAAAATCCTGCTGATAAGATTATGAATTAAGTTATGACTGATATCTTCAGACCTATCACGTCCTCACAACGTCACACTCACACTTAAGTTCTGTAGAACATGTTTCTCCATATGTATGGTTGGTAGCGGTCTTATTCAGTCCAGTCTAAACCTACCCGAATCATCAATATTTTCTTAGCTTTAACATGTTGTAAGTGAACAGAACAGGCCCCGATCTTATAGCGAAAATGAATAGACCAATTCGCAAACGTCTGGTGCAATCTGTTCTTACTAATTGGTTCATAATGCGTATCTCAAATACTGTGCTAAAATTCCACGGCTATTCCAATCATTTAAACATGCTGTACGTAGCAGACAGCCCGTGTTGTAAAAATACAGTATTTCAAGTAAAAAGATTTAACGAAGGTTACATCGCTTTAATTATTTTTTTTTTACTGATATTATGTTGTTTTCCACTCCGTTAAGGATTTCAAACATGCTATTTCAACCTTCGAGGTTTCCGTCTAGTCGGCATTTGTTTTTAAAAATGCATAAAAAACACTTTATAGCATTCACAGGACTGAAAGAAATTTATCTTCATCTATATATTAGACTTTTGAAATACAATGACCTTTGACCACACTGGTTCAATCGGGAGAACTTGGCGAAAAATTCAGTGGAGTCTATCTTAAAGAGATATTTCAAATTGTAATCAATTAATTTATTTATTTATTATTTATTTATTTATTTTCCAAAATCAAATACCATCTAATCAGTGAAAAATTGAGAAAGTTTAGGGTAACGTGCCGATTTTATCTTACGCGACATAGTCAAATTGTCCCAACCCACTTTGCGACAGGCAAGTTTTCTAGGAATCATTTTCGGTATTTTGTGACCATCAAAGTCCATTGTCCCATTCAGGTATTGGTCGAATCTGGTTCTCCATGACATAAGGCTCTTTGGTAATGATTTAAAACATTGCGTTTTAGAAAGAAGACCGAGAAACACAACTGCGACAGAGAAAAAACGAAAATGCCTAATTAACTGAATTCGAATGAATTCCATTGTAAAAGTCAGTCGAATCGTCATTTGAAGATAGATTTCTTCCATTTTTATGTTTTCTATATATATATATAAATGTCTTTTATGCATTTCGAATTTCGAAGCATAAACTGACTTATACGGACGCCCTAAATATTGTAACGTGTTTCAAATCCTACACTGAAAAAATTCTAAAGGAATACTCGCTTTTCGCTACGTACAACACGTTTGAACAGATTTAACATATATGAACTAGATAGTGAGAAAAAAAAAAGCAACTGAAATTTATCAACCCAAAATACCCGAATCAGCCCATGCAAACATGAAATAAGACCAGGATCCGCACTATTTTTACTCATAAATTGCGTATTAAAGCTAACAAGATATTTGTGAGCCGCGTAGATTCATATTGTGCTGTATATAGACTGCTAACAACAAACTTATGATATATGTACGGCGAAATATGTCCTGCATAATTTTAACACTGAGTGTATCATTGTGAGGACGTTAAAGGTCGGGATTAATTAATCATGAATTTATTCGTTATCTTATCAGCAAGAACTTGTGATCGGTAAAGTCTTCTTCCCCAATCAAGTGTTTTGTCACTTTTTACAGGCTTTTTTGAATGTTAACAGGTACATCACGTTAATTAATACTTGATTACTTTTACATTTCTATGGTCAACTCTTGAAGTCCAAATTTACACATGTCTGTAGGTTGGTGCATATTCTCCAGATTGGTTGGCTGAATGATTGTATGGTGTTTAACGCCATTTTCAAGATTATTTCAGCTGTATCGCGGCGGCCAGTACACCTATCCATGCTTTCCTGGAGTCTCTTTTACCAGTACTCGGCAAAATTTTCTTTCTAAGCCACTGACTGCTTTCCCAAATAATCATCTTCGAGACAATGGTCAGCGAAGGGAGAGGAATAAATCCTGTCGCAATGACTATCATCAGTCCTCGGAAGGGAATTGACCGAGCCAGGGATCGAACCCACGACCCCCTGTTACTCAAGTCCTGCACGCTACCGACTGAGTTACCAGGAATGTTGAGCCTTAAAACAGGACTCATTCATTCATTGCTATCGTTATCCTCATATATATTTTCATCAATATCTACAAAATATTGATGTTTGTGTAATTCTTGTTTGGAAGTCATTTTGGTTATTTTAGTTTTGTGAATTGCGCTTTACCATGAATAAGGTCGTTCGTATTTGTAACAATTCTGAAAAAAAAACAACAGGTTAATCCTCCCAATGATGATGTAAACATGTGCGTAATTTAGAGGACCTGAATAAGTATCTAGCACTGCATTCATGAAGATTAAGAACTCGAGTCATGACGTAGGATTGATCGCTTGTTTACGGTTTGAGGGCGTGCGAACAGTTTTTCAATATATAATAACGGTTGTTCAAATATTTATGTTTTCCAACCTCTTGCTAAGTCTATCATTCCTTCCTTGCAACAGTGCTTTAAATGTCTTCAACGCCAAAAACCCGAATGTCAGTTGCTTAGTAAGACTTAGTCAGGAATCTAACTTGCGGTTTCACACATATGTGTCTGCTTGATTACAGTTTCTATTTTTTCTGTCTGATAAGTTTATATCATTTTAGCCAATACGTTAGATGGCCTAGACAGCGCAATCGACCGCGTATTGGAGTTTATATCAGCCTCGACCTGTTTTCTGTTGAGAAATAAATATAAAATCAAATTTTTACAATTTAAAGATGGTCTAAATGATATAAGCACTGTTTTCTCTGTTTCTGTCTCTCTGTTCGTCTCGCTCTATCACTTCTACATAGACTCCATTGACTTTTTCGCTTAGTTCTCCCGATAGACGTAGTGTGTTTAAAGGTCTTTGTATTATAAAAGTGTAATATTTAGTTGAAGGTAGCTTTCTTTAATTTAAATGTTTGCTATGTTTTTTCATGCATTTTGAAGCAAACACTGACTGAAACTTACATAAAAGTCCCCGAAGATTAAAATAGTATGAATATCCGCTTCTCCGGAGCGGACAATTAGATTAGACCAGTCTGAAAAAAGAAAATAGCTGAAACGATGTAATGATTGTTTAGTCTTGAAAGACTTGAAATGCTGTATTTATTGCAAGTCTAGCTTTCTGCTAAGTACAGCAGGTTTACATGACTGGAATGTTCGTGGAATTTAAGTAAGGAATTCGAGATGTTGCTATATGAATCAGTTATTAAAAAAATATTGCAAGACATTTGCGACCAGTGAAATTCGGAATCAGCCTATTCATTTTCGCTACAAGATCGCGGCCTGTTCTTTTCACTTACCACATATGAAAGCTATGAAAATATTGGTGATATGGGTAGATTCAGATTGGACTTAATAAGACCGCTGCCAACCATGCATATTCACATATCCTACAGAAGTTAAGTGTGAGTGTGTCATTGTGAGGACGTGATAGGTCAGGAAATATCAGTGATAACTTGAGTTATAATCTTATCGGCATGAATTTATAATCGATATAAATTTCTACCTCATTTAGATATTTTGTCTGTTATCAAATAAAAAATGGTGATTGTTGATGACTGATTACTTACACAAGGTCTAAGACCATGTCATCGGGTTTTCGAATATATGTATTACCATGGACGACATGAATATTCGTGTTTCTGAACCCTAACTCTTCCTAACAGTCATCCCTTGCCATAGTACTGTTCACGTAATTCCTAGTTATGACCCGGTCTGGGATCGAAACAAAGACCCTCTCTTACAGGGGTGTGTCTGTTTGATTGAACACCGGTGGTATTATTGTGAAAGGTCTTTTTCATTCTCAGCAATAACACAAACGACTCAATTACTAAATGACTGAGCGTCTAACAGTTTTCTGTAAGGGAACATCACACGTATTATTATCATATCAATAAGATTGATTGAATGGTGTTTTATGTCGCTTTAAGCACAGTTTAAGTCATATCACAGAGACATCACACATTCATGTATTTCCTGGGTTTCACCAACACTAGGGTAAGGCTCTGAAGTGTCCTACCCAAGGAAACTCCCACGAAAAACCCAGTTGATCCAGTGAGGCTCGAATCCAGGGTCTCCAATTCACGAGTCCTACACTTTACAACTGAACCAGGCAGGACATCTTATCTATTAGAACATGGTACTGTATCCCGGGATATGATAAGTCTCTTATTTTGTTCAAACCCGCTAATAGTCTCATTTTCATTTTCTGACTGAATATCAGTACGTTAGTAGAGACGCATTTCACTAGTATTAAAATATTTAGGAACATTCTAAAACCCTTAGCCGACACGACGGTTCAGCCCCAACTCAGCAACATAAACGTGTATAACTCAGAGTTATGTCTATTTTTTGTGAACCGTGTAGATTCAGATAGGAGTGGTTAAGTTGGCTAACATGTATAATTTCTGAAAGGTCGAAACATGTCCTGCAAAAGTTGAGATTGAGTGTATCATTGCGAGGACGTAAGTTAGTCATACTTTAATTCATAATCTTGTCAGCAAGAATTTGTAGTTCATCATTATTTTCTGTCCCATTTTAAGTGTTTTGTCAGTTTTAAAAGTCTTTTATTTCTTAACACATACCTCGTTTTACATACGTAAAAACTTTCTTTACTGTAGACGTTCCTTTGCTTGACTCGAAACGTATTGATTTTTAATTTGCGTGGTGCCTATAGATTGCACTTTTTTGCACGAAATTGAGACAAAAGGAAAAATTGCTCATTGTAATTAAAATCTTTTTTTTTCACACTGCTTTCAAGAGTCGTCTGCTGCAGACACGTCAAAAGTCGATTGTGTGGGGGGAAAGGTTGGCGGCAGTCGTCGTGGTTGCACGATTTAAACAATATGGTAGGGAATAGTCTCGTAATGGTCAAAATCTTTAATTTATATATTATTCGACATATGTCCAAAGGTTTGTATGGATATATATGCTTGCTCTCTCCCTCTCCGTCCATTCACCTCCTGTTCTTTATCTTTCTCGCGCAGACTCTCGCTTTCTCTTAATTTCCTGTATTAAAAATTATCTTTTTTGCTCTGTTTTTTCCCCGGCAGTTCATCGATCCATAATTATTATTGTCACATATCTTAGGCAATATATTTTTACACCTTTTCAGACATATCTGTGTGAATATGCTTCTAAAACCACAACATATATAAGAGTTTCCTCAATAATCATTTTAATAGGTAGTAAGTTTCGAAATTTTCAAAATTTTCCGACAATATGATATTAAGAACCTTCCTTACAGAGGAGTGGGGGAGTGCAGGTTTGATCCCCTTTCTCCTTGGTGTTCAGGGTTGCAGGGATAGCAAAAAGACTGGAGGGCTTATGAGCAGAGAAATGACTGGTAGCACTGGTAATAACCGAAGATAACTGTTTACAGTTATGAACCCCCCAACAAGAAAACATCATTAACTTCTAATAAACTGTTCCAAACCAACAGAATATTTAGTAATTAATGGGCAATCTCATTGAATGGAATTTGCTTGATGAGCTCAAAATGTTTTCAAAAGTCTTCTCCTACCAGTCTGTCTGTCTGTCTGTCTGTCTGTCTGTCTCGCAGGCTGCTGACTCAGAAGGATACAGCATAACCAGTCCCGTATGGCAGATCTCTGGTCCCGTATGAGTCTCTTTCAATATACATTAGGTTGCTATTCAACCCTGATTCTATCAGTTTCAACAGATATACATGTAGTTCTAACGTTATCACTACAGTTTTCTGTTATATTACGCTAATACTGCATCTATTGGCGTCTAATGAGCACTGTGAGCTTTTTATTTAAAGACCCCCAACTCTCTCTCCCTGCAAAAAACCTAATTCCTTGCTTTGACCCGGTCTGGAAATCATAGAAAAAACCCGTCACACCGACCTGTTTGTTTGATTGAACACCGGTGCATTTTATAGATGAGAAATTAAATTCTTAGCAATAACGCAAACAATTCAATCACTGATTGTCAGTTGTCACAGTTTTTTTTTTTTTTTTTTTATAGAGAACGCCATATGTAATCTTATTCTTGTCAACAAAAACAGGTCGTTGCTAATAGCATCACTAGTCTCTCATCCAAATATATTTAGATCTCTCTCTCTCTCTCTCTCTCTCTAACATAAACTCCTTTGACTTATTCGCATTGTCCCCTCGATGTTTCATAGACGTAAGGTGTTCACAGGCCATTCTGTTATTAAAGTCCGATCGTTATTTGCAGATAATTCTTTTCCATTTCTGTTTTGACTATAAGACTTTTTTTGAATATTGAATCAAACACTTACTTATAAGAAAGTCCTCGATATTGAAACTGTCTGAAAAAAATTCTGTACAGAATGCAGAACATAATAAGACAGTAAAATTGTGCACAACTAGATCAGGGTCTTTAGTGTTCGCCTGTGACACTTAAAGGCCCAACAGCAGTCAAAAATCAAAGCAGGTGTTAAAATGAATTTAAATTTCATTTATACTATTCATAGGATGGGAAATGTTGTGAAGATGACAATCTGTTATTGTGTAGAAGGTCAAAGTATTAGTCGCTGCCAGAAAAATTAATTTTAAGAAGGAGCAAAAAGTAAACAAAAGAAAGAGTGGTCTGGCAGGTTTTCACCTACTTCTGAAATCAATTTCTCTGCTACTAACACTGGGACCGACCGTACAACAACAGATTGCCATCTTTACAATAATTTCTATACTTTTTAATTATATAATTTAAATTGAAATGCATTTTAACACCCGCTTCGTGTACTTCTGGCAGCAATTGTTACTTTAACAGCTCATAAGAAACTGATGAGTCGTGTATATTCAGACAAGACCGGTACCAACCATGTGTGATTTCTGTATGGCGGATTATATCCTGCATAAGTTAGGAGGGAGTATATCATTGCGAAAACGTTTGTGAAAAGTCGAGAATAAATGGTCATTACTTAATTCATAGTCCAATTATCAATCAATTATCATCAGGAGGACTATGTAAATAAGTCAACATTTGAGTCTCTAAATAAAAACGTTTGAGAGAGAGAGAGAGAGAGCGAGCAATAGACACACATGAAACATTACAAGCCTTTAAAACTGATAAAGAGAACCTCTTGAAAAAAGGCAAGAAATGATGACGATTGCAATCTTTTAATAATTAGACTATGAATTAAGCTATGATTAAGTACTCCTGACCTTTCAAGTCCTCGCAATGACGCACTCCCTGTTAACTTATGCAGGACATGTTTCGTCATACGGAAGTCATACACGTTCGGTAGATGTCTTTCTCAGTCCTATCTGAATCTACACGACCCGCAAATTATTATTAGCTTTGATATGTAATAAGCGAACAGTACAGATTCTGATCTCATACGTAAATGCATTGACTGATTCAATTTTCAGTTGTCGCAAGTGTTAGACTTTTCTCACTAGCTAGTCCATACAGCAACGTCTACAGGACTGTGTAAAAGTCGATGAATGTTCCAAAATAGTTAAATATGTATCACGTGGCGGACAGTGTAGATACAAGATCAGACTGCACGTTCTGTGCAGTCTGATCTTGATCTACACTGTCAGCTAAAGGTCCATGAGTCGCGCTTAGCAGCCAAAGAGTTAATGGCTCGTATACGCTATATGACAGGAGATTAGGCTAATGCATTTCTGATCTTGACATGTCGTTATGTCATAGTCCTCGAAATAATGCAACATGAATTTGTTAATGAGAAAAGAGTGCACATGGCATTTCCGACCAGTGCGAAACGTTCAGCTTGTCATTTCACGCATCGTGATCAGGGCTAGCTTTGTACGAGCGGCTTCCGGTAGGACTGTACCTGAATTAATTACAATGTAGATGATCAGTAACTATTTGATTGGTAACATACGAGTATATATATTTTAAGAAATTTTCTTATACTGTTGTGTAAGTATTGCAAATTTAATCCAATTGACTGTCTTAAATAATCAATTAGAATTACATGAAAATCAAGTATGGTTTTCTTGCAATACAAGTTCATTCACAAATAACAATAAAAGCTCAGAAATGAAAACTTCCTTTTATTGTTTAGTCCCCCGAATTTTTCCAAAATACTGGATTCCCACCGTGTTCTCAAAGTATTTTGTAATGCTAAATGCTTATCATAGGTCCTGCCACCTCTGTACGTTTTTTACATTCATTTACTTTTTTAACAAAAAAAAAAAGACGATAACTGTGAGATGGAGAGCATTCTAGAATTTGAATAGCTGAAGCAGTTTAATGTACGGGTGCTTTAGTCAAATCTTAACCTGTAAAGAAAATAGGCGGTTAAACTGGCAGATCAAGCTACAGTCTGTTATCCTCCCTATTAAGATAACCCTTTTTCTTCTTTTCGTTGACACATAAGCCGAATGTATTTTTTCGTTACCACAACCCTTTACCACAAAATCTCGAGTGTTTTTATACGGCGTATATTGGCGTCATCTTCTTCGTCTGTCCGTCCGTCCGCCCGTACGTCCGTCCGTCCCTTCGTCCGTTCGTCCATTTCTTGTGAACGCAACTCCTCCCACATTTCTTGACGGATTTGGATAAAATTTTCACAGAATGTTTCTCGACATGTGACCTATCGCATGTTGTACGGGTTTTGCGATTTGTAGCTGCATCATGGAAAAAGGGAGCTTCATGTTATATTTCACTCCATTTTTTGTGAACGCAACTCCTCCCACATTTCTTAACAGTTTTGGATTAAATTTTCACAGAATGTTTCTCATCATGTGACCTATCGCATATTGTCAATATTTTGGGATTTATAGCTGCGTCATGGAAAAAGGGTGCTTCATATAATATTTCATTTTTCACCAATATCTCTTTAATTACTGCACATATCTCAACGGATTTGCATGAGATTTTCACAGATCATGTGTCCTAGCGCATATTGTCAAGGTTTTGGAATTTATTGCTGTGTTGTGGAAAAAAGGGGTTTCATGTCGAATTTAAACTGTGTCCGTCCGTACGTATGTCCATTTCTTGTGAACGCAACTCTCCCCACATTCCTTGACGAATTTGGATAAAATTTTCACAGAATGTTTCTCATCATATGACCAAGCGCATATTATCAAGGTTTTGCGATTTATAGCTGCGTCATGGAAAAGGGGGTCTTCATGTAATATTTAATTTTTTTCACCAATATCTCTTTAATTACTGGACATATCTCAACGGATTTGGATGAAATTTTCACAGATAACGTGACCTAGCGCATATTGTCAGGGTTTTAGAATTTATTGCTGTGTCATGGAAAAAAGGGGCTTCATGTCAAATTTCATCAATTTATCTCCAACTAATAGACATAATTTCATGAAACTTCATTTTTTTTTTTTTTTTTTTTAATCAAAACCAATGACCAATGAGTCCATCGTGCGTCCGCCTGTCCATCCATCAGTCCATGCGTAAACCTTTTAGATCACAAGTAACACAATATATCCATTGAGCTACCCAGGCAGGTGCTAGAAATTCCAACATTTTAGTCTCTATAGCTAGCTGCTTGAAATAGCAGCCATGTGGCGGCGTATATTGTGAAAATGGCACTCTTGTTTACCTTTACAAAGAAAAATGCCTATTTTTGTATTATAGAGTTTATTGTATGCAAATTCTTTGAATTTGGACCTTTCTAAAATTCTGTTGTTTGATAAAGAGTTTAAGCCAATGATTAAATGGGCTATCTGCATCGTTAGTCTTAAAAAAAGCATATGATGTATTGTGTGTTATTACAGAATTACAAGATTCGTATGTCTCACAATCTGTTTGAAGCCCCTAAAGCTCTAAATAAATGAAATCAGGGATCGTTTTTATTATTCCTAAAGAAATGGGAGTCTTAAATCAGGAAGTATACCAAAACATTCTATTTTCAATGCAAGACTACTTCATAAAAATAGGACCAGACTTTACATTTTGATCCTGATTTACAATATCTGTGAAAAATATGTATCTTGATGTACACTCTCCAAAAAACAACCAAAAATGATACCTAGTGCTCTAAGGGTTGAAACTTGTCGAAATTTACCAGGAGCAGATCAAGATCGGACAGCAAAGACCCTAATATTTTTTTAGATACTGTCAACATAGAAATTTTGTGTTTCTTTCAGGTTATTGAGAATATTAATTTTATTGTGCACTCGAAGGGTTAAGGTTATTAACGAACCTGTTACTGTACATACAACTTTTTACGTCGCTGCTGTTCAAAAGTTTGGATTGTCTTATGATTGACATTTCAATTCTTGTAGGTCTGTACAAGATCTATGCAGAAAATGGTTCAAGCTACGTTCTTAATTAAACGAAATATGTATGTTAATATTCACTATGTTGTGATTGGATAGATGTAGATCCTTTAAGATCTAGTTTTTCTCCCATTTCAGGATTATTAAAAATGTGGTAAGTGCCCAACATTGAAGACCATAATAAGGTAATTTTGAAGATGCTGGTGTAGAAATGCATAGATTCACGTTGCTACATACAGGCTAACACACTTTTTGACAAGCAAGAAAATATTGTTTCAGAAGAAAATTGTTGAATGTTTGTATGAAAGATGAAATTCAAAGAAGAGATTGCCGTTAAACTTGTAAATAAATTACATGCATAAATCACGATCTCAATACCTTTTTGAATAACTATTTACTTAAAGTTCATAGTATCGCCTTTGACGCCCTATAAAAGTTTGCCCTTGGAATACTGGAACAAACGGAATATGCTGTACTTGAATGCACAATTTCTCCATCTTGAAAGTCCGAGTAGAAAATTTAAAATTCCATCGCTAATACATGTTTTTCAACATAAACATAATCACTGTATGAATTATGATGATAGAGATGATAGCAAAAATGATTTAAGGTTTCTATCTTAGTTCTTGCTTTTCTTTAGAATTCGACCATCTTTAGTGTTAAGTTTTTATTTTTTCCCCGCGCCTTAGTTCTATTTATCATAATGTTCAAGGAAGGGAGGGGGGCAGATACAAAAAAGGTATCATAATTTTCAATAGAGTCAATATTTCTGTAATGGTTCACTTAAAGATTGCAGCTTCTATGATATCATGCATCATAAATTTGTTCTGTTTGCTTATTACGTATCAAAGTTTAGAAGCTACCGGTGAATCTTGGATCAGATCAGGCTAAATAAGACCATTTCCTATCGTGTATGATTTCTCTATGGCGAGACATGTCCTGTATAACTTAAGAGTGTAGCGTTGAGAGGACGTGATGGGTCGATCAATAAGTATTATAAAATTCATAGTCTTATTATCGAGAATATGCGATAGGCATAATCTTACGTTTTATGCAAATTCGATAGCAGTAGATAGTAAAATGGGCATTCTAGCTTATTTTTTTAAAAAAGCCAGAAATAAAAAAAATAAAAGGAGCGAAAAATTAATGCGACTCGAAAAATTCAATTTTTTAACACCCCAACAGTCGTCTAAAAAGCTGAAGTTGCGCAATGTGTTATCCAAACGAGTTGGCTTGTTAGCTGTTTAGACGCTCGAAAAAATATGTCAGTCTAGGCTAAAAAAAATAAAAAAAAAAATAAAGAAATTTAGGGGGGGGGGGAATTTTTTTAAGGGGGGGGGGGAAATTTAGAAAAAAAAATCAAATTTTGAAAAACACAAATTTAACAAATAGGGATTATAATATGGCTAAAAAACACGTTGACATAACAATAGACGATGTGTCTGTATCTACACATACTTTTATAACCTATACAAATATACACGATTTAAATTTAGATGAAATGTTTGATTCGATTGATATAACGCATTATCTTTCTCATATACTATACAAACAACAAGAAAAAGGTTTTAAAAAACGTAAAAAGTGCAAAAATACTAAAAACTACTTAAACTGTATATCATTTACATTTAACGATGAAGGTATCAAAAAAGTAAACCTTAAACTGTTTAGAAACGGAGTAATTCAATTAACAGGATGTAAGAACTTAGATCACTGTAAACACGGTTTACTTTTGTTTTGGAGAGTTGTTAAAAACCTTAAATGTTGTAGTAAATTCACTCATTTAGAGGTTAGTATAGTATCAGTAATGAGAAACGTTAATTTTAATCTAGGTTTTTTAGTAGACAGAGAAAAACTAAATCATTACATCATCAAATATTCCGAAAGCTATGACATATCCCCTGTTATAGGAGGATTTATAGGTACACAATTTTTCGCTACAATAGATTCTATAGATGATATGCCTGTGTATAAAATTAAAATAATGAAAGACGATCAATTCCATGAAGAACCCGATGTAGAATACGGTGATTTTATAAAAACTACTAAATCTTTGAAAAAATATAATAGTATAACTATATTTCAAACAGGAAGCGTTTTGTTTTCAGGAATTCACGAGAAATATCAAACTCCTCTAATAATATGGTTTTTAAATTTAGTAAAACAGGTTCGTTCCGATATAGAAACCACAGAGAACGATACATTTTCGATAAAACAATATCTAAAACCGGGTTATACAAAAAAAAGCTGAAAAAGAATTTCTAAAAAAAATTTTAGAAAAAAAAATTTTGAAAAAGAAAAAAATTTTAAGTAAACATAGAAACATATGGAACCGCTAAAAGAGTTTCTAAAAGAATTAAACTTAGACAAAGACGAGGGTTTAATCAAGGCTATAGATAACATGAAAGAGAATTTGATAAACGTAGATATAGCTAAAGATAAATTTAAAAAGTTAAATTACTCTAAAGAAGCTTCTGCAAGATTCGCGGTGCTTTTAGCTAACTACTCAAACTCTATCTTAGATTCTATTAATCCAGAAATTAGACAAAAATTTGCTTTAAAAGCAGGATTTTGGAAACAAACTTACACATATAAAAATCGATCTAAGAAAGATATAATACTTAGGGTTAAAAGAGTTTCAGGGTTTAAAATAGAGAAAGGGCTAACGAGAAACGAAATATTGTATAAAATGACAGCAGAATTTTTACCTTTAGATATGGATGAGTGTGATCGTTCAGTGTATATTAAAAATAAAAGAAAAGTAAAGGGAGGACAAATCGCAAAATTCTTTAATATGACGGATAAAGTAGCTAGAAAGGTTGGGATCTAAAAAAACGAATCAAGAAAAAATATAACTTGTTTATAAATAAAGTTATATTTTATAATGTCCCCAAGCTAATGTGTCAATCTTGTTTTCCAAAACAAACCTTTTATCATCACTTGATCCTAACGCTTTTTTGTTTAACTCTTCAGTATACATATTATGACCCATACTTCTTAAAATGGTCATCTTTCTATACTGATCCTTTCCCGTAAACAAACACTCTTTATAATTATCAAAATTTATTTCTTTCTTGATAACTGATTTTTTAACACCTTTACATCTTTTATCTTCCTCACCATCTAAAGTTTTATAAGCATACATTTTTGCTCCTAGACCAACAAACTCAGTCATAATATTACCACCTAACTCATCTTTAAACTTTCCAACTACTCTCGCATTACAATCATTTTTTAAGAAATGATCTTTAGGACTGAATTATTCATCAACTTAAAAAAATCTTTCTCAAAATTATTTTTAGCTGCTTTTCTTAGTTCAATGTTTGTATCAATATATGATTTAAGCCATGAGCTTTCCTCAAACTTAATTCCTCGATGTATTTTAGTAATCTTTAAACCTAAATCAACACATGTTTTTAAAGCTTCATGATGAATAATATAATTATTTTTATTATTTAAGTTTGGAATAAGTTTTTCTACTTTTTCTATCTTTAAACGTTCAGGCGCCAAAGGAAAGTCATTGTGTAAATCATGAAATTCTTTAGGATATTCTAAATCTACTTCTAATATACACGGAATTTTTTGCCAAATTTCTAATTCTTTACCCGTCATCCATTTAAAACCATGAGTAGGAAGAGGACAACTCATTGCCCAAGGGTAAAGGCTGTTTGCATCTATATATAATAAATATTTTGATGGTTTACTAGAATCATATAATTCACCCATATCCTCATTATTTGCTTTTGCGTGTCTTTTACTACACATACTAACACCTCCTCTGATACCCTTTTCAACCATTAAAAGCATATCAGGATCAGATAAAAGCTCTAGGTTTACTCTCGTTATTTTTAATGTTGCATCCCAAGCTAAACCAGGAGCAGTATAATACCAACTAGGATCTAAGTCATAGTTTTCACGACAAACATCTCTAAAGTTTTCGTAAACATCCGCTAAAAGCAATACATCTATTTTATTGTAAAGTTCTAAGTAATCTTTCAACGTTTTCATATTAAAAGCTTTCCAAACATTTTGCGCATGAGCATAATCTTCATCACTAATTCCTTCTTTGTTTAAACTTGAGTAAAATGCTTCTTTGGGTGGTAATTTCTCTTCTTTAAGTTTATCAAATGAATCTAGGTACTCATAAGGAAAAACTCCTTTTCTCCTAACCAAGGGCAACTCATTAGCAGTGAAATATCTCGATAAAATTTTTAATTGACTTTCCTCTAAGTTGCTCGAAAGCTTGTCTAAACTAGAACTCATAAACTTAAAACTATCAAGAAATCTAATTTTATGGTTTATATTTTCTCCAACCCAAATGTCTTTACTAAAACTAATATATTTCTCTTCATTGTTTGGAATACAATCAATCTTCCCTTCAGATTTGCCGAGACATTTAATAAAAAGATGAGTGTCATATCCACTAAGATTATGTAGGTATACAGGTGTGAAGTTAAGATTTTTAGCTTTTAGGTTGCATTCATTGTGTGCGGCGCCTCTATATTTACCCGTAAAATGACAATGATCTCTTACTTTAAGATTATCTTTTGTAAACTTATTACCACAAATCCAACAATGTGTTTGTTGATTATGTTTTATTTTTTCCTCTATTGTAATTTTAATAGGTTTTGGCTTTTGGTGGTACCGTTGATGAATTTCTTTTATATCATCTTTTAACTGGTTTATAAAAACTTCCTCAGCATTTTCTCCAACATAACTTCTTTTTATAGGAGCACACACAGAATCATCAAAACATTTTATAATATAGGAAAAGCTGCAAGGTATATGCTTTTGACGTTGTATAGTATAACTTTTTTCTGGGTTTGGCTGGCATGTGTGTATTGGTTTCAAAACACTTTCAAAATCAACGTATGCAACAAAGGGAACCCAAAGTTTTCTAGCGTGGTTTTCAAAAGCTAACATGGTACCTGGTTTTGGCATTTCTAAAGTAATAGGTTCATGTTCGTTACAATAATGTTTATGTTTTTCCAAAAGTTCTTTACTACCAAAATGATTTAGACATCGTTTACAACATTCTATATTTCCATTATGAGTACTCGTTATTTGTTTTTTCACTAATCTATTAAAGTTTTTTATGAGGGCATAGTGCATATTTTCTCCATCTGTAATAAGATCGACATGTTTACTTTTTTCATCTTTTGTAAACCTAAGAGGATAAATATATTCCTGAAAGCCATACACGTTTACACTAATTTCTGAATTTTGTTTTTCAAACTTATTGATATCCCTAAGCGAAACAGGATACTCTATTCCATCCATGTTTAAACTACTTTCCTTTGCTTGCAAAGCCTTGTCAACTATCTCTGCATTATGCTCTTTAGAGTTTAACGCTCTTAAAACACACCATAAAAAGCATTTGACATCTTTATTTTTCATATTGATAACTGCTTTTTTGTTAGCAATCCACTTTGGCAAAGGTAAGTGTCCATTAGCTCTTAAAGGATCATAAACAGCTGTATGTAGTTCTAACCGCACTATACTTCCAAATGTCCAACCACTGCCTTCTCGTTGGAACTTAGCTAAATTTTCTAAAACTACATCTATCATTCTATTCAACAAATCCTCTATTTCTCCCCCGTTTAAATTTAAATGTTGACTACTATGAAAAACACGTTCAACAGGACCTTGGTCAAGATTTGTCATTAATCATAATTTGCACCTAAGCACAAGTTTTACCTTTGTTCGTAAATTATTTTGAAGAGTATTTATAAGAGGCATCCACGTTTCTGCGAAAAATCTTGGTGGGTTATAATTTTCTCTACCCTCTATAACATGTTGTCTAGAATACTCTCTAAATGCGGATCTACCCTCTCTAATCTCAAATGATTGTCTTGGTGGGTAATTTTCTCTAACATGTTCAACAATTTCATCCAACACTTGTGGTATCTGTGTTGTCTCCACATTAGCAGTTATCCAGTTACCAAAATCAGTTACTCTTCTTTGCACAGATTCCGGAACAACAGCTGCGGCTAGTCGTCTTGCTCCAGAGTAAACATTAGATGCAGCTCGTCTAGCTGCACTCGTAAATCTATTTAGGAAACTCATTTTTTTATATATATATAATAAAAAACTTAAGTTAGATTTTTTTTTGTCTCAATTTTATTACAACTTCGTCATTGTTATAATAAAATTATAGAATGTTAATCTTATATTTATTATTCCAAGTTCTCCCGTTCCAATTCTCAATCGTTTATGGGCAGCGATCTATAAATTTACCTGCCTTATAAATAGATGGAAAGGTTTTTATTTCACCAGTTTCAACATCCTCTAAACTAACTTTCTTAGGATTATGCATAATAGTCTTTAATCTATCAAACTTAGGGTCTTTGCTTCTTTCTTTTTTAGGTAACTTAGACGACTCCTCCTCTGGTAACAATCCATGTTCTTTCACCAACTCAACTAACCGCTTTTTATCCCAGTATGAGCAGAAATTTATATTATTTTCTTTAAGAATTTTTTTTAAATCTGTAATCTGTAAGCCAACAATAATAAAACGTGGAACCTCAGGTGATGATTTGACAGAAAGTCTCCAGGTAAATGATGTTGACTCGGGAACCGCAATAGAGTCGCACTGCCTCATTCTATATCCAACCGGTATTTTTTCTTTTTTCTCGATAATTTTATAAAGTTCCATCTTCTCTCCATCTGCGGGTAGCACATGTGGTATAAACCAAGATATTCTAAGTAAATTAATTCTACCATTAACAGGAGCAGCAACACCACCAACAGCACCAGTTTTAAATACTGCATCATTATCATCATTTCTTGTTAATGTGAGAGTTTGCTTCATTCCATACAATATCTTATCATAATCATCACAAAAACCAAATATATGTTTTAATGGAACTCTGAAGCTAAAGGTACCTCTTGGAAGAGGATCATTAATAATATAATTTCTTCTTACAGCAAAGCCAGTGTTTCCATCAGCTGCATTAGCTGTTGTATCTTTATACCAACATTGATTTAACCCTTGTGATTTAGAAAAATCATCCGGATATTTTAACAAACCAAGCATTGTAGTAGCCTGGCCAGGATTCAATACGGATTCAATCTCCATACCTGAAAGTTGATACTTAATATTTTTAAAAAGATACATGAGAGCGTTGTTTGTTACAGAAATATTAGTGTTAGCATCGTAAACTGCCCCAGTATCACTTCTTATTAATTCACCTATAATAAGTAAATAACTCTCACTAGGATGAGTAAAAATATCTTGGGTCTCGATGTTAATCCTAATATCTCCTCCTGAATTGTTGAGATTGGTACCGGTGATTGGTTCATACTCATGGTGTTCATACTCAGCAATACTATCATCTTTTAAAATTGGTTCGGTCATTTTTAAAATGTCCATTTTATAATAGCAATTATAATTTTAAATAAAATAAAAATTATAATTGTGTTACTTTTACTTAAATTTCTAACCAAAGCTGAGGGAAAGACTTATTTTCATCATTAACAAACACACCTTCAAGTTTAATGCTTTTTGCGGTATCCAGTTTAGTTTTAGGATAAACTCTTTTACCGTATACAAGTGTTATTTGAGGTATCCCACACTTTTGTAAAAGTTCATTCACCTTTTCCTCTATCTCTTTCATCATTTTGTAAAATTTCCTTAGATTTTGGTGTTAAAGCTTTCGTAACTAATTTTTTTCCTACATCTACAGCTGCGCTTTTTCCAACCTCTAAAGCTTTCTTTGCACCTTCCTTAGCCACACTCTTTCCTACATCAAGGGCAGAAGACGCAATTTGTTTAGCTGCATTACTTGTAAAAAGCCTCGCTAAAAAGATTCCGGAACCACCGTATGAATACCTTTTTTTAAATCCGTGTTTTTTAGTAACGATCATCTTTTATAATATAGACATTAAATTTTTATAAACGCTTGAATTTAAAACACCTTGTCTTTTTAATTCATCACAAATGCTCACTAGCTCGTTTCTTACACCTGTGTTACCTGCTTCTTTACTTGCCAACAACAGGTCTAGTCTTTCTATTAATGCGTTAGGGTCAGATGGGATAACGATACCCTCTCCTCCAAACTCTTTTCTTGATTGCCAAACAGGCCCAAGAATCTTTTTCAATTTATAGCTTCTAGAAGCTTTAGGATATGGATTATCCGGATCGTTATTTCGATGAAGGGAGCTGGTTTTCTTCATTATATAAATATATTCTGAAGATCCTCAGGTTTATATGTTTTTGGTTCTTTAGACACGAGTAACTCCCATAAACCAGGTGTTCCTATATGCTCCTCGTTAGCAATAATAATATCATCCTCATCAATTATGACCATTTTGTGACCGATATATAATTTACCACTTTCATCACGTAATCCATATGTTCTATCAACATCATCTTTACCAAGAAATTTTGTTAGATACTCCCTTGCACGTGGTCCAATCCAATGTGTATCTTCATATCTTTTTAATTTACTTTCCTCAATAGCTGCTTTTTCTTCGGAGGGATAAGCTTCTATTGTTGGAAAAGCTGGTAGATTAATAGCTTGTGGTAACTGTTCGATAGCTTCTTTAATAGGTCTAAGTCCCTCAGTAATCTCCTTTGCTGTAGCTTTTTGCGTTTCCGTTATAGGTTTAAAAAACTTTGAAAGATCGGTTTGTAATTCTTGTTTACCCGTTCTCTCTGCTAGTAGATTATCCCGAATCTTCTTTCTCGTTTCAAGATACTCTTTTACAATTAAGTCCCTTTTTGTAGGATCCTTGATTTTTAAAAAAGACATTTTTTTTAATTACTAAAATAATTTTTTAATATAGTTTTTATCATAGTTTTTAACACAGTTTTAATATATAAGAGCATTATATATTCTCTTATATATTACATGTCTGAGTTATCACCTATTTCACAAATACACTTACAACGAATTTCAGGCAAAAGACAACATCTTGGTCTATTCTTTATAATTTTTTTAATAGGGGAGGGAACCACCATGATTCTTTTCAACAAGCCTCCGAAAGGACTCACGAGCTTCTTGTCTTCCTTTTTCTATCAAAGATTCTTCGTTTTCAGTAGAAATCTTCTTCTTGATCTTGGTACGTATTTCTTCCTTCATAACCTTATACTTTTCTACTTCTTCCATAATTAGTTTAAATTCATCATCTGAAACAATACCATCCACCAAAGCCTTGGAAATATGTGTTGAAAGAGTATCTAATTTTGCATCTGCAAGCATTCTAATCTTCATATGCTTTTCTGCTTTGCTTCTAGTATTTCTTACAACAAAATTACCAACTACGCTTAGAAGACCAACTCCTAAGGCAACTCCTTCTAAGGCAACAACAGCGGGAATCGCTACTACTGTAGATAGCAGTCCAATTCCTCCTGCACCTGCACCTAAAGCTGTTGTAGCTAAAACAACATCAACATTGCTTATAATTCTTGAAGCACGTAAATACTTTTTTGCTAGAACGTCTCTAGTTTGAACTTCTTTCTCAAGGAATTGTTGTATCTCCGAAATCTTTTGTAAACGATAGGAATGACCTTTGTCATCTCCTATATTACGTAATTCAATAGGTGGGGCGCTTGCGGTACTTCGTTCTTTGGGTAACGGAGGATTATTTTTATTAGGGTGTTCTTGATCTGTATCTGCCATTTTATTAAAATAATAATTTTTTTATCTCAAGATTGTAAATATTTTAGATAACAGAATAACTCACCCTCAGGTATTTCAATTGGTTTTTATGAGAAATTATAAATGTAGACTAAGATATCATTAACCTCGTTATCAAGATGTGCTCCATTAAGAATGGTTAAACTATCTTTCCATTTATTACTAACAGATATCACTACAACTCCTCGTGTAGTTATATAACCAAATCCTAGCGAAAGTCTCATACCATCACGAGGAGGAATCTTGATAGTTACTTGTGAGTATATTTTCCATTTTAAAGGATCATGCTTTAAAGGAGGATATCTTACTCCTTGTAAATGAGGTTTCCAAAATATAGTTTTATGTTGAGTAGTAATATCAGGTTTTATACCAGATTTATGTATATCCATTTTATTTTGTTATAAATAATATTTATAATATAGCTCCTAAGATAGGGATATTAGCAAATGGACTATTAGGTCTGAGTAAAAGCCCTCTTCCATCATACATTTTTCCTCCTTGCTTTAAATACAAACCATCACCAACGGAAGCTAATCCTTTACCTTTGTATGGTTTTAAGTATAATCCACATCCATCAGTTTCAACTTGACAAACACATCCTCCTTTTTTAAGGTAAAGACCTGATCCCATTGCTTTTTGTACACCTGTTGAGGCTAATCTAGAAAGAGCACCAACACCTAAAGCTGGTAAAACAGTTTTTGCAAGCATCGGCAAAGCTCTAGCAGCTAACCCAGCCAACATTCCGAGAAAACCCCCTTCTATTTTCGTGTTATATTTAAGTTGTTTTGCAGACATTCTAATAGTTATACCCTTACCATCCTCATAGGCTTTAGCCATTTTTCTTGCTTGTGAATCGGTAATTGCTAAAACATCATTACCACGTAAATCTTCATGACCTAAACGAATACTTACTGGACAACTAGCTTTAACAGCATGTTGAAGCTTTTCCTTTTGTCCTTCCGATATATTTACTTTAACATTAGTGTAACTCGTCATTTTATATACAACTATTTTTTTATTTATCTCACTTCTCTAATATGAAACCTAATTGTTAAATTTTCACCTCTAAGATTTAGTAAATTACCATCTTGATCTGTAATATTTACCTCTAGGTTATGTATTTCATCTAATGTTATTGGTAAGTATACTAAATTAACTGGTGACTCAATTATCTTATATCCAGGTGCAACATCTGGGAAAAAAGAGTAAATAGTATTTTTTGTTGAACCATTAACATAACTTCCTCATATCTAACATATCTATGTTAACGAGCAAACTATTTATGCTAAGAATGTTCACTACATTCTCTGACTCGTGAAATCCTTGTGTATATTTAGCGCGAGTAAATCCTAATACTTTGGCAATGGAGCCTGGTTGATTAAAATCTACTTGATAATCATCTTCTGATGTAATAATAGACTTTAGAGTATTGGTGTTTGCAGAAATGTTAATTGGATACCCTTCATTAACTCTATCATAATGACCCTTTTTTCTCATTTCTTGGTGAATGGTGTCATTAATGCTAACAAGGTCATAACTTCCTTCAGGTATCCTAATTTTAACCCATGAATTACCATTGTCTGGAGAATAAACGAATATGTTGTTTGTTTCATCAATGTTTGGAAAAGAGTAGTAAGTTTCGAGGTTTACTAAAGCTATTTCATATACTTTATCCTTTTCCAGTTGAATTGGGGGATTAAACCTCGTTCTAAAACGTGTTTTGTTGTCGCTAACAATAATTTGAAATGATGTTTTATGGTTTGTATTTTTTACAATTTGTTCTAAAAGTTCTTCCATTTATAATATTTAAATATAATATTTAATATATAATCAAATAGTAATATTATATTCTAACAGGTTTATTCTCTTTCTTCATATCACTTACAACTTCCATTAAACCAGCAATAATTAATTCTAATTGTTGTATGCGTCTATCCTGCTTAATAACTTGATTTTTAAGAATATCAATAGTTTTTTCTTTTTTTCCCTTTGAAAATATCTTTATATATTTCATTTATATTAGAGTATAATTTCTTTAGCCCAAACGATTGAAGCGGGGCTTGTTTATACTGACTTTGGTATGTAAAAATTGTCAAAACCGTTTCTGTACTTTCCATCATGTTTTTTACTGGTTAAATCAATGATAGCAAAACCATGCGGTCTTTCCCATGCCTTTTGACAAAATTTTCTAAACTCGTCCTTAGGTATATCTTCACCCACATGATCGTTATAAATATGATTAATGTTTTTTAGGTCTTGTGGGAAAAGGCAAATAAAATTAGCATTTTCTCTAATAGTTTGTCTCGGTAGTCTAAAATAATTCTGTGAGAGGTAAAAGCAGTCAACATTACTATGTCTTCCTCGAATGTAGTAACACTCACATTTATTTTGCCTTTCTAAAAGTAAATCATCGAAAATCATTAAATTTTTATTTTCTGAGTTTAACTCTCTTGGATCAGGCACATCACTAGCATTTTCAAAGAAGTTGCAATTTATATCCGATTTGTTTTTAATCGTTTTAATCCATTCTTCAACTAAAGCTGTTGGTAAAATGTTTAGTTCTTGTATCTCATCACGCATGTTAAACAACCTTAAGATACATTCTTTTGGTAGTTTTTCTTCAAAAGCCTTTTTTAGTATTCGGTATTCCGGTTGAAAAAGGCTTTTTCCGAAAACACTCAAATCGTTGTAGTCAAGCCAACCTGGTCTGAGTAAAAGGTTTAACAATAAAGTAGTTTTACCACATCCTGATTTGCCTATAATTAAACCTCTAATACTTTTTGGTAAAAGAGAGTGATTAAATCTCTTTGATACTACTTCATTCCATGATAAGTTTATAATATCCATTTTATATAACTTTTTTTAATTTTTATATATAAAATGTATTGCGTTAAATGTAAAAAACATACTGATACGAGTAATATCGGGTATACCGTTTCTAAAAATGGAAGAAATATGATACGGGGTAAATGTGTGGTTTGTGGAATAACTAAAACACAATTTATAAAAGGAGAAAAAAAAACTACTAATGGCAGTAGCATCTTAAACAAATTTATAAACATGATGCCTTTTGAAATGCATCTTCCTGGTCACAATTTTACGGGGCCAGGTACCAAGCTAGATGAGAGATTAAATCCTGATCTAACCCCAAAGGAATGGAGTAAACCTATAAATAGAGTAGATCAAGCTGCTTATAATCATGATGTTTGCTATCTTAAGCATGATGATACAAAAACTAGGAATGAAATATGTGATAAAGATATGTTAACAGAGTATTTACAATCCTAGTATTAGAGAAAAAATGGAAAAGGGTTTGGTAAGTAGACTCATTGGAACGAAGATGAAATTTGGAATGGGAGTCGAAAAAAAAACTGGATAAAAATTTTAGCGGAAGAATTACATAAACCCGTAAGAAAATTTAATAAAAGGAGAGTTAGAGTAAACGGTATAGATAGGATATGGGCTGTTGATTTAGTAGACATGCAAGCATTTTCTAAGCTTAATCGTGGTGTTAAATACCTTCTCGCTGTCATTGACATCTTTTCTAAATATGGATATCTGGTGCCATTAAAAGACAAAACAGGGAAATCCGTTGCTATAGCATTAAAGAGTATTTTTAAGGAGAGAAAACCTGAAAAAATGTGGGTGGATAAGGGTAAAGAGTTTTATAACAAAGATGTTAAAGACTTGGTTGAATTGTATTCTACTGAAAATGAGGAAAAATCTAGTGTGGTTGAGAGATGGATTAGAACAATGAAAGAAAAAATGTGGAAGCATTTTTCCGCTAACTCCACAAACGTTTACATCAATGTGTTACCGGATCTCGTTAAAAAATATAATAACACGAGGCATTCATCTATTAAGATGACTCCGGTAAACGCTAGTAAAAAAGAAAATGAAACGAGAGTTTGGAGAAATCTTTACCCCGATCATCTCGAAATAAAAGATATAAATCCTAAGTTTTCCGTTGGAGACAAAGTAAGGATAAGTAAAAAGAAAAAGACTTTTGAAAAAGGTTATAAAACAAGATGGAGTGAGGAGGTTTTTACAGTTTCTGAAGTAAAACTTACATCACCTGTAACATATAAAATTAAGGATTTAAATGGAGAAGAAATACATGGTACCTTTTATGAGCCTGAACTGCAGAAAACCAGTCAAGAGCTGTATAGAATAGAAAAGGTTATTAAAAAAGGAAAAAAGAAATCTCTCGTAAAGTGGAAAGGTTATCCTGATGAATTTAATTCATGGGTTGACAATAAAGACATTAAAAATATTTAACTATTAAAAAATGTCAAATATTTCGATTGAAAACGTAATTTTACCAAATAAACCGTTGAATAATTTCGAATTAGAGGGTGCCGCAAAAAGATTAAAGATTCCTTATTTTAGAGGAGTTTTTTTACTAGATACATTACCGAGAAAACCGAGTAAAAAAGAATTTGGTATAGTAAACTTTGATAAAAGTGGTGGACCTGGTACACATTGGGTTGCTTGGTATAAAAATGGTAAAACTAAAATTTATTTTGATAGTTACGGTATACAACCACCTGTTGAAATTCGAGAGTATTTAAAAACCCAATACAGTACAATACTGATCAATTACAACAAGCTGGGCAAGTATTCTGTGGTCATTTATGTTTGTACATTTTAAAAAAGTTATCCATGGGTAACGGGTTTCAAAATGTTTTAAATAAACTTTTTTAGTATATAAAAAATACCTGTTAACAAATTTGGAAGAATGAAAGATGTTGGTGAAACGAGCGAGGATGGTGTATCACTCGCTTACATAAATAATAATTTTTTACGTAAAGATGGAACAACTGTTGTTACTGGTTCTATAAACATGAATGGTAATACATTAACTAGGGTTAGTAATCCAGTAAATTCTCACGATGTGGCAACTAAGGATTATGTTGACACCAACTCAGGGTTGTTGGATGAAAACGGAGGATACCACGTTAAAAATGGTTATTTAAACATGGGTTTTAATTCAATAAAAAACGTTAAGGAACCAACAGAATCGCATGAAGCTGCTACTAAAAATTATGTGGATAAGACTGGTAAAGCAATAGTAGTGGAACCAGATGGTACCTTTTCCGCTGTTGCAAATATAAATATGAAAGGATATAGTTTAACAAATCTTATAAATCCTGTATATCCACAAGATGCTGCGACTAGGGCTTATGTAGATGGTTTGAGACGAGCCTTTGTTTACTTAAATGAAATGTATCTAGCAGTTGCAGACGTTTCTATGGGTGGGTGGAGAATTAGTGATGTTGGAATCCCTTTAGAAAACCAACAAGCTGCAAATAAGTTTTATGTAGATACCATCGTTGAGGCGGCTACCGCCGGTGAAAAAGCTTTGACAAAAAAACAAGATGGATCTTTTATAATGGCTGGTGAAATAGATATGAATGATCACCCGATTACCGGATTACCAAATCCTGTATCCCGTTACTCCGCTGTCAATAAAAATTATGTTGATAATGGTGGAGCTATTATAAAAAATTGGGATGGAAGTTTTATGGCAGCGACTAACATAAATCTTCAGGGTTTTTCTATAAAAAACGCGGCAACCCCAGTAGAAGAGAGAGATTTAGCAACAAAATCATACGTGGATAAAAAAGTCTCCCTCCCTATTATAACCGTGTTGGCTGAAGAAAATGGACCAATAGGAGATGGTAATTATGAGTTTTCATTTGGTAATGGTGCTTCAGGCAAAGAGCATGGTTTGGGTGGTTATTGTATGAGTGCTCCGGGTAGAATTATAAGAGGTAGTTTAACGGTTGTTAAAGATGACCCTAATGCACCAGAAGAGGTAAAAGTTAATATTGTGGTAAACGGAATAGAGCAGGTTGATTACTCTATTATTAAAAAGAAAGATGAGTCTTGTAGCTGTGTAGTTTTTCCTAAACCACTCGAAATTAAACAATGCGACATTATAAACTTTATTTCAAGATCAGACAACCCTACTGCGCGTCACTCTTACATATCTATTTTGATAGAGTTAGACTTGTAAAGTGTTAAATATTGGAAAAAGGATCAGTTTACACCACGTGGCATAGTATTTCACAATGCTTACTCATATAATACCAGTTTAGTCTGGACTTTTGAGGAGAATGGTAGTATGTTATGATATTAATAATTTTTTTGTTTTGTTTTTTAAAAAAATTAAAAATGTATATGATAATTGTATAAAAATATAATAAAACGGTCTTACTTCCTTGTCGTAAGAATGGTAACCTCTGGCGTGGTCTAACAACCCGTAAGTTAATACCATATTTCTTACACATAAAAAACACAAAGTTGTAAGGCTGTTGTTTAAAAACAGAATATGTATTTTATACAATTATTCTACATGTGGAACATTTTTTAAAAAAACAAGGTGAAATTTTTTGATATTATAATATACTACCATTTTCAGTTTTGTGAAAAGCTAAGTAAAAGCTGTAGGATTGTTTACTAAATAATACTTCCTCTTTCGTTTTCGTTGAGGAAGTATAAAAAAAATGGTTTAATCATAGGTGTCATTACTCACCTTACTTCATCTATACCTTCTTTTATGAGAAGGTATGGAAAACGGAGTTGAAGGTGATTTCTTAACTAGTTTAACGTTTTTCAGCATTAGTTTGGTCCCACTGTAAAAATATATAACTTTATTATTTAAAAGTTATATTTTTGATTTATGATTTAAAAATAAAATGGTTGTTGCGCTACTGCTTGCTGACCTGATAATGAGGTAAAAGTCTGCGGAGTATTGTTGAGCTGCATGGATCCTAAATTTGGAAGTTGTTGTGCTATTGGTTGTGCAATAAGTTGTTGCGCAATTGGTTGGTGTGTAATTACTGGTTGATAAACTGGTTGTGGACGTAAATTATATTTTAATTCCATATAAAATTTCTTCTCTAATAATTCTTCTATCTCACCTATTAATTCTTCATATTCCCTTAATACTTCCACGTTATATAAAGGAATTGATTCTCCATTAACAAGTTGGTTTGTGTTTTCATTCATTGTAAAATATTACAATGTTTTTTTAAACTTTTTTTAAAATTTCAAAAAAATTTTTTTTTTTTTTCTAAAATTTTTTTAGCCTAGACTGACATATTTTTTCGAGCGTCTAAACAGCTAACAAGCCAACTCATTTGGATAACACATTGCGCAACTTCAGCTTTTTAGACGACTGTTGGGGTGTTAAAAAATTGAATTTTTCGAGTCGCATTAATTTTTCGCTCCTTTTATTTTTTTTATTTCTGGCTTTTTTAAAAAAATAAGCTAGAATGCCCATTTTACTATCTACTGATAGCCTCTTATATTTTATGAGAGAAATATGTCCAATCTTCCACGAAAGGGATATCCTGTAGTTCATCATCCTGTCAACTTGTTAAAATAGAGAAAAGGTCGTGACGGTTCCATTTCTAATTTTTAATGACATTACAAAATTAGGAACATGTAATTAGGTTAGAATGATTGGAGTTTTAAGCCGAGTTAAACAGGAATTCAGTTTTACTGTTGCGGTCAGTGCACCTCTTCATGTGTTCCTGGCATTCCCTTACCACTGCTTACCAGTGCTCATACAACACTCTCCCAAGCCCTTAACTGCTCTTTAGATAGCATACATCAAAGATGAGAGGGAAATTAAAATTGTCAGGAAGTTTCGTTCCGACCAGGTATCGAGAGGGCCAGGAGTACTGTGAGGCTCGGTGGTAAAGCGTAGAACTCGTGACCTGGAGGTCCCGGGTTCAAGCCCCTCTGGATCCAACGGGATTTTTCACAGGAGAGCACGTGGGTAAGAAGCCTTAGAACCCTAGCCTAGTACTGCTGAAATCAGGAATTATATGAATATGTGAGCTGTTACCGTAATATGACTGAAATAATGCTGATAGGGGTGTAAATAACCATTCTATGACCTCCATATATTTTAGGTACAATATAGAATGTCGGAGAAGAATACAATTACTTCAATTCATACAGTCAAGTGCATGATATATAATTTAATCCTTTGCCGCCAAACATGTATTTCAGATTTTTATATATATATACTGAACCAAAAAAGAAACTTCGCCTGTGTTTAAGTGCAAATGCAATGTTATTAAAAAAAAAATCAAAATGTCAGATGACCTACATATATTCGGGTGAACGATTATGTGTACGATAAAACAAATTTTAACTCGATTGAAAGCATTTTCCAGAAGAAACCCGCTGAAAGCGATTTTCACGTGCATGCACGGACCAGTATAATTCATGTATATTTTTTTTTTAAACCTTTCAGTCTAATTTTATAGACTTTCATGTCAATAAGAAAAAGACGTTGAAAAAAATTAAATTCTTTTTAGTTTTCTTTATTTCTGATATGCCTAGAATTCCGCAAAATTTACGCGAACGTGCCATTGGCATGCTTAATGCTGGTATGACGATGAATGCTGTTGCTATGAATATTGGATGTTCTACTCGTGCTATTCGACACCTTAGGCAACGTTTTCAAGTAACAGGGCGTACGGAAGATCGACCACATAGTGGACGTCCTCGCGTCACGACGCGCGGCCAAGACCGCTATATTCGGAACACCCTCCTGCGCAATCGCTTCCAAACTGCCACAGCCACTGCTGCTAACACCCCTGGTACACATAACAACCGTATATCTGCCCAAACTGTGCGCAATCGCTTGCGCGAGGGTGGGCTACGTGCACGTCGTCCATACGTTGGTTGTGTTTTGACGCGACGTCACCGCGTAAATCGTGTTAATTGGGCACGTACACACCAACGCTGGCTTAGACAACAATGGAATAGCGTTCTTTTCTCTGACGAGTCGAGGTTTTCCATTCATCGAGTGATGGCAGGGTTCGAGTATACCGTAGGAGAAATGAACGTTATGCCGACTGTTGCGTACTTGAAGGAGATCGTTTTGGGGGTGGGGGTTCTGTCTTGGTCTGGGCGGGCATTGCACATGGCACATGGCTTTCTCGTCGTTATCGAAGGGAACTTAAATGCCCAACGCTACCGAGATGAAATTCTTGCGAGGCACGTTATCCCACTGTTTCAAAATAATGCCAATATCACTCTTTTTCAGCATGATAATGCCACAAGCCATACAGCTAGGGACAATGTGAATTTCCTCAGGGCGAATAACATTGCATTTATTAATGACTGGCCTGCCAAAAGCCCTGATCTGAATCCCATTGAACACCTTTGGGATAATTTGGACCAGCGTGTTAGACGTCGCCCTATTCCACCGTCAAACGTCATTCAGCTAAGACAAGCCTTAATTCAGGAATGGAACAACATTTCACAAGCCGAAATCAATACACTTATCCGTTCTATGCGCCAATGATGCCAGGCAGTCCTTCATGCTGAAGGTGGTCATACCCGGTATTAATTTGTGATTTTGGTGAGCGACCCCTTCCGCATTTTAAGTACCATTTCACTACTTTTGGATAAACCCTCTGCAATAATTTTTTTCACACAAAGTCGCAATAAAATACTCTTTCAATGCACATAAATCTAGTTTAATCCTGATTTTCATATTTGTGTATATCTGCACTTAAACACAGGGGAAGTTTCTTTTTTGGTTCAGTATATGTATTGTAATTAATGAAAATTAGAGATATTTTGACAGGTTAGAATTACTGCTTAATCTAGTCGAAAAAAAAAATATGGCTGTATCGCCTAATGTGGTAAGGAAACTTTAATTTGGGAACATAAAAAAAGAAAAACTTTGCCTAACATTTTTTTAATCAAGTGATATACTTAAACATCAACATTGTGTGACCTTTATACACACGAAAAATGAGCATTATAGAACTGATAATGTGAAATTCAGAATTATTTTAGATATATATTTTGAAATGCAGTTTATCGTTTATAAAATTTGTTTAAGTTTTACTTTATACCTTTTTTACCAGAAAATCCTTTGCTCGTATCCTAACCAAGTGACATACTATCGCCGCTATGCTATACACACCTACAGCCTGTGTATTGTTCAAGCTGTTTTGGTGGTACACATGAGTGGTAGAATTGATTGATTGAATTTGCGACGCCCTCTGAAATTTTGTTATTGGGGATGGTGCAGGATACAGGATGAAACCCTTCCTAAATTATTAAAAATCATTCGAACGTCTATTAATAATTTGAGATGGTCAGCCGGGGGCATCGAACCCACACCCTCAACTTACCCGAAACTTGATGTTTACGAACCCTACGCTCTACCACTTGAGCTATGCGGGCTTTTGGAGTGGTAGAATGCTTCTTTGCAAATGGCTATATAGGTTTGCATAGTCCCGTGCACTTTGAGATAACTATGGAAATACACATATATTCGATGGAGTCTGCAAATCGCATGAGAATCTACTTCTTTGTTTAGAAGTGTATATTTCATATTTATCCCGAATGATAACCACAAAAACAATGCTTTGAAGTTTGGTATTGATATCAATTTGGTTTTCCAGTTTTATCAATCGCACAGTACTCAGGTTGTGTGTAGTTGTAAATTATATCTTAAAATAAAAATAGCACAGGACAGTTGATATATTTGTGTGCGTAAAGGGAACAAACGAGTTTTTAGCACTGCTTTCATGAAAATTAAGAATTTTGGACATGGTTGGATACTGATAAAGTTGTTTAGGATTTAAGGCCATGTCAATAGTTTTCGGTAAACATGTTCTCCGAATACTTGCAAGCCCTATTACCCCTCCTTTGCAATAGTGCTTTCTCTACTACCTCCAACGTCCACTTCTTCGAATAGCCCGGTGTGGTATCGAACTTGTGACCTCTCACTTCGACTTGTCCTTCTGATGTCTTTCATTTAAGGTAATACTTTGAATGAAACAGACAACAGCATCCACCGAATATTGACGGTTGTATCAGTTTTGAGCTGGATTCTGCATAGGAATCCATAGATTATCATTTTCTTGTTATTTAGAAATCGTGACATAATCTCTATCTCTCTCTCTTAACCAACTGATATATTGATAAAGTCATTCCGATGATGATGTGTTCACACGCCATTCCATTATAAAAAGTAGTCGAATTGTAATGTAAAGGTAGATTTCTTCTATTTTTATGTTTACTCTGCGATGTCTTTCCCGCACTTTTAGGCATAAACTCATTTATACTTTCACGAAAGCCATGGAAATTGAACCAGTGAGTTTCAAATTTTAGACTGAATGTCGAATAACATACGTGTATTAAACAAAGTTCTAGAGGAAAATAAAAGTAAATATGTTATATTCGTATAGATTCGTTTGTAGAAATACCCATTTTATTATCAGGCCAAGCTGTCCGCTGAGTACAGCATGTTTAACTCTTTGGAACATTCATAGATAGCACAGTCCTCGGGATGTTGCTATATGAACTAGTTCGAGAGAAAAGATCGCACCCGGCATTTGCGATCAGTAAAATTCCGAATCGGCCTATACATTAGAGCTATGAGATCAGAAACTTTACTGTCCACCTATTACAAGATATTTGTCAGCCGTGTAGGTTCAGACTGGACTGAATGAGACCGCTAACAAGCATGTATAATTTCTTTACGACGAAAAACTTCCTGCAGAAGTTAACACCCAGTGTAACTTTGCGAGGACGTGATAGGTTGTGATAGGTTGGGATTAAATAGCCGTAACATGATCCATACTCTAATTATCAAAATTTGTGATTATCAGAATTTCTTCAGTTTAAATAACGCTTCCGTCGTCTATTTACACATTGTGTTACATATTTTATTGCTTTCTGTATTGTAAACATCTGTTTTTTGGGCCGACTGGAAATAATGTGTGTAAAATTGTTTGGTAGAATACACCTTCTATATAGCACGAAAATGCGTTTTGACACACCGTATGAGAAAAAGACTTTCTACACAAATCACAGAACACATATGGACAATTCCCAGTAAAAGCCGTATTAGATTGTGTGGTTTTTAACGCGGTTTTCATCATTATTCAATTTACATGTATATCACGGAGACCAGTGCACCTATCCATGCTTTCCTAGAATTTCTTTTACCAGTACTCCGCACAATATTCTTTCCAAGAGACTGGCTGCTTTCCCACATAATCATCGTCGAAACAACGCTCAGGTGTGAGAGAGGAATGAATCCTGTTGCATTGACTATCATCAATTCTCGGAGAGAAACTGGCCAAGCCGTGGATGGAACCAGCGACCCCTGTTCTCAAGTCCTGCACGCTACCGACTTGGCCATCGGCTTAGTATGTAGAATAACTGTTCTTGAAACAGAAACAACAACGAGGTCCTATAATCCCAACCCGGACCAGCCTACGCGGTTTGCACAGAGGATTACGGCAACCTCATATACTTAAAGCACAGACTATAGATTATATTTTGCCCAATTTAGTCATCCTGTCTTTTTCCTCTAAACAATTCTGGTAGGCTGCAGACTTCTCACCTTTATAAATACACATCTAGGACAGGACAGAAAACTACTATCATACTACCATATCAAGGTTGTTACCATTTTCAAATACCTGTTAGATTTCATTCGCTACTTTACCCCACTATACCCACGAAGCAGTGCTCAGAATAAATATCAGGCATACTTGTCCCACTGCAAACAAGTTATTTCGTTGAAATTATATCCCTCGCTATCCCCCGCTGAAAAAGATGTTTTTGATAGAAATGAATAAGAGGAGTTTATCACGTACACGTGACCCTTTTGTTATTGGTCCATAATGAATTTATACATTAACCCTCCTTTTTCCATGACATGGCATTTCATCCGTAAAAAAAAATCACTGTCTGTGGCTTATGATATACTATATAAATACGGAGTTTCATGAAATTTTGTCTAGTAGTTAAAGAGATATTGGTACATAATGAAAATATACATCAAGCCCCCTTTTCTATGACACGGCATTAAATAATAATAATAATAAGTAATTAAAAATGTATCGACGGACTTTAATAAAGAATATTATAGTATAGTATTCTGATACACACAATTTGTTTTAGAAAAGTATTTTTATGAAAAGGATGCAAAAGTAAATGTTTAATTTCGCTCGTCGATTAACCCCAGCTAGTGACCTATTTATGTTAATCAAATTGAGCAAGTATAAAAGATAACCAAAGGTGCTGGGAAGTGAGAAAATCAGTTAACTGAGAGTTTCTGACCAATCAATAACAATACACAAAACACACTTTCAATATAAGTAGTATAGGGTAGTCACTTGGGGCAAAATAGGCGATTTTGTCCCAAGTGACTAACCCTGAGTGCCCCATTCTGCTATCCTGACAGTAAATGGGGCACCTGGGATAGCAAATGGGGCACTTTTGGAGCATTTTTGGGCGATAGTTGGCCTTTTATTGCAAATATCCTACCCCCCCATGTTCTATTTATAGTAACATTTTCATGCGGATTCTCGGATTTTATCGCTTACTCGGTCCCCTTGTGAGCTGTTGCAGAGATTGGACAGTCCCTATCTGACTTCCCCTGAGTCCCTATTCTGCTTACCCTGAATGGGGGTTGTACCCATTTTGCCATAGTAAGACTATATAGGTTTGCTACGCTAAGAAGGATTGTCACATAGTTTGTAGTTTAGTCAGCTGTTGGTTGAGACCGTGATATGGAATAGGGTTAGGACTGCTTTATTGTTTACTTTTAACCACTACTTGGGCTTTAAGTGGGGTTAGGGTAAAAAAAAGATCAGGGCTTGACTTGGACTTTTTTCATTGATTTGATATGGAAGGCAACCTGATCTTTAATCCTTACCACGCATCAGAGTAGAGATCAATGGGACTGTGTTGTACTTAGGCTGCTTTATTGTTTACTTTTAACCACTACTTGGGCTTTAATGGACTTTAGGATTGATATGGAATACAGTTTGATCTTGATCTCGCTGTACCAGGCTGAGGCTAGGAGAATGGTTGCCCTTAGGCTTTTTTGAGTATAAGTCTTTGACTGAAAGTCTTTTGACTGAAAATTGACAAATTTGAAAAGAAAGATCTTTTCGTAGTGTTGGGTAGCCCTGAAAAGGACTGTTTTTGAGTATTGATTTATCTACCAAGTCTACTGGTCTTTTGGAATGATTTTACACCCACAATGTTCGCAGCATACTGTTTTTTGGCTGTTGATTTTCCTTTGATTGTTTTTCTTCCCTTACAACCTTGATTGTTGAAAGTCTTCAGTTCTTCTAAACGCTGAGTCAATATAGAATCTTGTTTTGAATTCAACTGTCTTACTTCTTCAAAAATGCTATCCATTACCGTCGATGGATTGATGAGTGTTGAATTCATTGCTGTCGATAGAATATCCCCATTGTTTTCTTTCGGTAGGAATTCGTCTATGTCGAAACCATCCAAGTTAATTCCGTCCAAGTTGAAATCCATTTTCTCCGTTAGCACTTATCCGCACTACTCGAGAGCTGAGAGACGAATGATTCATTATTTGGAAAATATCGTTGGCTTTTATAAGCTGGTGAATCGATTGGACAACGTTAATTCTGTGTCAAAGTAGGTCAAGCCTCTCGTCAGAACTAGGATTGACCTACTTTGGCTCAGAATTAAGAGGTAACTTTGGGAAAAAAGAATGAAGAACTCCGTTGTTTTTAAACAGTAGAACTTTTATTTGAACAGAACTGAACAATGAACATATTTACAACAAGACACATAAATAAAGAACTGTTAACAATAAGAACATTGAAAATGTTTTTTATGTCTTTTTTTCACTGTTTTTGGGAAGTCTCTGAGAGTTTGTTGTATAGATTTCCGTAGTGGTGATAAAACCATAATGATACAGCTCGATCGTTTCGGTGATGTTCCGTTGAGAGGAATTTTTGTTGAAGATATTTCTGTATATTGTATCCTCTAGCAGCAGCATCCAATGCGAAGATACAGTAAAATCCGCAAACTTTCCCCTGTAGACTCTAAAGAGTTTGATGAATGTATCTCCACGATAAAGAATGATTGTCTAAAAAGTTTATGATTTCAGGCTCAAGTGGTGGTAGTCCGTAGGAATCAAAGTATAGTACATCGCCACTGTTGTTGAATATCACTGCCACCCAGTGTTCTCCTGCCATATTTGATCTCTCTGTATTCACAATATAAGCTTTCACATGACTGGGTTTTTGTCGAGCTAACTGGTCTTTTGCACACACTTTTGCCTGTAGATTTTTTATCCATATTCCATGATCCAATATATATTGAATTTCAGAAGTATACATCACGTTTTTTCTTAGTCACTTTCTTCCCAGGATTGTTTTACTTTGTCACACCAGTAATGTAACCAAGAGGAATCCACAAATTCAGATAAAATGTTTTGTTTTATATCCTTCCACAATCTGTAGAATTCCACATATCCACTTTTATCGAGTTTCATTTCCATTAATTCAGGATACCATTTTTCCATGATTTTGTATGGATTTAATTCCATCATAGCTTTTTCTATGAACATATCTGTTTGTTCTTGTCAGTTCTTGAATAAACACAGATCGTGCTGTATTTGACTGGGGTAATCCACTTGACATCCGTAACACTGGTTGCGAACTTCACTGGCAATAAGATTTTTTAATTCTTCAATCATGTTTTTCAAAGCTATTGTGAATGTCATTTTTCCGAGTAGAGATGCACTTTGAAGTAGAATATTTCACTTTTTCTGCTTCTTCTCTCAGTGATATAGCAAATCTGACTCCCAGCATTGTTTTTCTGTATATGCTGTTTAGTCCTGAAAAGGACTGTTTTTTGATATATATATTCCTTAACCCTGAAAAGGACTGTTTTTTTTGTGAAAGCTGTCTTTTTGTTCCGGGGTAATGAATAAGAGATCTGTTCAGAGTCCTGAAAAAGTCTGTTTTTCTGTTGATTACAAGATTAGTAATCTGTGATGATTTCTCTCAAACTGTTGATTTCAATCTGATTGTCAAATTCAGCAAAAACAATAACGTTGATAACTGCTGCTAGAGCTTGAGCGAACTGAAGTTCAATTCGAAGACTTCCAGTTTTTATAGGATGAAGCTGTCCTTCTTCACTGCCTTGATCAGCTGTCAAATCGTATCCCCACAAACAGTATCCACCAATATAGTCTTCTTTGGCAATATCAAATGATTTATTGAATCCAAAGGCTGAGATAGCCTGATACATCGACAAATATGATTTCAAATACAGGCCTTCAGTGAATGGAGAAAAACAGCCCTTTTCAAGGCTACCATCCCCCAAGAAAGAGCTTTTCTTTCGAATTGTCAATTTTTTTCTCTCAAAAGGCTTACAGTCAAACAAAAAAAAGTCAAGCCCAGAATTATTTCATACGTTTTTTATTCAAACAATTTTGTACAATGAAACAAGACATGAACTGTAAAAAAACAATGGAATGAAAAAACAATATCTGTTAAAAACATTGGAATGAAAAAACATTTAAACAAGTCAGCCTTTTTTTGTTAAAACATTTTTTTAAAAAAAACTTAAAACAATATTTTGCAACAGTTTTTTCAACAACCACTTTTTTGTTGAAACTTTTTTCAGTGTGTTTTTCTTTTTTTCTTTGGAATGTCAGATTCACATTCACTCTTTCGTTTTCTTCCCCTTTCATTATTTTTTAATACCATTTCTGGACAGATCCAGATTTTATCCCCATGTTTTTTTGATTTGCACAAGAAACACTTCTTTTTTTTCTCGCTTTCTCTTTTTTCGTTGTTTTGCTTTTTCTCCTGTTTTGGTGAAAGAGTCTCCTAGGAAGAAAGTTCGTTGTTTTTTAGTTCCAAAGTTGGTTGTTTTCTTAGATTATCGTTTGTAGATATTTTTTTCTCTATCTGTTCTGTTATTTTACAGATCTCTGTATCGCTGATAGTCGTGTTGTCGATCTGCATATTTTCGATCTGATTTTCAGTCGATGATGTTGTAGTCTGTAGTGAGCTTGTTTTCCAATAATTTTCGTTGCAGAATGATTTCAGAACACCAACGAATTTCATGTTCTGAAATTCACCACAAAATCCTATTGTTGGTGAAATTTTGATATCGTGACTGCGGGGGTTCACATAGACAAAAACGACTGTTTCTGTCTGCTTTTCTTTTTCTGGACAATTTCTAGCCCAGTGTCCTTGTTTGTTGCATGTAAAACAAATATCTTTTCTCTTTCCATCCGGTTCATATCGTTTTTTGATCGTTGCTTCATCCAAAACTCTGTAACTGGTAATACGGTAAACGTCTTTTTCTGTTACATGTTGATGGGATAAAAATTATCCCACATAGTTCCCGTTATGTTGAACTTGATACTTTAACGGAACATTGCTGATCTCGTAATCGTGGGTGTATGGGTTAACGTACAGATACATCAACCTTCCTAGCAGTGGTGTGCTTTGTAGCTTAAACTCGCTCATTATTTTTTGTCAACTGTACTGTCTGAAGTCGATCAGAGGAATGATATAGATTTCGTAGCTATCGTCTCTATTTATACACTATTTGGGTGAAAGACTCTATAAAATGCCAAGTTTTCTGACTTATCGTGTCATTGTCTTACAATCAGACATAAACGATAGCTAAAAGAAAAAAGAATAGTACCCTATTCAGACAGTGAAAGTGGCGATTATGGTTATAAAAGTTTAAGGAAATAATTCCATGTTACATTGTTTTGAACTGAACGGTCCGAGTAAGACACAAAATATCGCTGAAAAATTATGCTGCCTTTACCAATAGAACTACGTGAAAAGATTTATGGAGAATTCGTTCAACAGCATACGCTCGATGAACGAATGCAGCTTAACATTAAACTCCGCTGTGTGGAACTTTGGATAGATAAATTGCACAGAGAGTTTGCAAAAGGAGAATCGTCCTGCAAATTGTATGGTATACAGCACTTTATTGGGATGTTGGTAGACGATTCAGATTTGAAACACATCATCAAAACTTATTTAGCAACTTACTGGTGGAAAGACGGTGCTAATGGTAAACAAATGCGATCCACAAGTCGATGGTGTTTCATGATCATAGGAAGAACCGAAGAAAGTTTTCTGAACGTTCTGAAAATGAAATCAGTTTTATTTAACTTTTACTTACGCTACAAAAACGGATCTATTCGAGACTCTGAGGAAATAGTGGATACTATGGAAGGCTATATCTTATTTGATAGAGATGTTACAGAGAAAATTGTATATTCATCTCTTACAATGAAAGACGTTTTAAAACATGTTTATCCATTTAGTGGAACACGTGAATTCAGTGAAATGGACAGTGTATATCCATTTTATTTGGGTGATGACCAATTGCACAAAGACATTACGGAACATGAAGACAAATGGAGAACTCGAGGGATTTGCGAATTTGCACTGTAAAATGTTATATTTTAAAATGTTATATTGTAAAATGTTATATTTGTTAAAAAATGTTTTATGCCATATTGTAAGAAATAATTCATTGTAAAAATAATTCATTGTCAATATTTCGTTGTCAACTCTGAATAAAATGTTTTTTGTGAATAAAAACGCTTTCATTGTTATTTATGTTGTCATTTTATCATTAGGCCTTAAAGAGAAAAGTAAAAAAAACATGGAGGTGGATGTACAATCTATTTTATTTCAACACCCTTGTAATATTTTCATCACAGGACCGAGCAGGTGTGGAAAAACAGAGTTCGTTCATAAATTAATTGACTATCGAGAAGACTTGTTCAACATCGTTCCTGAAAGAGTTGTCTGGTGTTACAAAGAATGGCAGTATACATACAATCTTATGCAGGAAAAATTTAATTCACAGTTTGAATTGATAAATTTCGTGGAGGGAATTCCTGACGATGAAAACGAAATTGTTAGTGATGTATCCATTCCACATTTAATCGTCTTTGATGACATGTTGGGTGAAAAAGACGAGGAAAAAATTAAACTTTGGTTTACAAGAAAAGGCCATCATCGTAATGCAAGTGTGATTTATATCACACAAAATATGTTTCAGCAGTCGAAATCGAGTCGAACCATTAGTCTTAATTCCAGATACATGATTGTATTTCGAAATGAACGAGGTAAGAATCAAATTAAAACACTGGCTCCCAAATGCAAGCCCCACATTTGTTACCCGCTTATGAAGACGCTACATCGCTACATGGACCATGGATATCTAGTCATAGATTTTCATTTACGAACAAACAAAGAATTAAGACTGAGAACAGATATATTCTATCGTTGGTATACACAAGGAAATGAAAGAGGACCCATTGTTTATTCTCCTGCTTAAAAATAGGTTTTTAAAAAAAAGTTCTTATTTAAAAGTTCTTATTTGAAGTTCTTGTTTTAAAAGAGAATTACATTTTAAATATAAAATCATTTTCATGTTTCACGTCAATGAATAAACATGGCTATACCACACACATCAACTTCGGTTTTAGCTGCTTTGCGAAATTTAAGTCAACAAACCGATAGATATGAAAGAGAAGTTCTGTTAAAGGCAGGATTAAAAGAAATTTTGAAATGGTTTACGCTGGCAGCAAGAAACATCATTGAAAATAAAATCAAATTACCAAAACAAACCACTACGTACATAACAAAACATAGAGAAGATATTGAGAGGTTAGCAGATCCGTCCACAGATGATGAAAGTAAACGTAAAATTATTTTAAAACCTGGAGGAGGTGGATTTCTGGGTGGTGTTATTATCAGAAGTTTACCGTTAGAAACTTTGGGGCTGAAAGACAACCTCGAAAACGTGCTCCACGAAAGAAGAAATCTCCAGAAAAGAAGAAATCTCAAAAAAAGAAGAAATCTCCAAGAAAGCGTGCTCCACGAAAGAAAAAATCCCCGAAGAAGAAATCATCTTCAAAAAAGATCACTCCGCGCAGAGAGCCAATACCAGACCCAAGCACATCAACTCCAAAAAAGATCACTCAGCGCTGGGAACCATTGCCAGGCACAAGCACATCAACTCCGCGCTGGGAGCTAATACCAGCCCAAACCACATCAACTCCAAAAAAGATCACTCCGCGTCGGGAATCAATAGCAGGCCCAACCACGATAGACTGGGGTGGAGAAAATGGTTCAACTCAATTTGTAATTGTTGATTCTCAAAAGACCCCATACGATTGATGAAAGATTTGTCACTACCCGAAAACGAAAAACTGGAGAAAGTAGCATTTCAGAACATCAACAGTATCCGAAGTCCAGAAAGGAATTGTTAAGTGAAAGATTGAGGAAACTCAAAACAAAGTATTCACAATTTCTGGTACCAGGTAGAGCATTGCAGTTTGAAGCCATCCCATTCGCCTCATGGTCTCCATATACATTAGCTAAATACAAAAGAGGTAAACACAAAAAAGATCAGTTAGTGGATGATATGACCCAATATAACTTTGACACAGGAAGATACAAAATTGACTACCCAAATAGGATGATGTACCTTAGCGAAGGAAAAATCATCCCCATGAACGCAGGCCTAGGAAGCAAGTTTAGATTACTCAGCGATCTTGATTCATACTTTTCTTAAAAAAGAATTCTGACTGTAAAAGATAGGATGTTACAACGGGTATAAATGATAGTGATATGGATCTTACATCATCATTTAATTCGAGATAGAGATAAAGTCAACATGAAGAAAACACCTCTGATTAAAAAACACGGTTCGATGGTCATGGCCATGATGCGGGCTACACCAAAAATACGTAAAAGACTTGTGAAGGATTCGCCATCAGAAGTGATAAAATGTATATCGGAATGCTGTCATAATGTTTTAAAAGGCAATGTACATTTATCATCAGCTCAGAAGAAGCAGTTGTATTCAAGCCGACAACATCTCAGACGTTTAGCTTCGAAATCGGTCTCTGAAAAAAATAAAAAACAAATTTTAAATCAAAAAGGTGGATTTCTTCCATTGCTTGCACCTGCATTATTACCTTTGTTAGGAAAAGCCGTGATCGGTGGAATAGGAGGGACTCTAAAAGCCTTGTAATTATTATTATTTTTAAAAAAAAAAAAATCACACCATGTCTGTTAGAAAAATGGTTATTGTGCCGTACCAAGCCTTAGAAAATATGAAACGATGGAAAATCGAACAATCTCAAAAAACTCGTTTACCACCCGACCCACAAGTTGTAGATGTATCACATCTTCAAAAAGACATGAGTCAGATTTTACAAAGTACCGATTTGTCAGAAACAGAAAAGGTTCGAAGGTATGGTGAAACTTTGTTTAAGTTACAAAATTCGCTTCAAAAAGCAAAACCATCCTTGATCAATTCTCTTCCAATGGCAAAAACTGATGACCGTGTACAGAAATCAGCATCTGTTGCCTTGCATGATCAAATTTTGCAAAGTGTACCAAAAACCATGAAAAGAAAAGCTGAGTTACTTTTGAGTATGATAAAAGATAACAATAATTTAACTTGGAACGAACAAGGAGTTGTATCATACAAAGGTACACGCATTCATGGTTCCAATATTATTGATCTTATCAATGATGCAATACGTCAAAGAAAAGGTGTTGAACCCAGAAGATGGAAACTTTTTCGAAGGCATTACATGAAAGCAATATACCTCAAGAAGTTATTGGCAATTCGAGCCGATGGAGATGGATGCAAAAAGCTCATGATAATTCACTGAGTGAAGATGAAGAATCCTATGGAGAATCTGATCACTTATTTCACACGCCAAAAAGCGTACGAAAAAGTGCAAGGAAGTCCCCTACAAAAAGTGCTAAAAAAAAGTATGGAAAGGATCAAAGAAAAATCGCCATACATGAGGCCTGAAGAAAAAGAACGATTGAAGCAATTCTATGTTAAAGAACTGTTAACTCCACCAAAGTCTATAAAAAAGACCGCGTCTCGTCAAACACTTCAGTCATGGGAGCCATGGTAAAGCCTAAACTTGATTACGTGTTAAGAAAGTTGTTTTATGATCCTAACAGTACTGTCGCATTTACTGGAATAAATCAATTGTATCACGCTGCGAAATCTGTTTTAAAAGGAATAAGATACAGAGATGTTCAAGAGTGGTTGCAGGGTGAATCCACCTATACCTTGCACAAACCGATCCGTCGTCGATTCAAAAGACGAAAAACTATTGTAGGTGGTATAGATTATCAATGGCAAGCTGATTTGGCTTACATGCAACATTTAGCAAGACAAAATGATAACAAGAAATATTTACTTTGTGTGATTGATGTGTTTTCAAGATTTTCATGGGTTGTCCCTATCCCAAATAAAACGGGAAAAACTTTGATTAAAGCATTTCAATCTATTGTTCAGAAATCAAAAAGAAAACCTTTGTCACTTCAAACAGATAAAGGTTCGGAATTCAAAAACAAACTGTTTCAACAATACTCTTGAAAAAGAATCAGATTCATTTTTTCACCACTGAAAATCCAGAGACAAAAGCAAGTATCGTTGAAAGATTTCAACGAACTTTAAAAACGAGAATGTGACATTTTGAATTCTTTAGTTAAAAATTACAATCATACTTTTCACAGAAGTATAAAAACATCTCCTGTACTGGTAACAAAATCGAATGAGGCAGAGATTTCGAAAAATCTGTATCGGCAATTATTGTCAATTGTATTGACTAAGAAGCCAAATTCAAAATTGGAGATCATGTTCGAATCAATAAAACAAAACGTACATTTGATAAGGGATATTTACCAAATTGGACACAAGAAATATTTGAAATCACTCATGTCAACAAAACATTTTCGCCTATCACATAAAAAATAAAAGATTTACAGGATGAACAAATTTTGGGAACCTATTATGAACATGAACTTCAATTAATAAAAGATGATGAATTTTATGAAATTGATTTAGTTCTTGATAGACGTACAAGACGTGAGGGTAAAAAATTAATCAAAGAAATAAAAGTTAATTGGAAAGGTTATCCAAAAAATTTTCAAAGTTGGATACCAGAATCTTATTTGGTGTCTTGAACAGTAAAAAACTTTTAGATAAAAAGTCCCTGCATTCATTATGAATAACAGTCGAACATTGAGTCTGGAACAGAAAGTGTGGATAGTAGTAGTAGTAAAAATTACAATTGCTGTGGAAATCGTGTTCCTAAGAATCAGTTTACATATATTTCACAGATTATAGTCATTTACGCAATTATTGCAACCTCGATAGTACATTTAAGTATTCAAAGTCAAGATCGTGAATTGTGGTTGATATTGTTAAGTAGTTCACTTGGGTATATTCTTCCATCTCCGGGGTTAAAATTCACCAAATCAGGACAAAAACAACCGGGTGTTGATTTCGTTGACAGTAAAAAATGAATTCGTTTTATCTAACTCTACCTAGCGATAGTTCCATAAACTTTTATCCGAACAACACACAGTGTTGTTTTAAGGTTCATTTACCAAAGACAGTTCATATTGACAAGGAAAAATGGGAAGTTGCGTTAGTTCAACTTATTACTCCCTCTCAGTTCTTAAACATAAGTGAAGAAGAAGCGCAGTTCGAAATTATAACAACAGATGCCGATTTTACCAAATTAGTATCAGATCTAGACAGAAAAAGAGATAATATGCAGGTGTCTCCAATAAGACGAAATAGTGCAAATAAACCGATAGAATGGTCAATTCGATTTACCTTTCCATCTGGGAGTTACACTTCACCACAGCATCTTATAGATGTAATAAATGAGTTGATTCAAGATAACATAGGCGTTGCCTTTCATAAGAGATCGGCGACTCTGTACATTAAATATTCAACTTTATCCAAACGTCCGAAAATCATTTTCGAAAATATTATAAAAACGGGACTCAAATTACATTCATCACTGTTTTTAAAACTGGGTGGATCACCAGAATACAAAAATGAGACATTTTTTCAGGGTAAAAATATTTTCGATTACTTTAAATACACTGCTAACATTGATGCTGGTTACAATCATCTGTACGTTTATTCAGATATTGCTGAACACAATATAGTGGGTGATACACTTGCTCCCATACTTCGTGTTCTGCCTTTCAAAACATCCGATGCAATTGAAAATAATTATGGTTGTCCGCATATCAATCATGAAATTACAATACCGCATTACATTCCCGTTTCGAAATCCGATTTCGATATGATTCACATTCAAATAACGGGGGATTCTGGTATACCAGTTCATTTCATTACTGGTAAGACAATCGTTAAGTTGCATTTCAGACAACGTTCAACTGAAAAATAATTAAAAAATGTTACCAGTTTATCGCGGTGTAAAACATCAGTATGGCTATGGATTAGGTTCCCTATTTAAATCAGCACTTAAAACAGTAACTCCATTGATATAACCTCTAGTCAAATCTGGGTTTAATGCTATTAAAAAGGAAGGAATCAAACAAGGATTACGTGCAGCAGAAGATATCCTCTTACGAGGCAAAAATCCAAAAAAAGTTGCAGTTTCACGGGGAAAACAATCTATTCATGATTTAGCACAAAAGTTAGAGGTAATGACAGGGATAAATAAAAGAAAATCGCGAGAAACACGTCAGTTATCTTCTCGATCTCGCAACGGTAAGATCATCAATAAGAAACAAAGAAATCATTACAGTAGACCTAGACCTCTTGATATATTTGATTAATATATTTGATTAATATATTTGATTGAAAAAAATTTGAAAATGATGCAAAACGGATCTTGTGAATGCAGTAAATCAGAACTCAATGTTCTTTCTGTACCACCTACAATGACAACTATGCAAGAAAGTCAATGGGTTGGACATTTTCCAATATCATCTTTGTCAAACAATGCACCGATAGAATTTATCATACCACCTCAAACCGAACATTGGACAGATTTGGCACAATCGTATTTGTATATCAAATTCAAAATCATTAAAGCAGACGGTACTAATTTAGAGGCCGGTTCAAATGTGGCACCTGTAAACAATTTCCTGCATAGTATGTTTAGCAGCGTCGATTTGTATCTGAATAATAAATTAATCAGCAGTAATTCAGACACCTATCCATACAGAGCGTATATCGAAAATCTTCTGTCATATAATGCCGATAGCAAGTCTACGCATTTGAAAGCTAGCGTACTTTGGGCTGAAGACACCACTGGTCATTTCAATTCACTCAACCATGATGCTGATAATGAGGGTTTAAAAACAAGAATAGGTGTGATTGCACAAAGCAAAAACGCAGAACTTTTCGGACGATTGCATCTTGATCTATTTCAACAAGAAAAATATTTACCGAACGGAATTGAAATCAGACTTAGATTAAACAGGACTTCGGAAAACTTTTGTCTCACAGGAGGTACTGGTGCACCAGCTGCAAAAATTGTACTGGAAGCAGTCAGTCTTCATGTGCGAAATGTTGAATTGTTGCCTGTTATTGCAAATGATCTTAATCATGTTATTGCTCAGCAAAACATGAAAATTCCTATTTGTAGAGTAGAAGTAAAAACTTTTACCATTGGCACCGGACTTCAGTCTAAAGTTGAAGATCATTTGTTTCAAGGACAGCTTCCAAAACGTATTTTTATTGCAATGGTAACAAATGCTGCTTATAATGGGAGTTTATGTTACCAACCCATTTTTCTTTCAACATTTTAATCTGTCAAAAATAGATGTATTATGTAATGGTCACAGTATTCATAACAGACCCTTTGAGCCTAACTTTAAAGGAGGACTGTATTTGAAGTCATATTTGTCAATGTATCAGGCTATCTCCGCCTTTGGACTCAATAAATCATTTGATATTGCCAAAAGAAGACTATATTGGTGGATACTGTTTGTGGGGATACGATTTGACAGCTGATCAAGGCAGTGAAGAAGGACAGCTTCATCCTATAAAAACTGGAAGTCTTCGAATTGAACTTCAATTCGCTCAAGCTCTAGCAGCAGTTATCAACGTTATTGTCTTTGCTGAATTTGACAATCAGATTGAAATCAACAGTTTGAGAGAAATCATCACAGATTACTAATCTTGTAATCAACAGAAAAACAGACCTTTTCAGGACTCTGAACAGATCTCTTATTCATTACCCCGGAACAAAAAGACAGCTTTCACAAAAAAACAGTCCTTTTCAGGGCTAAGGAATATATATATCAAAAAACAGTCCTTTTCAGGACTAAAGATCATATTTAGAAAAACAATGCTGGGACTCAGATTTGCTATGTCCCTGAGAGACGAAGCAGAAAAAGTGAAATATTCTACTTCAAAGTGCATCTCTACTCGGAAAAATGACATTCACAATAGCTTTGAAAAACATATGATTGAAGAATTACAAAACCTTATTGCCAGTGAAGTTCGCAACCAGTGTTACGGATGTCAAGTGGATCACCCCAGTCAAATACAGCACTTTATGTGTTTATTCAAGAACAGACAAGAACAAACAGATATGTTCATAGAAAAAGCTATGATGGAAATAAATCCATACAAAATCATGGAAAAATGGTATCCTGAATTAATGGAAATGAAACTCGATAAAAGTGGATATGTGGAAGCCTACAGATTGTGGAAGGATTTAAAGGAAAACATTTTATCTGGATTTATGGATTTGTCGTGGCTACATTACTGGTGTGACAAAGTAAAACAATCCTGGGAAGAAAGTGACTAAAAAACGTGATGTATACTTCTGAAATTCAATATATATTGGATCATGGAATATGGATAAAAAATCTACAGGCAAAAGTGTGTGCAAAAGACCAGTTAGCTCGACAAAAACCCAGTCATGTGAAAGCTTATATTGTGAATACAGAGAGATCAAATATGGCAGGAGAACACTGGGTGGCAGTGATATTCAACAACAGTGGCAATGTACTATACTTTGATTCCTACGGACTACCGCCACTTGAGCCTGAAATCATAAACTTTTTAGGCAATCATTCTTTATCGTGGAGATACATTCGTCAAACTCTTCAGAGTCTACAGGGGAAAGTTTGCGGATTTTACTGTATCTTCGCATTGGATGCTGCTGCTAGAGGATACAATATACAGAAATATCTTCAACAAAAATTCCTCTCAACGGAACATCACCGAAACGATCGAGCTGTATCATTATGGTTTTATCACCACCACGGAAATCTATACAACAAACTCTCAGAGACTTCCCCAAAACAGTGAAAAAAAGACATAAAAAACATTTTCAATGTTCTTATTGTTAACAGTTCTTTATTTATGTGTCTTGTTGTAAATATGTTCATTGTTCAGTTCTGTTCAAATAAAAGTTCTACTGTTTAAAAACAACGGAGTTCTTCATTCTTTTTTCCCAAAGTTACCTCTTAATTCTGAGTCAAAGTAGGTCAATCCTAGTTCTGACGAGAGGATTGACCTACTTTGACACAGAATTAACTTTGTCCAATCGATTCGTTCGTTATATCATTACACATTTTGATTGGTCACCGTTAATTCTGAGCCAAAGTAGGTCAATCCTTCCACCAGCTTATAAAAGCCAATGATATTTTCCAAATAATGAATCATTCGTCTCTCAGCTCTCGAGTAGTGCGGATAAGTACTAACGGAGAAAATGGATTTCAACTTGGACGGAATTAACTTGGATGGTTTCGACATAGACGAATTCCTACCGAAAGAAAACAATGGGGATATTCTATCGACAGCAATGAATTCAACACTCATCAATCCATCGACGGTAATGGATAGCATTTTTGAAGAAGTAAGACAGTTGAATTCAAAACAAGATTCTATATTGACTCAGCTTTTAGAAGAACTGAAGACTTTCAACAATCAAATGGAGGAAAAAAAGACTTTGAACGCAGACACCGAACAACTGAGCAAAAACATTGAGACATTATGCTAACAGAGAAAGCGTATTTCAGTTATTGGTGTGAAGCTTCCAGTGGAGAATGACTTTGATAAAAGCAGTCTTCATAAACTATCAGACTCTATCGTGACTGTTGTAAGGGAAGAAAAACAATCAAAGGAAAATCAACAGCCAAAAAACAGTATGCTGCGAACATTGTGGGTGTAAAATCATTCCAAAAGACCAGTAGACTTGGTAGATAAATCAATACTCAAAAACAGTCCTTTTCAGGGCTACCCAACACTACGAAAAGATCTTTCTTTTCAAATTTGTCAATTTTCAGTCAAAAGACTTTCAGTCAAAGACTTACACTCAAAAAAGCCTAAGGGCAACCATTCTCCTAGCCTCAGCCTGGTACAGCGAGATCAAGATCAAACTGTATTCCATATCAATCCTAAAGTCCATTAAAGCCCAAGTAGTGGTTAAAAGTAAACAATAAAGTAGCCTAAGTACAACACAGTCCCATTGATCTCTACTCTGATGCGTGGTAAGGGTTAAAGATCGGGTTGCCTTCCATATCAAATCAATGAAAAAAGTCCAAGTCAAGCCCTGATCTTTTTTTTACCCTAACCCCACTTAAAGCCCAAGTAGTGGTTAAAAGTAAACAATAAAGCAGTCCTAACCCTATTCCATATCACGGTCTCAACCAACAGCTGACTAAACTACAAACTATGTGACAATCCTTCTTAGCGTAGCGAACCTATATAGTCTTACTATAGCAAAATGGGTACAACCCCCACTCAGGGTAAGCAGAATAGGGACTCAGGGGAAGTCAGATAGGGACTGTCCAATCTCTGCAACAGCTCACAAGGGGACCGAGTAAGCGATAAAATCCGAGAATCCGCATGAAAATGTTACTATAAATAGAACATGGGGGTAGGATATTTGCAATAAAAGGCCAACTATCGTCCAAAAATGCTCCAAAAGTGCCCTATTTGCTATCCCAGGTGCCCCATTTACTGTCAGGATAGCAGAATGGGGCACTCAGAGGTAGTCATTTGGAGCAAAATCGTCTATTTTGCCCCAAGTGACTACCCTATACTACTAATATATATCGCTCTTTAGAGGACGCGAAGTATTTTATGTGGACACCTGTTACAATTGGATTTGATTGGACAAATCTTCCAGTGATACTACATTCTGATTGGCTATCTATGCACACTTTTGCACACCAAGTCACGTGATATATTTATCTGGAGTAAATTGTGTGTCGGGCAGGGAGTGCATGCTTTTTATGCGACGTTATGAGGACTTTTCAAAATTTGCAAATTTTAAACATACAGCTAAAAATGAATACTTGTATTGAAAATCATTGTGAGGACTAGAGTGCAAGTCCTCTCAATGCAAACAGTCCTCGGAACGTTGGTGTGCGTCAAGGGTCGGGTCCTCGCAAGTCAGCAAATACACACCCACACACACAGACACAAACAAACACACACACATATATATATAGATAGCTAGTTCTGCTACTTTCATAGAGGTCGTCCTATCATCTGAAAGATGACATATGTACTTTCAACTTCCTGTCTCATATTTAATGTATATGTCTCACAAAAATCATTTCCACTGCTAACAAGGGGCCATGATGGTCTTGTATAGCTCCACTGGGGGGAAATCCAACAACTGACTTCTGACAGGACGATGCGTACAATTTACATATTTTTTCATGCCAAGGCAGCCATTATTTTTGAAAGGATTCTGAAAGAGCTCTATCCAAGAAACATATCTGTTAAACATCAATAAAATCCCACCACAAATTTCTGAAGTTTGTACAACGGGCTATAAAAATTGTGAAAACTTTGCTATGCCACGGTAGCCATTATTTTTTGAAATATCAAGATGTCTTGAATAAATCTGAAAGAAGTCTACCCAAGGGGCATACCTTTTAAATTGCCCACATAGTTTACGAGGAGAAGATGTTTGAAGATTGAGTCAATGGGTGGATGCGCGCACACACGCAAGACAGGCATAGGACCATAACATAAGCTCGCTGGCCTTTGGCCAGTGGAGCTAAAACTTGCGTAGAAGGTTGAATATATCGCATCGTCCTGTCAGAAGTCAGTTGTTGGATCCCCCCCAGTGGAGCTATACAAGACCATCATGACCCCTTGTTAGCAGTGGAAATGATTTTTGTGAGAAATATTCATTAAATATGGTGTAACACCAGAACGAAATGCTTCCGGGTCGTAGCAGTCAAAAGTAGTCCCACTTGAAAATTTGATACGAAGCCCTTCTGCCACACTGTTTTATCATGTAGTATGAGAGGACAGGTCTAAAATGTGTTTCTGAAGTGAATTTGATTATTTTCTCAGAGAATGAATGCATTTTATGTATTTCTTTTAGGACTATTTTTTGGTATGTGACCAGGCAAAGAGGCATGGTCTATCACCAGTTAGGGCCTAGACTGACAGCAATTTTCCGAGGGTCCATGTCTTTGAAGAGGAATAGCAAAAAAGTTCATCGCTCATGATGCCACTTTCTGGTGCTTTTTGTGGAGGACATTGAACATATATTTGAAGGAAAAAAAATGCAAAGCTCCCGCTTTGTCAGGGATTCAGCAGCAGCCAGTCAAAGACAGTGGTTTTTACTATATTTTCAATGAGCGAAAAAGTTACCGGTGTGACACCTGAAGTACTGTATTTATAAATATATCAACGCATGAAAATGGCTACCGATTCCCCATCAATTGATATTATCAGATCGATTTACTGCATAAATATATAATGTTTCTAGGTAACTTTTGCACATATGGTAGATAATATCATAATATACAAGATCAAATATAAAAATCATGCATTCAAAGCTATGTACTTGCTGTGGCGTATCGATTTCTTCTGTGGCGTTGATCTACATGTGGCGTATAAATCAGCTGTGGCGTATTTTATCAGATCGATTTACTGCATAAATATATAATATTTCTAAGTTATTTTTGCACAATTGATAGAAAATAATATAATCTACAAGACCAAACATAAAAATCACACTTTGATAGCTATAAAATTGCTGTGGCGTATTATTTTTTCTTGTGGCGTATCTGTAGCGTATAATTGAGCTGTGGCGTATTTTAGTTTGACCCTTCGTTGTAGCTCCGATGTTATTTTTGTGATCGTTCTCCGCTTGCCTTAACAGCAGGCATTCATTAAAAGCTTCTGGAAATTTCAAAATCTTATAAGTCATCTTTCAGCCAGATGTATGCCCTTACTCTGCTTGTCAGCTATTAAAATGGATCCAGAACGATAGATGATTTAGGATGCGGTCAAAACGTACCCAACCCAAAACGTAATCGTTTCCTAAAATTAAGTCAAAACGCTGTTGTAGTTGACGTTGGGTGGACTCACGACCAGATGCCCGGCTAGCTTAGTTGGTAGAGCCAGGGATCTATATATACGATCCCTGGTAGAGCTGCGGTACTAGTGTTTTGGGGGTCGTGGGTTCAAGTCCCACGTCGGGCACTCTTTTCTCCCTTGATTTACTTCATTGGCGACGAGGTCAATTGGTGAGTGCGGGTAAGCGGCATTCCAACACCATCTGTCGACACTTAAGTATTTTCATTATGCACATGCCTCAAAATATGATATATTGGCAGTTCTTAGCCCATTACGCAATGAAAAAAAAGAAGATTCGATCAAATTTAAAACATTTATAGATGACAACTTAACGAAGCTCAAAAGATGACTTCTGTCTTCGATAGGGTAGATAACATTTTGCAAAGAGGAGAAAATGCTGAGTACCGGCATTTTCTCCTCCTTCCACAAAGTTTCAAAAGCCTCCTTCGTCAGGTTCGTTTAAACTCTGGATTGTGTATTAGGGCTCGAAAATTACTCCTGATGCGTTATAGTTTCTGAGGGAGAGTCATTCATATATATTTATGAGCTGTGCTCTTTGAAAAGGGGGTTCTAATACATTTGTATAAATAAGTAGTATAGTAATTACCCGATCTGAGACAAAATTTGTCGCACTCCCTTCCCTTTGCACTCCCTTTGCACTCCCTTTAAGCCCATTAACCCCTTCATGCCGATCGCCGCCAACCCCTTCATACCGACCCCCTTTAAGCCCATTAAACCCTCTATCGCCCTCGATTGAGCCCGGGCTGACTCTTGACTGACCCTCATGTGAACCCGACTAACCCCTCCTCTGTCTTCGCCAGAGAAGAACCTCAACATTCCCACCCACACAAATTTCTAATCGACTAACTAGTTAACCAGACAAACCGACTAACCGACTAACTAGTTAAACACGAATCTCAACCAACAAACTAACTCGAATTAAAATAAAATAAAAATTTATTTTTTAAAAAATTTAATTTTTTTTTTCAAAATTGTTTATTTCTGTTTTGTGATTTAAACATTTTTGAAATTTTAAAAAAAAGTTTAAGAAAAACATTGTAATATTTTTACAATGAATGAAAACACAGATTTAACAAATAGGGAATCTATTCCTTTATATAACGTGGAAATATTAAATGAATATGAAGAATTAATATCTGAGATAGAAGAATTATTAGAGAAAAAATTTTATATGGAATTAAAATATAATTTACGTCCACAACCAGTTCATCAGCCAATAATTGTGCAACAACCAATTATACAACAACCTATATCATCATCTTCAGCGGCACCCCCCTTACTTCCAAATTTAGGAATTATACGTCCTTCGGCAGGATCCATGCTGTTCAACAATACTCCGCAGACTTTTACCTCATTATCAGGTCAGCAATCAGTAGCACAACAACCATTTTACTAAATTTGTAAGGTAAAGACGATTATCAATCATAAAAATATAACTTTTATAAACAAAGTTATATTTTTCCCAATTTACAGTGGGACCAAGCTAATGTTGAAAAACGTTAAACTAGCTTAAGAATCACCTTCAACTCCGTTTTCCATACCTTCTCATAAAAGAAGGTATAGATGAAGTAAGGTGAGTAATGACACTACCATGATTAAACCATTTTTTATACTTCCTTATCGAAAACGAAAGAGGAAGTATTATTTCTTAGCTTTTCACAAAACTGAAAATGGTAGTGTATTATAATAACAAAAAATTTTACCTTGTTTTTTGAAAAAATGTTCCACGTGTAAAATAATTGTATAAAATACTTATTCTGTTTTTAAACAGCAGCCTTTGTGTTTTTAATGTGTTAGTAATTGGTATGAACTTACGGGCTGTTAGACCACGCCAGAGGTTACCATTTTGTGTTAGTAATAACATTCTTACAACAAGGAAGTAAGACCGCTTTATTATTATAAATAAAAATCATATTTTATACAATTATCATATACATTTTTTAATTTTTTAAAAAACAAAGCAAAAAATTATTAATATCATAACATACTACCATCAAAAGTCCAGACTAAACTGGTATTATATGAGTAAGCGTTGTGAAATACTATGCCACGTGGTGTAAACTAATCCTTTTTTCCAATATTAACACTTTACAAGTCTAACTCTATCAAAATAGTTATGTAAGAGTGACGCACCCTAAGGTTGTTTGATTCTGAAATAAAGTTTATGATGTCACATTCCTTTATTTCGAGCGGTCTAGGAAAAACTACACAGCTAGCAACCGAGCTTTTATTTGCAATAATAGAGTAATCAACCTGCTCTGTTCCGTTTACCATAATATTAACTCTTACCACCTCTGGTATATAAGGGTCTTCGTTAACAAACGCTAAACTACCTCTTATAATTCTACCCGGCGCACTCATACAATAACCACCCAAACCATGGTCATTGCCTGAAGCACCATTACCAAATGAAAACTCATAATTACCGTCTCCTATTGGTCCATTTTCTTCGGCACACACGGATATAATAGGTTTGTTAAATCTCATCATTCCATCTACGTAAGCCATAGTTGCCACGTCTTGTGGATCCCTCGGGTCTCCAATATTTTTTTAAAAAGTTGTTATTCATATCGATATCGCTAACAGCAGAAAAAGTTCCTTGTGGAGTTTTTAATATTGCACCACTCCCTGAAGAACGTTTAACAGCTTCTATATTGCTGTCTACGTAATACTTATTTACAGCTTGATGGTATTCTAAAGGTTGACCAACGTTGGAAATCGTAAATTCACTCATAGAAATGTCATCAACGGCTACATACCCACCATCTACATGAACAAAGGCTCGATTAGCATCATCTACATATCTTTTGGTTGCTGCATCTTGTGGCTGTGCGGGATCTATAAGATCTGTTAACGAATACCCCCGCATATTTATATTTGCTTGAGCTAAATATATATCATCAGAACGCTTAAATGGTCGTTTGATATTATCCACATAATCTTTAGTAGCAGCTTCACTCGGTTCTGTTGGTTCCCCAACGTTTTTTATCGGATTAAAACCCGTATTTAAAAATCCAGTAGCATGATACCCTCCATTTTCTTTTAAATTTCCTTCAACAGAACGGTTGTCAACATAATCCTTAGTTGCCATATCTTGAGAATTTACTGGATTACTAACCCTTGTTAATGTATTACCATTCATGTTTATAGAACCAGTAACAACAGTTGTTCCATCTTTACGTAAAACATTATTATTTATGTAAGCGAGTGACACACCATCACCGATTGTGCCATCATCTTCCATTCTTCCAAATTTGTTAACAGGCATTTTTTATAATATTACTAAAAAAGTTTATTTAAAACATTTTGGAATTTATTCTCCGATCCTAACTCTTTTAGAATGTACAAACATAAATGACAGCAAAATACTTGCCCAGCTTGTTGTAATTGATCAGTATTGTACTGTATTGGGCTTTTTAAATACTCTCGAATTTCAACAGGTGGTTGTATACCATAACTGTCGAAATAAATTTTAGTTTTACCATTTTTATACCAAGCGACCCAATGTGTACCAGGTCCGCCACTTTTATCAAAGTTTACTATACCACATTCTTTTTTACTCAGTTTTCTCGGTAATGTATCTAGTAAAAAAAACTCCTCTAAAATAAGGAATCTTTAATCTTTTAGCTGCATCTTCCAATTCGAAATTGTTCAACGGCTTATTTGGTAAAATTACGTTTTCAATCGAAATATTTGACATTTTTTATAGTTAAATATTTTTAATGTCTTTATTGTCAACCCATGAATTAAATTCATTGGGATAACCTTTCCACTTTACAAGAGATTTCTTTTTTCCTTTTTTAATAACCTTTTCTATTCTATACAGCTCTTGACTGGTTTTCTGCAGTTCAGGTTCATAAAAGGCACCTTGTATTTCTTCTCCATTAAGATCCTTAATTTTATATGTTACAGGTGATGTAAGTTTTACTTCAGAAACTGTAAAAACCTCCTCAGTCCATCTTGTTGTATAACCTTTCTCAAAAGTCTTTTTCTTTTTACTTATCCTTACTTTGTCTCCAACGGAAAACTTAGGATTTATATCTTTTATTTCGAGATGATCGGGGTAAAGATTTCTCCAAACTCTCGTTTCATTTTCTTTTTTACTAGCATTTACTGGAGTCATCTTAATAGATGAATGCCTCGTGTTATTATATTTTTTAACGAGATCCGGTAACACATTGATGTAAACGTTTGTGGAGTTAGCGGAAAAATACTTCCACATTTTTTCTTTCATTGTTCTAATCCATCTCTCAACCACACTAGATTTTTCCTCATTTTCAGTAGAATATAATTCAACCAAATCTTTAACATCTTTGTTATAAAACCCTTATCCACCCACATTTTTTCGGGTTTTCTCTCCTTAAAAATACTTTTTAATGCTATAGCAACAGATTTCCCTGTTTTGTCTTTTAATGGCACTAACCATCCGTATTTAGAAAAGATGTCAATGGCAGCGAGAAGGTATTTAACACCACGATTAAACTTAGAAAATGCTTGCATGTCTACTAAATCAACAGCCCATATCCTATCTATACCATTTACTCTAACTCTCCTTTTCTTAAATTTTCTTTTTACGGGTTTATGTAATTCTTCCGCTAAAATTTTTATCGTGTCGAAATTTTTTTTTCGACTCCCGAGCTCGTCGAGGGATCACTCCCATTCCAAATTTCATTTTCGTTCCAATGAGTTTACTTACCAAACCCTTTTCCATTTTTTCTCTAATACTAGGATTGTAAATACCTTCTAACTCTGTTAACATATTTTTATCACATATTTCATTCCTAGTTTTTGTATCATCATGCTTAAGATAGCAAACATCATGATTATAAGCAGCTTGATCTACTCTATTTATAGGTTTACTCCATTCCTTTGGGGTTAGATCAGGATTTAACCTCTCATCTATCTTGGTACCTGGTCCTGTAAAATTGTGACCAGGGAGATGCATTTCAACAGGTAAATTATTTATAAATTTATTTAAGATGCTACTGTCAGTTTTTTTTTTTCTCCTTTTAAAAATTGTGTTTTAGTTATTCCACAAACCACACATTTCCCCTGCATCATATTTCTTCCATTTTTAGAAACAGCATATTTTATATTGTTTGTATCAGTATGTTTTTTACATTTAACGCAATACATTTTATATATATAAAATTAAAAAAGCTATATAAAATGCATATTATAAACTTATCATGGAATGAAGTAGTATCAAAGAGATTTAATCACTCCCTTTTACCAAAAAGTATTAGAGGTTTAATTATAGGCAAATCAGGATGTGGTAAAACTACTTTATTGTTAAACCTTTTACTCAGACCAGGTTGGCTTGATTACAATGATTTGAGTGTTTTTGGAAAAAGCCTTTTTCAACCGGAATACCGAATACTAAAAAAGGCTTTTGAAGAAAAACTACCAAAAGAATGTATCTTAAGGTTGTTTAACATGCGTGATGAGATACAAGAACTAAACATTTTACCAACAGCTTTAGTTGAAGAATGGATTAAGACGATTAAAAACAAATCGGATATAAATTGCAACTTCTTTGAAAATGCTAGTGATGTACCTGATCCGAGAGAGTTAAACTCAGAAAATAAAAATTTAATGATTTTCGATGATTTACTTTTAGAAAGGCAAAATAAATGTGAGTGTTACTATATTCGAGGAAGGCATAGTAATGTTGACTGCTTTTACCTCTCACAGAATTATTTTAGACTACCGAGACAAACTATTAGAGAAAACGCTAATTTTATTTGCCTTTTCCCACAAGACCTAAAAAACATTAATCATATTTATAACGATCATGTAGGTGAAGATATGCCTAAGGATGAGTTTAGAAAATTTTGTCAAAAGGCATGGGAAAGACCACATGGTTTCGCTATCATTGATCTAACCAGTAAAAAAAATAATGGGAAGTATAGAAACGGTTTTGACAATTTTTACATACCAAAGTCAGTATAAAAAAAATGAAAATAACTTAACAAAAATTTGTAAATATTGGGTAAAAAGAGAATGCATATAACAAATTTAATAAATGATTTAAATAAGGCTATGAATATAGTTGATAATATAATTCTCGAATATCAAACAGAAAACTCTGAAAAAATTTGGTCTACTCATGAATATGATGCTAAACTTCGGAGCTTATTAATGCACAGACAAGAGTTATTTAATTTAATGCATAAGATTGAATTTAGTTGTGGGGTAAGTGAATATAGAGATACTGAAGATGATATTAAGGATATTGAAAGTTTGAAAGAACACTTTTTAAAGATAGCAAAAATTTGTTCAAAATCAGACTTTGATAAATTTTGGGATATTTACAGTAATTTAGAATCAACAATAATTCCAATTTTTTTCCCACAATATGTATATGGAAAATAAAATTTTCTTTTTTAGAATATAATATTACTATTTGATTATATATTAAATATTATATTTATATTTTATAAAATGGAAGATCTTTTAGAACAAATTGTAAAAAATACAAACCATAAAACATCATTTCAAATTATAGTAAGCGACAACCAAACACGTTTTAGAACAAGGTTTAATCCCCCAATTCAGCTGGAAAAGGATAAAGTATATAAAATAGCTTTAGTAAACCTTGAAACATACTACTCTTTTCCAAACATTGATGAAACAAACAACATATTCGTTTATTCTCCAGACAATGGTAATTCATGGGTTAAAATAAGAATACCTGAAGGAAGTTATGACCTTGTTGGCATTAATGACACCATTCACCAGGAAATGAGAAAAAAGGGTCATTATGATAGAGTTAATGAAGGGTATCCTATTAACATTTCTGCAAACACCAATACTCTAAAGTCTATTATTATCTTAGAAGATGGTTATCAAGTAGATTTTAATCAACCAGGCTCCATTGCCAAAGTATTAGGATTTACTCGCGCTAAATATACACAAGGATTTTACGAGTCAGAGAATGTAGTGAACATTCTTAGTATAAATAGTTTGCTTGTTAACATAGATATTATTTCAGGAAGTTATGTTAATGGTTCAACAAAAAACACTATTTACTCTTTTTTCCCAGATGTTGCACCCGGATATAAGGTAATTGAGTCACCAGTTAATTTAGTATACTTACCAATAACATTAGATGAAATACATAACCTAGAGGTAAATATTACGGATCAAGATGGCAATTTACTAAATCTTAGAGGTGAAAATTTAACAATTAGGTTTCATATTAGAGAAGCGAGATAAATAAAAAAAATAGTTATAAATAAAATGACGAGTTACACTAATGTTAAAGTAAATATATCGGAAGGACAAAAGGAAAAGCTTCAACATGCTGTTAAAGTTGGTTGTCCAGTAAGTATTCGTTTAGGTCATGAAGATTTACGAGGTAATGATGTTTAAGCAATTACCGATTCACAAGCAAGAAAAATAGCTAAAGCCTATGAGGATGGTAAGGGTATCATAATCAAAATGAGCGCAAAACATAACACGAAAATAGAGGGAGGTTTTCTCGGAATGTTGGCTGGGTTAGCTGCTAGAGCTTTGCCGATGCTTGCAAAAACCGTTTTACCAGCTTTAGGTGTTGGTGCTCTTTCTGGATTAGCCTCAACAGATGTACAAAAAGCGATGGGATCAGGTCTTTATCTTAAAAAAGGAGGATGTGTTTGTCAAGTTGAAACTGATGGATGTGGATTATACTTAAAACCATACAAAGGTAAAGGATTAGAGTCTGTTGGTTGTATTTAAAGAAAGGAGGAAAAATGTATGATGGAAAAGGACTTTTACTTGGACCTAATAGTCCATTTGCTAATATACCTATCTTAGGAGCTATCTTATAAATAATAATTTAATTTAAGAAAAATATAATACATATAAAAAATGTTATGTAAACGTAATCTTTATATGGAAAATGAAAATAGTATGGTTTCCCTATAAAAATTTAGAACATCCACCTAAACATATTACGGATGATGTATGGGAAGTATATTCACAAATAGATATAGTACTAAAACCTAAAAATGTTGTAAAAATTCAACTTGGTCTTGGATTTATTATTTCACAATATTCGTCTAGTGATAATTTACAAATTCTACTTGATAGAACTTTAATCTCAAAGGGAATAAGAAACGGTTGTGATTCTACATATAGAGGATTTTCTAAGATAGGGGATGATGATATAACAACATTTATAAAAAATATTTCTGACGAAAATATTACTATCTCAAAAGGTGAACCATTATTTCTTGTTGTATATTATAATGGCTCTTATCCCGAAAACTATGAATATTATAACAATTATAATAACGATAATATTTAAATATTATTTATAACAAGTAAAAATGGACATACACAAATTTGTTATAAAACCTAATATTACTACTCAACATAAAACTATATTTTGGAAACCTCATTTACATGGAGTAAGATATCCTCCCTTAAAGCATGATCCTTTAAAATGGAAAATATACTCACAAGTATCTACCAAGATTCCTCCTCGTGATGGCATGAGACTTCCGCTAGGATTTGGTTATATAACTACACGAGGAGTTGTAGTGATATCTGTTAGTAGTAAATGGAAAGATAGTTTAACCATTCTTAATGGGGCACATCTTGATAACGAGGCTAATGATATCTTAGTCTACATTTATAATTTCTCACAAAAACCAATTGAAATACCTGAGAGTTATTCTGTTATCTAAAATATTTACAATCTTGACATAAAAAAATTTATTATTTTAATAAAAATGGCAGATACAGATCAAGAACATCCCTCTAAAAAAATATATCCTCCGTTACCTCGAGAAAGAAATAATCCAAGCGCCCCACCTATTGAGATGCACGCAATGGGAGATGACAAAGGTCATTCCTACCGTTTACAAAAAATATCTGAAGTACAAAAGTTTCTCGAAAAGGAAATTCAAACTAGAGAAGCTCTAACCAAGAAATATTTCCGTACTTCTAGAATTGTTGACAATTTAATACTGTTCTAGTTACGGTAGCCTTGACTGCAGGAGCTGGTGGAATCGGGTTACTATCTACGATTGTAGCTATTCCAGCTGCTATAGCATTAGAAGCAACATCTTTGAGAATTGATCTTCTTTCATTGGTTGGCAAATATGCAGTTAGAAATACTCGAACCAAAGGAGAAAAGCATCAAAAGATTAGAATGTTAGCTGATGCAAAATTAGATACCGTTTCAACACATATATCCAAAGCTTTAACTGACAATCATATATCAGATGAAGAATTCAAACTAATCATGGAAGAATTAGAAAAATATAAAAGAATGAAGGAAGAGATACGTACCAAGATCAAGAAGAAGATTTCCTCAGAAAACGAAGAAAGCTTGATCGAAAAAGGAAGACAAGAAGCTCGTGAGTCCTTTCGGAGGTTGGTTGAGAAGAATCATAACACTTCCTCGGTGTAGTAACAAACCAAGAAAAATAAATTTTTCATGCAACTGTAGTTATGAAACGTGTTAAAAACTATGTTAAAAATTATTTTAGTAATTAAAAAAAATGTCTTTTTTAAAAATCGCTGATCCCGCAAAAAGGGACTTCATTGTAAAAGAGTATCTTGAAACGAGAAAGAATATTCGGGATAATCTACTAGCAGAGAGAACAGGTAAACAAGAATTACAAGCCGATCTTTCAAAGTTTTTTAAACCTATTACTGAAACACAAAAAGCTACAACAAAGGAGATTACAAAGGGACTTATACCTATTAAAGAAGCTATCGAACAGTTACCACAAGCTATTAATCTACCAGCTTTTTCCAATAATAGAAGCTTATTCCTATGAAGAAAAACCAACTATTGAGGAAAGTAAATTGAAGAAATATGAAAATACACATTTCATTTGACCACTTGCAAGGGAGTATCTAACAAAATTTTTTAGTAAAGGTGATGTTGATAGAACATATGGATTATATGATAAAGGTGGTAGATTTTATATTGGTCGCAAATCAGCCATAGTTGATGAGGATGATATTTTGGTTGGTGGAGAGACGTATATAGGAACACCTGGTTTATGGGAGTTAATTGTTGCTAAAGAACCAAAAAAAATATATACAGATTCGGATCTTGCAAATTATCAACATTTAATAAAACAAACCAGCTCTCTTCATCGTGAAAACGATCCGGATAATCCATATCCTAAATCTTCTAGAGGGGAAAAATGGGCTAAAATTCTTGGCATGGTGGTGTAGAAAAGTATAAAAAGTATGAAGGAAAGGGTATCGTTGTTATCCCATCTGACCCTAACGCATTAATAGAAAAACTAGATCTGTTATTGGCAAGTAAAGAAGCAGGTAACACAGGTGTAAGAAACGAGATAGTGAACATTTGTGATAAATTAAAAGGACAAGGTGTTTTAAATTCACGCGCTTATAAAAATTTAATGTCTATACTATAAAAAAATGATCATCACTAAAAAACACGGATTTGAAAAAAGGTATTCATACGGTGGTTCCGGAATCTTTGACAGCGTTGCTAACTTTTTAGCGAGGCTTTTTACTAGTAGCGCAGCTAAACAAATTGCGTTTTCTGCCCTTGATGTAGGAAAGAGTGTAGCTAAGGAAGGTGCAAAGAAAGCTTTAGAGGTTGGAAAAAAGTGCAGCTGTAGATGTAGGAAAAAAATTAGTTACAAAAGCTTTAATACCAAAATCAAAGAAAATTTTACAAAAATATAGTGCGCCAACGCCAACACCGACAACGACTCCTAAAACGCAAGACATTAATATACTAATAGATGGAAGTGCTATTGCTATTCAAGACTTAGTTAAAAGATTAAACAGTGGAGCAGGCATTAAAACAGTATGAAGAAAAAATAAGTTAAGAAAATTATATTCATTATATAAAAAAGAGAATGCAAAATTTAATATTTGATCGTGTAGTTTATAAAAAATATAATACTAGTTCTATTACTATACAAAATGCATCTTTAAACCTAAAAGATTGTGAAATCCTCGAAATTAATAACACGAAATATGGTTATAAAAAAGCTGTTGTGAAGTTATCTCCTGAAGAAGTAATCAAGATGAAAGAGATAGAGGAAAAGGTGAATGAACGTTTACAAGAGTAACCGATACCCAAATAACACTTGTATACGGTAATAGAGTTTATCCTAAAACTAAAATAGAATGACTGGACCAGCCTCGTCTTGGAACCGCAAAAAGCATTAAACTTGAAGGTGTGTTTGTTAATGATGAAAATAAGTCTTTTCCCCAGCTTTGGTTAGAAATTTAACACAATTATAATTTTTATTATTTATTTAAAATTATAATTGTAATAATAAAATGGACATTTTAAGAATTACCGAACCAATTCCAAAAGATGATAGCATTGATGAGTATGAACACCATGAGTATGAACCAATCACAGGTGCTAATCTCAACAACTCAGGAGGAGATATTAGAATTAGTATCGAAACCCAAGATATTTTTACTCATCCTGGTGAGAGTTATTTACTTATTGAAGGACAATTAGTAAAGAATGCTGATGGAACTCCTTATGTTATAGGCACAGACGACACTAATATTGCTTTAACAAACAACGCCTTGATGCACCTGTTTAAAAATATTAGGTATCAACTTTCAGGTATGGATATTGAATCCATAACAAATCCTGGCCAGGCTACTACAATGCTTGGGTTGTTAAAATATCCAAATGATTTTTCTAAATCACAAGGGTTAAATCAATGTTGGTTTAGGGATACAACAGTCAATGCAGAAGAACAAAATACAGGTTGGGAAATAAGAAGAAAATACATCATTAATAAAGTTGTTCCTGTAGGTTCATTTAGTTTTAGAGTTTCTTTAAAACATATATTTGGTTTTTGTGAGGACTATAATAAAATATTGTATGGAATGAAGCAAACTCTCACCTTAACAAGAAATAATGATAATGATGCATCTTTCGAATCAATGCTGCTCCTGAAGGTAGAATTAGATTAGATAAGATATCATGGTTTATGCCACATGTGCTACCTGCTGATGGAGAGAAGATGGAACTTTATAAAATTATCGAGAAAAAAGAAAAAAATACCAGTTGGATATAGAATGATACAGTGTGACTCTATCGCGGTTCCTCAGACAACATCATTTACCTGGAGACTTTCCGTTAAATCATCTCCTGAGGTACCACGTTTTATCATTGTCGGCTTTCAAACTAATAAAAGTAATAACCAAAGACAAAATGCATCTGTATTTAAAATGTAAATGTTAACAATATTTATGTTATGTTAAATGCTACTAGATACCCTGCGGTTGACTACAATCTTTCATTTGGTAGTCAGCAATTTAGTAGAGCGTATGGTGACGCTGCTCTATTTAGATCTAAGTTTTATAGAATGAGTGAATTGGTGTCGAACCCTAATATTTCTCCCCCAGATTATAGAACTCTATATCCTTTGTTTTTGTTTGACGTTTTTAAACAGAGTGAAAGATTAAAATATTCTGTTACTGATATTCAAATTAAGGCAAATTTTGCCGGAAATGTGAATGCAAACACAGAGGCATATGCTGTTATTATTAGCGATAGGTTAATTAACTTCCAGTCTGATGGAAATAAAATGAGTGTAGTGTATTAAGATTTTTCTTTCCTATATAAAAATGATAAAGGTTACAGATTTAAAAAAAATTCTTAAAGAAAATAATATAAGTTTTTGCTCATACTGGGATAAAAAGCGGTTAGTTGAGTTGGTGAAAGAACATGGATCCAGAGGAGGAGTCACCTAAGTTACCTAAAAAAGAAAGAAGCAAAGACCCTAAGTTTGATAGATTAAAGACTATTATGCATAATCCTAAGAAAGTTAGTTTAGAGGATGTTGAAACTGGTGAAATAAAAACCTTTCCATCAATTTATAAGGCAGGTAAATTTATAGATCGCTGCCCACAAACGATTGAGAATTGGAATAGGAAAACTTGGAATAATAAATATAACATTGACATACAATAATTTTATTATGACAATGACGAAGTCGTAATAAAATTTCTTGAAACAAAAAAAACGGTTGGCACGTTGAAAATACTAATTGTAGTGTCATTTCTCTTTTATATATATATATATATATGTGTGTGTGTGTGTGTGTGTGTGTGTGTGTGTGTGTGTGTGTGTGTGTGTGTGTGTGTGCGTGCGTGTGTGTGTGTGTGTGTGCGTGCGTGCGTGCGTGCGTGCGTGCGTGCGTGCGTGCGTGCGTGCGTGCGTGCGTGCGTGCGTGTGTGTGTGTGTGTGTGTGTGTGTGAGTTTATTTAATAGATTTACGAGTGCAGCTAGACGAGCTGCGTCTAATGTTTACTCTGGAGTAAGACGACTAGCCTCAGCTGTTGTTCCGGAATCCGTGCAAAGAAGAATAACTGATTTTGGTAACTGGATAACTGGTAATGTGGAGTCGGCACAGATACCACAAGTGTTGGATGAAATTGTTGAACGTGTTAGAGAAAATTACCCTCAAAGGCGGAATTTACGGGTTAGAGAGGGGGTATCTGCTTTAGGAGGGTTTGCAAGACAATATGTAATAAATGGGAGTGGGGAAACAGATACGTATACGTTTTTGGAAAGTGCGCGTGATAATATGGTTAATATTACAAGAAATAATCCTGGAAGAAAAATTCAACTAGCTCTTAAATGTATTATGAGAAAAGTAAATGCACCTGAAATTAATTTAATAAGTGCTACTTTCTATTCAGGACATTATATTGTTTATGAGGGAACCGATATAGATGAACTTTATACAACTATGATTGAAAAAATTTTAGAAAAAATAGCAACATTTCAAAGAGAGGGTAGTGATTGGGTAGTTCATAATATATTAACATTTGAGTTACACACAGTTGAAATTAATCCTTTAAGAGCTAATGGTTACTTACCTTTACCAGATTGGATCTCTAATAAGAAAGCAGTTATTAATATAAAAAATAAAGATGATAAATGTTTTTTATGGTGTGTTTTAAGAGCATTAAATCCAAAAAATGACCATCCAGAAAGAGTTGATAAAGAATTAAAAGCAAAGGAGGGTAGCGTAAACATGGAGGGAATAGAGTATCCTGTTTCGTCTGCTGGTATCAAGAAGTTTGAAAAACAAAATCCTGAAATTAGTGTAAACGTTTTTGGAATAAGAGATTTTGATCGAAAAATTTATCCTTATTTAAATACTGATATTGAGAAAAGCAAACATATTGACCTTCTTTTTATTAAAGATGGAGAAAATATGCACTATACCCTCATAAAAAACTTTAATGGGCTGATGAGAACCCAAGTAAGTAATAATAGCGGTATAGAATACTGTAAACGTTGTTTAAATCATTTTGGTAGTATTAAACTTTTAGAAAAACATAAACAATATTGTAATGAGCATGAGTCTATTTTAATAGAAATGCCAGCACAAAGTAGTACAACACGTTTTAATCGTAACGCAAAGAAAATAAAAGTTCCTTTTGTAGTATATGCTGATTTTGAAAGTGTTTTAAAACCAATACACACATGCGAACCAAATCCAAAAGATAGTTATACTATACAAACTCAAAAACATTTACCTTGTAGTTTTTATTATATTATAATATTTTTTACTGATGATATGTCTAAACCAATAGTAAGAAACCATACAGGAGAAGATGCTGGTGAAGTTTTTATAAATATGTTATCAAAAGATATTAAGAACCTTTATGAAAGATATTATCAAAACCCAAAACCAATGAATCTTACAATAGATGAACAACAAAAACATTCACGACAAAAAAAAATGTTGGATTTGTGGTAATAAGTTTACAAAAGATAATATTAGAGTAAGAGATCATTGTCATTTTACAGGAGAGTATAGAGGTGCCGCGCATCAAGACTGTAATTTAAAAGCTAGTAAACCTAATTTTACATCAGTATATTTTCATAATTTAAGCGGATATGATGCTCATCTTTTTATAAAATATCTCGGTAAAACTAGTGGTAAGATTAATTGCATTCCAAATAATGAGGAGAAATATATTAGTTTTGGTAAAAGCATTTGGGTTGGAGAAACAGAAAAAAAGAAAGATGCTATATATCACGAAATTAGATTTCTTTATAGTTTTAAATTTATGAGTTCTAGTTTGGATAAACTTTCATCTTACTTAGAGGAAAGTCAGTTAAAAATTTTAACAAGATTTACTAAAAAACAACTACCACTAGTTAGGAGAAAAGGAGTTTTCCCTTATGAATATTTAGACTCATTTAAAAAGCTTTATGATGAAAAATTACCACCAAAAGAAGCTTTTTATTCCACTTTAAATAAAACACATATTAGTGATGAGGACTATGCTCACGCTAAAAATGTATGGGAAGCTTTTAATATGAAAACTTTTAAGGATTATTTAGAACTTTACAATAAAATAGATGTGCTACTTTTAGCAGACGTCTTTGAGAATTTTAGAGATGTTTGTTGTAAAAATTATGACTTAGATCCTAGTTGGTATTATACAACACCAGGTTTGGCATGGGATACAGCATTAAAAATAACGGATGTAGAACTAGAACTCTTGTCTGATCCTGATATGCTTTTAATGTTTGAAAAAGGTATCAGAGGTGGTGTTAGTATGTGTTGTAAAAGATATTCGGAAGCAAATAACAAATATATGGGCGAATTATATGATTCAAGTAAACCATCAAAATATTTACTATATATAGATGCAAATAGCCTTTATCCTTGGGCGATGAGTCAACCTCTTCCTACTCATGGTTTTAAATGGATGACAGATAAAGAATTAGAAAATTGGCAGGATCATTCTTGTATATTAGAAGTAGATTTAGAATACCCTAAAGATTTACATGATTTATATAATGACTTCCCTTTAGCGCCTGAACGTTTAAAAATAGAAAAGGTAGAAAAACTTATTCCAAACTTAAATAACAAAAAGAATTATGTTTTACATTATAAAGCTTTAAAAACATGTGTTGATTTAGGTTTAAAAATTACTAAAATACATCGCGGAATTAAGTTTGAGGAAAGTGTATGGCTTAAACCATACATTGATACACATATTAATCTAAGAAAAGCAGCTAAAAATAATTTTGAGAAAGATTTTTTTAAGTTGATGAATAATTCAGTCTTTGGTAAGACTATGGAAAATTTAAGAAATAGAGTAGAAGTTTATTTAGTTAATGATAGAGATAGAGCAAAAAAGCTTGCAGGAAGATCTAATTATAAACATACTACAATATTTAATGAAGATCTTGTTGCTATTCATATGAAAAAGACTAGTATAAAATTTAACAAGCCTATTTATTTAGGAGGAAGTATTTTAGATGTTAGCAAAACACACATGGAAAAAGCATTGTATAATTACTTTAAACCAAAGTATGGTGAAAAGGTTAAAATGTGTTATACCGATACTGATAGTTTTATCCTTGAAATAGAAACTGATGATTTATATAAAGATATAGAAAAAGATGTACTTGAAATGTTTGATACTAGTAATTATCCTAAAGATCACTTCTTAAGAAATGATCATAATGCAAGAGAAGTTGGAAAGTTTAAAGATGAGTTAGGTGGTAATAATATAACTAAGTTTGTTGGCTTAAGAGCAAAAACGTATGCATATAAAACTTTAGATGAAGAGGAAGATAAAAGATGTAAGGGAATAAAGAAGTCAGTAATTAAGAATGAATTAAGATTTGATCATTATAAAGAATGCTGTTTTACAGAAGAAGATCAGTATAGGGCAATGCATGTATCAAGAAGTCGTGGCCATGAAGTACATACAGAGAAAATAAACAAAGTTGCTTTGAGTTGTAAAGATGATAAAAGGTTTGTTTTGGAGAACAAGACTGATACATTAGCCTGGGGGCATACTAAAATAAAATAAAATATAAAATATAACTTATTTTATATTTTATATTTCTCATTGAAAATTAAAATCATTTAGTCTATTTGGCGTCCAATGACTTTTATAATATCCAACAGATTTCATAGAGTAAGCTGAAACATATTCAAGTACTATATATGGTGAAAAAGTTGCTTCAAGATAATATCCAGTTTCTATTTCATCATCTAGATGTAAATCTTTTCTTTCCATAAAGTCCTCCTCCATCTTTAAATAATCATTAAAATCTTTCGTAGCAAGATCATAATTAGTACCACATTCTGCTATTGTTAATATGGATGGGAACCCTATATAAGAAAAAGATATAAAATACTCAGGGTTGTCGTCTTTGTAGTAGTAACCATTATAACCAGGAGGAACTAAGTTATTTGTTTCCTCTATGAATTTATTATATTCATAAATCCATACATCTTTTATTTTTTTTTAAAGCTTCTATTTGATTTTTTTCATTAACATCAAAGAAGTTTACTACCTTCTTGAATTTATTTATATTGTGTGAAGTGGATTTAATTTTAGATTCCATTTTTATATATATAATATTATATTAAATCACAAAACAGAAATAAAAAAATTTGAAAATTTTTTTTAATTTTTTAAAAAATAAATTTTTATTTTATTTTAATTCGAGTTAGTTTGTTGGTTGAGATTCGTGTTTAACTAGTTAATCGGTTAGTCGGTTTGTCTGGTTAACTAGTTAGTCGATTAGAAATTTGTGTAGGTGGGAATGTTGAGGTTCTTCTCTGGCGAAGACAGAGGAGGGGTTAGTCGGGTTCACATGAGGGTCAGTCGAGAGTCAGCCCGGGCTCAATCGAGGGCGATAGAGGGGTTAATGGGCTTAAAGGGAGTGCAAAGGGAGTGCAAAGGGAGTGCGACCAATCTAACCAGGTTTTTCCTGCTTGCCTTAATAGCTCAGTTGGTAGAGTAACCAACTGTTGTTTTGAAGATTGTGGGTTCGAGTCCAACTGGAGGCTTCCACTACCAAGAGTAAATACTCCTGTCCTTATGATATTTCCTACAAAAAATTAATTGTCTCACCATCAAAGCAATTTGAGTCAATACCTGGTAAAATGGCCCTCTAAAACACGATCGTATGTAATATACAGACATTCAGATATAAAATTAACTCTTTACTAGACGACATATTTTTCGACTCGTTCATTCTAAAAGTATTTATAGAAGACAAAACCAACGTTGCTGAAGTGATAAACGTATTTGTTGTAAAAAGGGTAGATATAAGTGTGGAGAAAATGAACTTACCATTTTCTCTGTTTTTTCACAATATTTTCTAGGGCATTCTTCACAACAGTGGTGAAAACACGTGAAACAGAGTAAAAGTCTAGTTAAATTTTGTTTCTTTACATTATTTGTGGGTTTTTTTTTCACACAGACCATTTCAAATGACTTAACTCGGTGCAAAATAAATCGATATCTGAACGACCCTGCGGTAGACAACATTGGAAAACATTTGTGGGAAAAGAAGAAAAAGCTAATAACTAGCATTTTCTCCATTTCCCATGATGTTTTGTTCCTTTTCAAAAACAAATCCAACCATTTGAGTCTCATTTCATTTGAAGTCTTCGAATACTTTTAATTTGAAACCAGTTTTAAATTTTGACTTTTAATTAAAAGTAAAAAGTGAAAAGAGAACACTTAAATTATTAAAATATTGATATTTATTTCATGCTTTCCGGTAGTTTATCGAGAAATAACGGTGAAATATTTTTCCATATTTCGTGGTTACGACCGGTGAAAAATACGGATTTTCTAACTTCTAACTCTTCAATTGAAGGCAGAAACAGTGGTTCCCGCGCACTAGTTTCCTTTGTAAAATATGCGTCCCACTCAACCAGATGGAAATATGACGTAATGTAACCTACATTTCTCGCGCGTTACGTAATATTGTAAAAGCGGAGGTGGTTCGCATTTACCGAAATGAACTGTATTCGAAATTTGTCACATAACCTCCCTTGTTTTCAATGTAATGTACCCATCACGAATTTTCTTATCTTATACACGTTTAATATCATATTTGTATGACGTCATTTTGTACGTATTTCATAGAAGTGAATGGCTTAAACACTATGGATATTACCGTGCGTGCATCTGTATGTGGTTTTGCATCTTCTGATCTACAAATTGTGAAATATCGTTATGTGATCAAAAGAATCTGACATTCGTTGCTATTTGAGGTGAAATTTTATTAAACTCGTCAAGAAAAAAATGTTATTAAGCTCGCCAAAGGCTCGCTTAATAACATTTTCCCTACACCCGTTTAATGAAATTTATCTCAAACACCAACTCATGTCAGATCCTATATTTGTTTCATCGAGTGAACATCATCGGTAATATTTTCACGAGTTGCTGTTCACTCGATAAAACAAATTTCGATCTTCCACCGCAAAAAAACCCAAATATCCTTTATGTCATCCTCTGTTCTCTAAGAAATATGAGCCATGCTCAAGCAAAAGGAGGTTAATTCATCTCCGTGATGCATCCTACCAAGCAAGTCATCAATTTAATTATGGATCCATGCAAACCATTGTTGTCCAACAACCAACTGAATCATGAGGTAGAATGGCCCTTTGACACGCAGAATATTGACCTACAGCAAAGTTTCGGCCCAGGTCAGTCTGCGCGGATTGCGCAGATTGACCTGAGTCGATAATGTTTGCAGAAACATTAAATCCCCTATTCTCAGAGCATGGCTCATATCTATTTGATTTAGAAAAAAAAGTAATAATAATAGTGAAACAGATATAAATGTATCTACTTAGTCCCTGCTCCTCCGGAAAGATAGAAAAGACCATAAACAGATTTCCTTCAAATCAACTGGATTTTGAATGGGATACATGAACACAAAAGCTGAATTAAATATACAAGAGAAATATATATTATGCTCAAAAAGAATTGAAATAATTAATTTTCTCTGATGCTTTCGGTGTGATGCCTTCATTAGGGTTTGAAATTAACCAAAAATGTCATAGATTTGATTGGGATATATATATATGAAAAACCAATTCTTCTCCTCAGTTTCATATTTTAAAAAAAGATATATCTGATTGGAAAGAGTGGCTATTATTTCTTATAATTTCTATTTTACAAAAACAGAAATTTGACAAAAATAGAAGCGTGATAAAATTTATAGATCTCTATAGAGATCTCATACAGAATCTGATTAGGAAAAAATTGATAGCAAAATGACCTTGCCTAGATTTCTGAAAAAAAATATAGGGAAACATGCATCTAACTTAAAAAAAAAGGGAAAAAAAACACGACAGTTTTAAAATATTAATTCAATCTCTAATGGCCCGTTTTACTAATATTTGCGTAACAATTTTCGTATCTTTGGCCCGTTTTACTAATATTTGCGTAACAATTTTCGTATCTTTTCAATTACGCCAAGGTTACGAAATTCTTTCGCGCGTATTACTTAGTTTGTGTTTTTTCGTAAATATTTTTCGGTAAAGATTACGGTAAAAGTCACAATATTATTTGAATATGCCTGTTCAGCGAAGGATGAACATTTGATCAATTTTAAAGAGGTCTTTACCTTACACAACACAGTCCCGAGTTTGAACGATGAATAGAAAAAAAAGTTTAGAAAATAGTATGTGAACCTTTTTACACTATGTTTTCCGACATTTAAATTACAAATCCAGTCATTTTGCTTTACATTTAAATTGGCATCTGTAAATTCTTTCAATTTTGACAAGTCTTCAATTTTATCGTTGGGTAAAGGGTTAAACCAGAGGGATAAACTTAACTCTTTACCTGTCGACAAAAGAAAATTTAGACTCTTCAAAAGTGAAAGCACTTGCAGACGGACAGTAAGATGTCCCAAAATATCTTGGTTTGTATTTGATTGCATAGCGAATAATATTAAGGAAAAGAGAAAAAAACAAAAACAAAAACGCTGGTCGCTAGTACTTTCCCAAGGTCTTTGAATAGGGTTTGTAAACAGTGATAGTAGTGGAAAAGTCACTTGAACAAACACACATTTACACACACATTTACACACACACACACACACACATTCACACACACACACACACACACACACACATTCACACATTTACACACATTTACACACATTTACACACACACACATTTACACACACACACACACACACACACACACACACACACACACACACACACACACACACACACACACACACACACACACACACACACACACACACACACACACACACACACACACACACACACACACACACACACACACACACACACACACACACACACACACACACACACACACACACACACACACACACACACACACACACACACACACACACACACACACACACACACACACACACACACACACACACACACACACACACACACACACACACACACACACACACACACACACACACACACACACACACACTTTACTACGATTAGCCCCTGAGATAACTCAAAACGAAATCGATTATTTGTTGAATTTTGTATTCAAACCAAGTTCATTTTATGGCGTCCCAAAAATTCACAAAAGTAATCTAATCAAAAAGAATTGTTCCGAAAAACCCGACAAATATGTTGAAATAATTAATACCGAAGATTTAAAATTCAGACCTATTGTGGCAGGACCAGTATGTGAAACACATAGATTAAGTAACCTCATGGACATCCCATGGATCAGTGAAGACACACTTTTTAGCTCACCTAAGCATAAAGTGCTCAATGTAAGCTTTTGTGATCATGCTGTGTCCAGCGTCCGTCGTCCGTCGTGCGTCGTCTGTCGTGCGTCGTCAACTTTTACATTGTGTACGCTCTAGAGGCCACATTTTCAGTCTGATACTCGTGAAATTTGGTCTTAATGTTTGTCTTGATAATATCTCGGACGAGTTCGAAAATGGGTCATGTCGGGTCAAAAACTAGGTCACTAGGTCAAATCTTAGAAAAACCTTGTGTACGCTCTAGAGGCCACATTTTCAGTCCAAAACTCCTGAAACTTGGTCAGAATGTTTGTCTTGATAATTTCTCAGATGAGTTCGAAAATGGGTCCTGTTCGGTCAAAAACTAGGTCACTAGGTCAAATCTTAGAAAACCCTTGTGTACGCTCTAGAAGCCACATTTTCTGTCCAAAACTCTTGAAAGTTGGTCAGGATCTTTGTCTTGATGGTACCTCAGATGAGTTTGAAATTGGGTCATGTCAGGTCAAAAACTAGGTCACTAGGTCAAATCTTAGAAAAGCCTTGTGTACGCTCTGGAGGCCACAGTTTCAGTCCAAAACTCCTGAAAATTGGTCAGAATATTTTTCTTGATGATATTTCAAATAAGTTTGAAAATGGGTCATGTGCGGTCAAAAACTAGTTAACCAGGTCAAATCGTAGAAAAACCTGGTGTACGCTCTAGAAGCCACATTTTCTGTTCAAAACTCTTAAAAGTTGGTCAGAATGTTTGTCTTGATGATACCTCAGACGAGTTTGCAAAAGGGTCAGATCGGGTCAAAAACTAGGTCACTAGGTCAAATCTTAGAAAAACTTTGTGTACGCTCTAGAGGCCACATTTTCAGTCCAAAAACCTTGAAAATTTATCAAAATGTATGTCTTGGTGATACCTTGCATGAGTTTGAAAATGGGACATGTCCAGTCAATAATTAGGTCACGAGGTCAAATCTTAGAAAAACCTTGTGTACGCTCTAGAGGCCACATTTTCTGTCCAAACTTCTTGAAAGTTAGTTAGAATATTTGCCTTGATGATATCTCGAATGTGTTTGAAAATGGGTCATGTCCGGTCAAAAACTAGGTAACTAGGTCAAATCTTAGAAAAACCTTGTGTTCGCTCTAGAAGCCACATTTTCTGTTCAAAACCCTTGAAAGTTGGTCAGAATGTTTGTCTTGATGATACCTCAGACAAGTTTGCAAAAGGGTCAGATCGGGTCAAAAGCTAGGTTACTAGGTCAAATCTTAGAAAAACTTTGTGTACGCTCTAGAGGCCACATTTTCAGTCCAAAAACCTAGAAAATTTATCAAAATGTTTGTCTTGGTGATACCTTGCATGAGTTTGAAAATGGGTCATGTCCAGTCAATAACTAGGTCACTAGGTCAAATCTTAGAAAAACCTTGTGTACGCTCTAGAGGCCACATGTTCTGTCCAAACTTCTTGAAAGTTATTCAGAATGTTTGTCTTGATGATATTTCAGATGAATTAAAAAACGGGTCATGTTTGGTAGAAAACTAGGTCACTAGGTCATATCTTAGAAAAACCTTGTGTAGGCTCTAGAGGCCACATTTATCAGCCCAAAACTCTTGAAAGTTTGTCAGAAGATTTGTCTTGATTATATCTTGGATGAGTTTGAAAATGGGTCATGTCGGGTCAAAATCTAGGTCACTAGGTCAGATCTTAGAAAAACCTTGTGTATGCTCTAGAGGCAACATTTTCAATCCTATACTCATGAAACTTGGTCAGAATGTTTGTCTTGATGATTCCTTGGACCAGTTTGCAAGTGGATCATTTCGGGTCAATAACTAGGTCACTGAGTCAAATCTTCAAAAAACCTTTTTCGGTCAAATAATCATGAAAATCTTGGTAGAATGTTTGTCATGATATCTCAAAAGAGATTGAAAATGGGTAATGTTTGGTCAAAAGAATCAGGTGAGCGACTTCAGGGCTATCATGGCCCTCTTGTAGTATCATTTGATGTGACAAGTGTATATACAAACAAATCACATGAGCTTGGGGTAAAAGCAGTAACCTTTTGGCAAGACAAATATCCGAAGTTAATCAACAGAAGATTCACAAAGGAATTCTTAATAGAAAGTACGAAAATTATTTTAGAGAATAATAATTTCTCTTTTAATGACAAATTCTATTATCAAAAAAGAAGCACAGCAATGGGAACCAAATTTACACCAACATACGCAACCCTAGTCTTAGGGTTTGTGGAGGAAAAACTGTATCATCGCGCAAAAGAAATGTCTGAAAACGGCTTTGGCGAGATGCTTAAAACCGACTGGAAAAGATTTCCTGATGACTGTTTTGTCTTTTGGAAAAAATCCAGAAAAGATCTAAACCTCTTTTTTGACCTTCTGAATAACCTTCACCAAGACATTAAATTCACCATGGAAATAAGTGAAAAATCTCTCTCGTTCCTTGATATTCTGATAATAAAAGAACATACTGAAATGATAACAGATATATATTTCAAAGAAACAGACACTAAACAATATCTTAATTATTTTTCCTGTTATCCTAAATAAACAAACAAAAAATAGTATTCCGTATAATTTAGCCCGTAGAATATGCACAATTGTCTCTAATTTCGGATATCAAAATCAAACGACTAGAAGAACTTAGACATACACTAATATCAAGAAATTATCCGATATCGCTAATTGAATCGGGTGTAAAGAAAGCTCTGAGTTTTCCAAGGGAACCTTAATGCAAGTTAAGTCTAACCCCCCAAAAAACACTATCCCTTATGTATCAACCTTCAACCCAATTGATGCAGAAATGTTTGGTATATTCACAAATAACTTACACATACTTTATTCTGATGATAAAATGAAAGACATTTTGAATGGGACTAAATTTATTAAAAGTAAAAGACAACCGCCCAACTTAAAGAACCTTTTAACACGTGCAAAATTCACAGAAAATAGTAAAGATCAAAGAACAGAGACAAAATGCGGACGCCCAAATTGCAGTCTATGCTTATATATGCCAAATGGTACCTCGTACAACTTCAATGGAAAAGTCTTCCAAGTAAACGCAGACATGAACTGTGATGTCAAAAATGTGATCTATGTTATCACGTGCAACGGGTGTGGAGAATACTACGTTGGCCAAATAGGTGACAAACTAAGAACTCACAGAACAATACACGCACAGCAAATAAGAGACCCAACAACAAGAAAAATTCCTCTCAGCCAACATTTAGCCTAATGTAGCAAAGACGAATTAAAGTTTAAAATATTTCTATTTTATAAAGTAAATTCCGAAAATATTTCAGTCAGGTTAGCCAAAGAAAAATATTTCATTAACTGCTTTAAACCGAAATCAAACTGTCTTCGTTGAGACGTTTAATTACGTCCCCTGAATACTCATCAATAACGTTGCTAACGTTATGTAATTACTTCCCTTTACATGACGTCACTCCATAGTGACCACTGATGAGGCGTTAGCCGAAACATGTTTGTTTTTTTTTAGAGTTTATTGAATTCAAAATATCCATAGGCGTGTGACGTTTTAATTACACAGTTCACCTACTAAACCTTGTGCCGGACCTGCATTTGCCGACTTTTCATATATATCACACACACCAATCAATATTTCTTCCTTCTAGCAATTTCTAGCGTTTTTTATGTCAATTTAAAATTTTAAAGTTTATTTTTTTGATGCAATTAACTTTATTTGATATACCTTGTGGCTCTTTTAGGGAGAGGAAATACGCTTTTATGATTTTGTTCCAGTTTTTTTCACGGTTTTGCTGTACTTAATACAATAGAGGTAGATATATGTGAAATATTGAATGTGATATTTTAATTAAACTAAATAGGGAAGAGATTGACAAACGGTCAGATTGTGTTCATCGCAGATGCTTTGTTCTTGTTTAGCTGCCTGACTACTTAATATGCAATGGTTCTTGCTGCAACCTATTTTTTTTTTTTTTTTTTTTTTTTTTTAATTTTATAAAAAAAAAAAAAAAAAAATGTAATGTTCAGTATTCTGGCCATTGCCTTTTTCAAAGTTTTGAAACAGCAAACGTTTAAGGATGCTCGATACTAGCATTTTCTCCTTTTCACTATGCATTGTCATTTCAAAGACAAATTCATCATTTGAACCACAATTAACGACGTATATCACAAATTGTTCTAACGGCCAAATTTTTTTAAAACTTTGCACATACAAAGCTCATCATGTCTCTAGGAGATTACAGTAAAAAAAGATATGGGCCACCGTGCTTGTTTCTGAGAAATTTGCCCTTAAAAAAGATATATAAAGTTCCAAAATTTAGCTTTTATTGGATTTTACACGCCCTTCTTTAATAGTCAATTAAACAGGAAAATTCCCGGAAAAATATACGAATTTGCATCATTTCAATGAAAATTCATTTAGTTTTGCACAAAAGATAATAAAAGCCTGGTTTTGGGCATGGTAAATGTACAAATATGCATGTTATACATAGACCATTGAGTTAAAAAGGGAGATAATAACAGCTAGGTCCCCAAAAGTTATACATGCAAGAAACACAGAACAGAATCATACTAGCTATGTTATATACATCCTGATATCTCTTTCCCATCAAGAATAGTTTTTAGTCAAAAGGATCATGTTATGATGGCCGCACTCGCTCTGCATTGGGGCAAGTTCAGCTCACAGAAACTGACATTAAGTTTTAACTTATTTGCCGTATGGAGAAAAGTAGACATTTGTATAACACCGGGGTCGAATAGTTAAATAAGTAATTATTACTTTTTTGTAAACTCTACATATCTAAACGTGAGAAATAATATCCTGAAAAACGATCTCAAAATACTTGACTACCATGTTATAGATATGGCCAATATCAGAAGTACATTACATAAAGTAAAATGACTGTATCTAGGACAAAGGATAACTGGATTTATGACAATAGCAAGCAAATAATTCCAAATGAAAGAAATGTCTCGCGAATCGCAAGAGATCTGTTTGAGCCTATTAAAGACACCCGAAAACAAGGGTTTCTACCTTGAACGAAATGTATTGTAGTAGAAGCGTATCAGAAGTTTCATGGTCGCCACTTCATGGCGCTTGTCTTGACCTTGCTCAAAATTTACATAGCATAATGGTCAGCGACTCTAAGCGTCACAAAAGCGTAGAAAAAGCGTAGCAAGAAATTCTTGAATGCAGCAGTATTGTAGCTGCAGCGTAAGTAACGTAGCAACTCCAGAAGCTTAAAATTGACCTTTTTTCTCCATTTGCCTTGTCTCTCAACACCCAACCCTATCAATCTATTCTTCATAATCGTGAACAGGAGCACAGCTACTACAACAATTGGATTCATTTTGTTTGAATGCCAATGGTCAATTACTGTCAAAACAGTTAAACCGCCGATCTTATATAGAAACGTTCCAAAAGCGCAGTCCCTGTGCAAAGGTCGAAGCAAGGTCGAAGCAACAAGGTTGTTAGCCAGTAGACTAAGCGTATCCTGAATTTCCGTGCCGTAGTGGAAGCGCAGAAGAAAGGTCTTAAAGTGATTAATTCATTGAATGGTGTTTTACCCCGCTTTCAACATTATTTCAGTCATATCACGGTGACAGCTCACATAATCATGTAATTCCTGAGTTTCAGCAGTACTGGTCTAGGGCTCTGAAGTGATTTGCCCAAGGACACTCCAACGAAAAACCTAGTAGATCCAGTTAGGCTCGAACCCGGGGTCACAAGAAGAAGAGTCCTACACTTTACCACAAGGTCATGCAGGACCCCAACATATCTGTGTCCTACGGTCGTTTCATATACCCAACTTAATTTTACGCCCAATTTTAAAATTCTATGCATACATATATGTGCTATTCCCTATGAGTTCGTATTGAATGATCTTACGAACAATGTCCGTAACAAAGAAACAAATGAACAAATGCATGGCTTGAAATACAGGGACCGGGCAGGATTCGAACCTAGAACGCCCGGACGAAAGGCCAATACCATAACCACTGAGCTAAAGAGAATTCTCCCTAACGCAGTTGTTAGGTATTGTATTTAAATCGGGATGAAGCCATTCATGAAGGAGTGGTCTCCCGTAACAATGAACGCCTCATAGTTTGAAATAACGAAGTATGTATATCCAATAATCAATGATGAAAAAATATGGGCTGATATATATGTTACAGTCAACCTGTGAAACTAGGAATTTCATGAAATTTCTAAAAATACCAGGAAATTCGTGAAATGACTGTTTCACTTAGGGATTTAACGTAATGCCTAATTTTTTCAGGAATTTTATAAAATGACTGAAAATCATGATACCATTTTACACGGATTTACCAAATTCCTTTGACATGACCTAGGAAATCTGTGAAATGATGTACCTTTTAAACAGCTTGAGTGATACTTAATAATTAACGCTTCATTACTAGTTATTACTTTGTTAATTAAACACATACTTATTGACGTGCTAAAAATTCTGAACTCATATTGCATTTTTTTTTTCCATAAAAACATCTGACATGCATTGAATTATAGTTATAAAGATACTCCAAGTACATAGATTGATACAAATAGTCGGATTTGTTTGTTTGTTTTTCAAATAACCAATTCACTTACATTAACTACTATTAAAAGCATTATACTTTGCAATATTTATTAAGTTATGTATCTTTCACACATAGATTAATGATTAAAGATTAATAACACTTAAGACTTTATTAACTATTTTCAATCAAGATCAAAGGATTTTTTTTTTTTTTTCACTTTGCAAGCGTCCGTATTATAAAAACCGTGTTTCAAATGGGTTCGATCCCGAGTGCTGGACATCTGAAATTACTAATATTCTTTTGGATAAGATATTCAACCGAAGTCCGGTGTGACAGTGCTATACATCGAGCACGTTAAAAGCCAGGCGTAACATAGGACGGGATTTGTCCAGTATTTTCCACAATCCTCCGTACCTTAACTAACAGTGTACATGGGGGCATCGCCCATATGGGAAAACGGTGGCGACTATAAATAGACAGAAATTCAATCAGTTATTGTTCATTCCTTCATATTTGAAACAAACAACATGAGGCAGATAAACATTGAGATAGAGTATTGAAATGAGATGGTTATAATGGCAATTAAGAAAGAAACATCTTAACAGTATGAAATATTTTCTCAATTTTCATTTTTGATGAATGTTCATTTGTCGGCGTAGTATAATCAAATATGTAAAACTTCATGAATAAACATATAAATTAACAAGTCCGATTTTTCAAAACACTAAACAGTTGTGAAGATTTAAAAAGACTATGTATTTGATTACTCTTTCCCCAAATACCCTAGATAGAGGTCTATTAGGTTAAGCTACATGCCAAATTTGATAACCCTAAGCCATATGGTTTAGAACCAAAAGATATTTAAAATTTTCACTATATAAGCCCATGCAAAACTTGTGACCCCCTGGGTTTGGGCAGTTTTGATCCAGTAACTATTATTTCAATAACTCTAAATGAACTTTAAATGAGCTCGCTGGCCCTAAGTCATACCAAAATATACACCCCACACCATTTTATTTCAAGTTGCATAAAAATCTACATTTATATAAAACATCCCATATGAGTATTTCACGAGTGAGTGAGTAAGTAAATATGATAATTTTCAGCCCATTGTGTCAGTCTCTTGCTTAATGTTTTGGTAAACAGTTTTCCAGATATACTCAGACGGGCTATTCCTCTATAATTTTCAGGTTCATTTACACTTCCTTTTTTGTATATTGGAATAATAAATCCGTCAGACTAACAGACAGAAATGAACCTGTAGTAAAAAATTTATTAAATAAATTGGTTAGATATTGAGTAAAAATGTATTTTGAATACCATTCATAGAAAATTCATATAACATAAGATCTGGTCCAGATGCTTTCCCTTTATTCAACTCTTTCCAATGCTCCTTTGCATTTTGATATCTTAAACTTTCTAACTTTTTTGTTTGTTTTTGTTAACAGGTTTACTTTTTATTTCTTATTATATTCTCCTCACAAAAAGTTAAGCAACAATGATTTACCGCTGCACCAGAATTATATTATTACACATATAGACAATGTCATTGTATAAATGTAATGTGTATTGAGTTAAAAACCAGTCCAAGCAATTCTGTACTTCTATCAGATAATGTTAATTTTGATAAGACCAAAGTTATTTGGATTGGAAATAAAAAATACAGTTCTGTTACCATCAAAAGAAAGTGGAAACTAATATTGGGCCAGAATAAATTTGAATTACTAGGCATCATTTTTCATGTAGACTTGAATAGAATGATTGATTTAAATTTTTTGGCAAAACCGAATGAAATAGAAAACAGTAAAAAATCAGCATTAAAACCGGATGTACGTGGACTTTTATTATTTTTCATATTTTTTTTTTTTTTTTAGGTGTAAGATGCTTCTGTTATAGTAATTCTACCTTTCAGTGCTTTCAGATTCTTTAACTGAAAGTGTCGGGATTTCAAGATTAGAAATAAAGCCATCAAAATTTATATCAGAAAAGTCAGACTGATTTGAGGTATTAAGAGTCTCATAAAATGCTTTAATTTCTTCAAGAATTAGTTTTTGATTTGTTATTTCAGATCCACCATCTTTAATTATTTTTGTACAGTTTTTGAAATTGTGTTTGATTTTTTCAAGGCCACAAAAAAATTTGTTGGCTTTTCACCTTCAGTATTCCATTTCACTCTTGATCGTATAATCGAACCTTTCATTTTTTCATGTTGGAATTGTTCAAATTCATTTGTTAATGAATAGTATTCGTCTGAATTGCTTTGACTTAGATTCAGTTCTGAGAGTTTTATTTCTGATTGAATTTCCAGTTCCCTTTTGGTTTTCACCTTTTTTCTATGTGAACCATAAGAAATAGACTTGCCTCTTATTTCCATCGATAATGTTTCAAGAAATAATTGATCGTTAATTGTAGATTGGATTTCTGAGTTCGGAATTTCATTTGAATGATTTATGTTATATACTGGAAGTGCATATTATTCTTTTCTTTCTTCAATTTTTGTGTTACTATAATCAAGTTCAGTGAGTAGAGCATTATTATGCTTCCACAAGCCTGAAGAATATTGAAATTCATTTATTTGTAGATGTGTTGAAATAATGCAGTGATCAGACATGAAACTATTTTCTATTGACGAGGAAATCGTTAAAGTATTTAGGGATGGTGAAACGAGAAAAAAGTCTAAGCGAGCTTGCTGTATTGGATTGCGTTTTCTCCAAGTGTAACATAGTATGTCTGGATTAAATTGTCTAAAGGAATCATCGAGATCACGTACAGAAATATGATTTAATAATGTCTCTCTTGAACTTTTGTTGTTTATATGTTTGTAATTAAAATAGTCTTTTTTAGGATCAGTAACTAGGTTAAAATCTCCACAAATTATGTAGGAGGCATTTCCTATTCTGTCTATTTTTCCGAAGATTTTCTCATAGAAATGAGGTTGATCAGTAGATAGGACCATAGACAGAGGTAAGGGTAAACCGGAAATCGTTAACGCTTAAATCGAGAATAACAAAATTACCGTTTTCGTCGTCAATTATTGATTCGTAAATTTTGACATTTAGTTTTGAAAACAAAATATCTACACCTCTACTTTCAGATGAATTATCGCTCATGTAAATTTCAGAGCCCCATTCAGAGTATATGTTTTTATACATATCAGGAGGAAAATGAGTATCTTGTATGCAGTAAATGTCATGTTTTAAGTCCTCGAGGTACTAAAACACTGATGAGTTTTCATAAACAATTTTTATTCCACTTATGTGAAATGACTTATAAAAATAGAATGTACTCAAATGAAACAGTGATAGATAAACAGTGTGTAGGCCTACAGAATCACTCACAGAAGGATAGACAATAACAACAAGATTTGCCACATTGGGAAACACGTGCATATCAAAACGAAGCAAATCATATGTCATCAGGTGTGTCGCGAACTAGCCAATCAGGAACTATAGATAAAGACTAAGGTGAAGGACAGGCAAAATGTAAATAGGACAGATCTGAGAGGAAAATCAGTGATATAAGCATGTGTCTGTAAAATGTACAGGGTGATTGGCATGAGATACTCTAAGTTGGACGATGAATATATGAAGAAGTTTGTTTGATACTTGTGATATTTTATTATTCACTGAAACATGGTTAAAAGAACTGTTCAAACCTGAAGCCAACAGATTTTCGTCTGTAATAAAAAAATATCAAAAAGAAGTAGTGGGGGACTTATTATCTATATCAGAAATTGCTTGAAAAAAGATGTTGAATTACTTAAAACTAACGATGACAGCATCATTTGGTTGAAAATTAAGGACAGTAATTTTGCCAATAGCAAAGATGTGTTATGTTTGTGCTACAATATCCTTAATGGTAGTGCCAGGTAGATATTTGTTTCCAAAGCTGCTTTTAGTATTATTGCAGAAGATATGTTTTATTATCAAAATGAATTTAGTAATATTTATGATTTTTTAGTAACTCGTGATTTTAATGCCAGGGTTGGGGAAAGGGTAGATTATATAGTAAATGATCCATTATTTGATACAGGGCTATTGCCAGATGATTATGTTGAAGATGAAATTCTGTCAAGAAACACACTAGACAAAGGGGTAAATGATAATGCTAAATGTCTCCTAGAGAGTTAGGAAAGAACTATTAAAATCATGTATATCTCCAATGCAGTGAATACCGGCATTGAACAGTTCTTTGAAATAAAAACTTTTTGTAGAAATGTGAATATTATTATTGTAAAAAATAGGACAGCCTGCAATATTAGTACTCTCAATTCTGATATCATCGAATAGTTGACTTAGTGCTTTTAGCGTGTCTATCCAAAAGGGTTATTGATTTTTTCAATTAGGCTTTTCAATATCGATCAATTTTCTTAATGATATTATTCCCATCCACCATTATCTTTAAATCAGCGCCTTATCCAAGTGATTTTAGGTTCTTTAATGTAAACTTCAATATTTAACATTTTAGTCCACCTTCTACATAGTAGAATTTTCTTGGCAAAACTGAATGAAATAGAAAACAGTAAAAAAGTGGAATCGACGTGCCCATACACCAATAGATAAAATTACAGTACTCAAGAGCCTACTGATTTCGAAGATGAACCACTTGTATTTTGCTCTACATAATCCTTCTGAAAAACTGCTCTTGATGCTAAACGAGGTTTTGTACTCATTTATTTGGGAGGGTTGTGATAAAATAAAGAAATAAGTCATCACAAAAGACTATGTAGAAGGTGGACTAAAATGTTAAATATTGAAGTTTACATTAAAGCACATAAAATCACTTGGATAAGGCGCTTATTCAAAGATAATGGTGGATGAGCAAATATCATTAAGAAGATTGATCGATACTAAAAAGCCTAATTGAAAAAATCAATAACACTTTTGGATAGACACGCTAAAAGCACTAAGTCAACTATTCGATAAGATCAGAATTGAGAGTACTAATATTGCCAGCTTTTCTACAAAAAGTTTTCTGGGAAGGTAAAAATCTCGGTCACTATCATTTTTTCTTTTTATTTACTTACTTACTTACTTACTTACTTACTTACTTACTTACTTACTTACTTACTTACTTACTTATTCACTCATTTACTCATTTACTTACTTACTTACTCACTTACTCACTTTCTTTCTTACTTACTTACTTTCTTACTTACTTACTCACTTACTCATTTACTTACATTCTTACTTGATCACTCACTTACTCACTCACTTACTTACTCACTTTTCTACTTACTTATTCACGTACTCATTTACTTATTCACTTACACACTCACTCACTTCCTTACGTACTCACTCTTTTACTCACTCACTTGCTTATTTACTTACTCAAAATTTCACTTTCTCACTCATTTACTCATTTACTCATTTACACATTTACACACTCACTCATTTACTCATTCACTCATTTACTCACTCACTCGTTTACTCACTCGTTTACTCACTCACTCACTCGTTTACTCACTCACTCACTCGTTTACTCACTCACTCACTCGTTTACTCACTCACTCACTCGTTTACTCACTCACTCACTCGTTTACTCACTCACTCGTTTACTCACTCACTCGTTTACTCACTCACTCACTCACTCACTCACTCACTCACTCACTCACTCACTCACTCACTCACTCACTCACTCACTCACTCACTCACTCACTCACTCACTCACTCACTCACTCACTCACTCACTCACTCACTCACTCACTCACTCACTCACTCACTCACTCACTCACTCACTCACTCACTCACTCACTCACTCACTCACTCACTCACTCACTCACTCACTCACTCACTCACTCACTCACTCACTCGCTCACTCACTCGCTCGCTCGCTCGCTCGCTCGATCACAAACTCACTCATTTATTTACTTACTTACTCACTTAATCATTAACTTATTTTCTTACTTACTCACTTACCTACTTACTTACTCAGGTACTTACTTACTGACATACTTACTCACTCACTTATTTACTTTCTTACTCACTGACTTACTGACTCACTCACTTACTTACATACTTATTTACTCACTCACTTAGTCTTTTACTTTCTTACTTACTTACTTACTGACTCACTTACTGACTTACTTTTACTCACTCACTTACTTACTGACTTACTTACGCACTCACTTTCTCAAGCACTCAACTCACTCATTTACTTACTTACTCACTCACTAACTCACTTACTTACTTACTAAGTTACTCGCTCACCCACTTAAATAATCACTCACTCACTTACTTACTCCCTTACTCATTTACTCACTCACTTACTTACTTAATCTACTCACATACTTACTAAGTTACTCACCCACTCAAATACTCACTCATTTATTTACTCACTAAATTACTCACTCACTTATTTACTCACTTACTTACTCACTTACTTACTAAGTTACTCACTGGCCCACTCAAATACTCACTCACTTATTTACTTACTCACTCACTCATTTACTTATTTACTTACTCACTGACGTACTCACTCATTTACCCACTCAATTACTTAATTATTCACTGACGTACTCATTCACTTACTCATTTACTCACTCACTTACTCACATACTTACTAAGTTACTAACTCACCCACTCAAATACCCACTCATTTATATACTTACTTACTGACTTCCTCACTCGTTTACTCACTTACTCATTTATTGACTCAATTACTCACTTACTTACTTACTCCCTCACTTACTTACTTATTTACTTACTCACTTATTTACTTACTTTCTTACTTAATAACTCACTTACTCAGTTACTTACTCCCTCACTTATTCACTTAATTACTGACTCACTTACTTACTCACTTACTCAATTACTTTCTTACTCACTTACTTACTCTATCACTTAATTACTCACTGACCCACTTATGATTTACTTACTTACTTACTTAGTGCGTCGCTTACTTGCCTACTTACCTACTTACTTAATTACTTAATTAATTAATTAATTAATTAATTAATTAATTACTTTCTTAATTACTTACTTGCTTACTGAAACACTTAGGGTTTTTTCTGGGAAGGTAAAAATCTCGGTCACTATCATTTTTTCTTTTTATTTACTTACTTACTTACTTACTTACTTACTTACTTACTGACTTACTTATTGACTCACTGACTTACTTACTTACTGACTTACTTACTCACTCATTTACTCCCTTATTCATTTACTCACGTACTTTCTTACTTACTGAATCACTTACTGATTTACTTACTTTCTTACTTAGTTACTCGCTCACTTACTTACTTACTTACTGATTTACTCACTTACTTAATCATTCACTCACCTCACTCACTTACTTACTTATTTACTAACTTACTAACTTACATACTTACTTACTCACTAACTTACTTACTCACTCATTTACTTCCTTACTTACGCACTTAATTACTTACTTACTTTCTTACTCACTTACTCACTCACTTTCTCACTCACTGAACTTACTCATTTACTTACTTTTTAACTCACTTACTTGCTTACTAAGTTACTCACTCACCCACTTAAATACTCACTCACTGATTTACTTAATCACTCACACACTTACTTACCTAATCATTAACTTACTCATATACTTACTAAGTTACTCACCCACTCAAATGCTCACTCACTTATTTACTCACTAAATTACTGACTAACTTATTTACTCACATACTTACTAAGTTACTCACCCAAACAAATACTCACTCACTTATTTACTCACTAAATTACTCACTCACTTATTTACACACTTACTCACTTACTTACTAAGTTACTCACTCACCCACTCAAATATTCACTCACATATATACTTACTTACTCACTCATTTACTTATTTAATTACTCACTGACGTACTCACTCACTTACCCACTCAATTACTTAATTACTCACTGACGTACTCACGCACTTACTCATTTACTCACTCACTTATTTTCTCACGCACTCACTCACATGCTTACTAAGTTACTAACTCACCCACTCAAATACCAACTCACTTATATACTCACTTACTTACTTCCTCACTCGCTTACTCACTTACTCACTTATTGCCTCAATTACTCACTTACTTACTAACTCACTTACTTACTCCCTCACTTATTCACTTAATTACTTACTCACTTACTTACTCCCTCACTTATTCACTTAATTACTTACCCAGTTACTCACTTTTTTACGTACTGACATTTCCTATTACTGATTCCCTTACACACTCACTTACTCACTTCATTATTTACTCACTCTTTTACTTACTCACTCACTAACTTAATTATTTACTCATTTACTCCCTCGCTTACTCGCTCACTTAGTCACTCACTTACTCAATTACTTTCTTACTCACTTTCTTACTCTATTACTTAATTACTTACTGACCCACTTACTGATTTACTTACTTACTTAGTTACTGCCTCGCTTACTTACCTACTTACCAACCTACTTACTTACCTACTTATTTACTTACTTACTAACTTACTTACTTACTGAAACACTAAGGGTTTTTTCCTGGGAAGGTAAAAAACTCGGTCACTAACATTCTTTCCTTTTCTTACAATAGTTTTCAAAAGGCCAGTTCATTTTCGTTCCTTAGTAACTTACTTATTTACTGACATATTTGCTTACTTTCTGACTTTCTGACTTTCTCACTCACTCACTCACTCACTCACTCACTCACTCACTCACTCACTCACTCACTCACTCACTCACTCACTCACTCACTCACTCACTCACTCACTCACTCACTCACTCACTCACTCACTCACTCACTCACTCACTCACTCACTCACTCACTCACTCACTCACTCACTCACTCACTCACTCACTCACTCACTCACTCACTCACTCACTCACTCACTCACTCACTCACTCACTCACTCACTCACTCACTCACTCACTCACTCACTCACTCACTCACTCACTCACTCACTCACTCACTCACTCAATCACTCACTCACTTACTTACCTACTCACTTACTCACTAATTTACGTACTTATTTTCGGACTTACTCACTTACTTACTTACTAACTCACTTATTTATAATCCCACTAACTCACTTACTTACTCACTCACTAACTCACTTGATCACGTACTTACTTACCCTATAAATTACTTTCTTACTCACTGACGTACTGACTTACTTACTCATTTACTTACTATACTTACTTACTGACACACTTACAGAGTTACTTACTCACTAACACACGCACTGACTGACTGACTGACTTACTTACTTTTACTCACTTACTCACTCAATTACTCACTCACTTACTCCCTTATTTAAGTACTTACTTACTTACTCATTCACTTACACACTTACTTCCTCACTCACTTACTCACTTACTCTATTTTTTACTTACTTCCTTACTGATTTCCTTACTGACTTACTTACTAACTTATTCACTTACTTACTCACTTACTTACTCACTTACTCATTCACTTACTTACTCAATTACTTACTCACTTACTTACTTAATTGCTTACTCACTGACTCACTTACTTACTTACGTACTCACTTACTCGCTGACTTACTCACTTACTTACTCACTTACTAACTTCTTCACTTACTTACTCCCTTACGTACTTACTTACTTACTTACTTACAGACCACAAAATGTAATTCCAAATTATAGTAAGCGACAACAAAACACGCTTTAGAACTAGGTTTGATCCACCAATTCAGCTTAAAAAGGATAAAGAGTATGAAATAGCTTTAGTAAACCAACTTACTACACTTTCACAAACATTGATGCAACAAACAGCCTGTTTACTTGCTGACTCACTTATTTACCCACTCACTTACCCACTTACTTAATTACTCACTCACTTACTCATTTACTCTATTATTTACTGACTGATTTACTTACTAACTCACTTACTGACATACTTACTGACTTACTTACTCACTAACTCACTTACTGACTTATTTATTTTCTCACTTACTCACTTACTCACTTACTAACTTTCTTACAGAATCACTGACTGACTGACTGACTGACTGACTGACTGACTGACTGACTGACTGACTGACTGACTGACTGACTGACTGACTGACTGACTGACTGACTGACTGACTGACTGACTGACTGACTGACTGACTGACTGACTGACTGACTGACTGACTGACTGACTGACTGACTGACTGACTGACTGACTGACTGACTGACTGACTGACCGACCGACCGACCGACCGACCGACCGACTGACTGACTGACTGACCGACTGACCGACTGACCGACTGACCGACTGACTCACTGACTCACTCACTGACTCACTGACTCACTCACTGACTGACTCACTGACTCACTGACTCACTGACTCACTGACTCACTGACTCACTGACTCACTCACTCACTCACTCACTCACTCACTCACTCACTCACTCACTCACTCACTCACTCACTCACTCACTCACTCACTCACTCACTCACTCACTCACTCACTCACTCACTCACTCACTCACTCACTCACTCACTCACTCACTCACTCACTCACTCACTCACTCACTTACTCGCTATCTTATTTAAAGATAATGGAGGATAGGCAAATATCATTGACGATATTGATTGATACTGAAAAACCTTATTGAAAAAATCAAGAATCCTTTTTGATAGCACGAAGTCAACTATTCGATAATATCAGATTTGAAAGTACTAACATTGCAGGCTTTTTTACAATAATAATATTCACATTTCTGCAAAAAGTTTTTATGTCAAAAAAACTGTTCAATGCCGGTATTCACCGCATTGGAGATATACATGATTTTAATAGTTCTTTCCTAACTCTCTCGGAGACATTTACTATTATCATTTACCCCTTTGTCTAGTGTGTTTCTTGACAGAATTTCATCTTCAACATAATCATCTGGCAATAGCCCTGTATCAAATAATGAATCATTTTCTATATAATCTACCCTTTCCCCAACCCTGGCATTAAAATGGCGAGTTACTAAAAAATCATAATTATTAATAGTAGATAGATATTTTCCCGATCTGGCTCACAAATCCAATCCTCCCCAAAAATCCCGATTCGGCTAAAAAAATTCAAAAATCCAAAATTCAATACGGGCTGTTACGCCACGCCAGAAGTTACCATTTTATGTTAGTGTTTGGTATGAACTTACAGGCTGTTAGGCCTCGCCAGTGGTTACCATTTTTGTTAGTAATTACATTCTTACAAAATTAAAATACAACAAGGAAGTAAGACCGCTTTATTATTTTCATGAATAAAAATCCTATTTTATACAATTACCATATACATTTCAATTTTCAGAAAAAACAAAGTAAAAAACTTATTAATATCATAATACACTACCATCATCCTCAAAAGTCCAGTCTAAAGTGATATTATATGAGTATGCATCGCGAAATATTAAACAAAGTTGTGAAATACTATGTCACGTGGTGAAAACATCCTTTTTTTTCAACTTACCAGGTTCCGTATTTTTTACAAGTCCAACTCGATCAAGATAGATATGTAAGCGTGCGTTACGTTAGGGTTGTTTGACCTCGAGATAAAGTTTACGATGTCGCATTGTTTTAGCTCGAGCAGCTTGGGAAAAAACCGTGCAGCTGCAATTTTTGCCCTCTTTTTTAACGATAGAGTAATCAACCTACTCCAATCCGTTTACCGCGATATTAATTTTTACTTCTTCCGGTATATCGGGCTTATCTTTAACAATCTTATCTGCCTCTTATAATTCTACCCGGCGCGCTCATGCAGTTACCCCCCCAAAACCGTGTTCGGAGCCCGAGTTACCATTACCTAACGAAAACTCGTAATTGCCGTTCCTATTCCACCCTTTTCTTCACCACACACGGTTATAATAGGTCGATATAAGTCTCGGTGCTATTACTTTATTAGCGTCTACGTAGGCCTTGGTTACCGCGTCTTGCGAATCCTTCGGTTCCGTGATATTTTTTAAAAAGTTGCCATTCATATCGATATCTTTAACGGCAGAAAAGGTTCCTTCTGGGTTTTTTAATATCGCGCCGCTCTCCGAATTTTTAACGTTTTCTATATTAACGTCCACGTAAAACTTATTCGCGGCTTCTTGGTTTTCTAAAGGCGTTCCAACGTTGTGAATCCTCCGCCCGCCCATAGAAACGTCGCCGACTGCCATATACCCTCCGCGGGGGTCCATTTCTACAAACTGCGTAGATTTACGCCAATTTTGGGGGGATTGAATAAACACACGTAGGATACCTACTTTACTCAAACATATGAAGTGGCGTAATGTTATCCAAATTCTTAATAAAATGGTAAAGTTACGTAGTTCAGTGAAACTTGTTTTCAGACTTAATGCTTACTTACAAAGATTGCGTACGCAAATTTCGTGTGTACGCAGTTTAGTGAAATGTGCTCGATTGGCATCATCTACGTATCTTTTAGTGGTAACGTCTTGCGGGTCCGCGGGATCTATAAGGTTAGTTAAAGTATACCTCCGCATATTTATTTATCACATTATCTCCCTTGTTTTCAATGTAATATACCCATTACGAATTTTCTTATCTCATACACGTTTGATATCATATTTGTGTGACGTCATTTTTTACGTCATTTTGTAGGCATTTCATAGAAGTGAATGGGGTTTATGAATATTGCCGCGGGTGCATCTATAAACGGTTTTGCATCATCTGATCTGTATTTCGTGAAATATCGTTATGTGATAAAAAGAATCTGACATTCGTTGGCGTTTGAGATAAAGGTTCGCTTAATAACATTTAACTCGTTTAATAAAATGTTATCTCAAAAGGCAACTCATGTCAGATCCTATATATCCGCAACGGCGGAAAAAGTGCCGTCTTGTTGCTGCACTATCGCCTTACTACCTCTATCCACGTAACTTTTAGTAGCAGCTTCACTCGATTCTATTGGTTCCATAACGTTCTGTATATTATTAAAACCCATATTTATAAACCCAAGAGCATGATATCCCCCAATTTTGCTTTAAAAACCCCGTATTATCATCAACATAATGTTTAGTGGCGACGTCTTGGGGATTTACCGGATTACTATAACATTTGTTAATGTATTACCAGCCATATCTATAGAACTGGAAACGGTGGTTGTCCCATCTTTACGTAAAAAAATATTATTTACGTAAGCGAGAGACACACCATCACCACTAGTTTTAACATCACCCATTCCTCGAAACTTATCAACAGGCATTTTTTTTTTATTGTTAAAAAAAGTTTATTTAACACTGTTTGAAATTTTTTACCCAAACCCAACTCTTTAAGAATGTATAAACATAAATGACCACAAAATACTTGCCCGGCTTGTTGTAACTGATCATTATTGCAATGTATTGGACTTTTTAGGTACTCTCGAATTTCAGTCGGCGGTTGTATACCATAACTGTCAAAGTACCAGACCCGCTCGTGTCGTCAAGGTTTAGTATACCACATTCCTTTTTTCTACACTTTTTCGGTAGAGTGTTTCGTAAAAATACTCCCCTAAAAGAAGGAATCTTTATTGTTTTGCTGCATCTTCCAGTTCTAGATTTTTTAACGGTCTGTTTGGTAAAATAATGTTTTTAATTGCAATATCTAACATTTTTTTTTTTATACTGAAATATTTACAATGTCGTTTCTTCTCCATTAAGATCTTCAATTTTATATGTTATAGGCAGTGTATGTTTTACCTCAGAAACTGTAAAAACCTCTTCAGTCCATCTTGTGGTATATCCTTTTTCAAAGGTCTTTTTCTTTTTAGTTATCCTTACTTTGTCTCCAACGGAAAACTGTAGCAAGGTGATATTTTACACCACGATTAAATTAAGAAAATGATAGCATGTCTACTAAATTCGCAGCCCATATCCTATCAATACCGATTACTCTAACTCTCTTAAATTTTCTTTTTACGGGTTTGTGTAATTCTTCCGCTAAATTTATCATGCTGAATTTTTTTCTTTTAACCCCAATTCCAAATCTCATCTTTGTTCCAATGAGCTTACTGACGATGGACTTATCCATTTTTCCCTGAGCGTGGGATTGTAAATACCTTCTACCTCTGTTAATATAATTTTATCACACACTTCGTTTCTGACTTTAGTAGTAGGATTTTTTAAATAGCAAACGTCGTGATGGTATGCAGCTTTATCAACTCGGTTTATTGGCTTCTTCCAAGATTTTGGTGTTAAATCCGGATTGAGTCTTTTTTTTTTTAATTTAGTTCCAGGCCCCTAAAAAAATTGTGTCCGGGAAGATGCATTTCAAAAGGTATATTATTTATAACTTTATTTAGCACTGATCCACCTTTTTTTACATCCTGTGCCTTAATAAACTGAGTCTTGGTTATTCCACACACCACATATTTTCCACGTCTCGTACTTCTTCCATTTTTAGTAACATTTTCTATGTTGGTTGTATCAGTAGCTTGTCATAAGTCGTGGAAAAAACCACACGGTTTTGTTATCATTGATTTAACCAGTAAAAAACAATGGAAAGTACATAAACGGTAAGTAAGAAAAAATGAAAATAGCTTATACGACTTTTAAAGTTAATATTTCAGAAGGACAAAAACAAAACCTTCAATCTGCTTTTAGAGCTGGATGCCCTGTAAGTATTCGTTTAGGTCATGAGGATTTAAAAAGTAATGATATTAAAGCAATTACCATTTCACAAGCAAAGGAAATAGCCAAAACCTATGAGAATGGTAAAGGTATAACGATCAGAATAAGTGCAAAACAACTCAAACATAATATGAAGATAGAGTTTGGTTTTCTCGGAATGTTGCCTGGGTTGGCTGCGAGAGCTTTGCCAATGATCGCAAAAAATGTCTTACCAGCGTTAGGCGTTGGTGCTCATTCCGGATTGGCCTCATCGGGTGTATAAAAAGCAGTGGGATTAGGTCTTTACCTTAAAAAAGGAGGATATGTTTGTTCAGGTAGAAACTGATGGAAAAGAACTTCATTTAGCTCCTGCACATGGTAAAGGATTGGGGTCTGTTAGTGATGGTCTTTATCTAAAAAAGGGTGGAAAGTTTTATGATGGAAAAGGACTTCTTTTAGAACCTATTAGTCCATTTGCTAATATAGCTATCATAGGCGCTATTTGTTATAGATAATATGTGGGAAGTATTTACACAAGGTAAAATAGTACTACCTCCTAAGAAAACTGATACAACTTGTGTTGGGTTTATGAAAAGAAGTGGTACTATTAAAGTTTTACTTGATGGTGATTTCTTCTTAAAAGGTGTAAAATATCAGTATGACTTCATTTTAAAAAAAATAAAAGCATAAGAGAAGATATATTGTTAACTATAACAAATAGTTCTGATAAAGAGATTAGTATTTCAAGAGGTAAACTACTATGTTTTGTTGAGTATGATGATAATGATGGTTCCACAATAAATGTAACTGAAAAATCAAGTAAAGTATTTGCAAAGTATTGTCCTAAGCAGTGTTCTACTTCTACTATAAAAAATAACTATAAGCATAAAAAAAATGTCTGTTTATAACTTTGGTGTAAAACCTAAGATTACTCAACCAAAAACAATTTATTGGCATCCATCACGAGGTGTAAAGCATCCGCCTCGAAAAGTAAATCCAGTAACTTGGGAAATTTTTCGCCAAGAAGAAATTACACTCAACCCAAAGCAAGTTAAACAAATACGATTAGGGTTTGGGTTTATGATGACTAAAGGAGCTGTTTTAACCACATTAACATACTCTTTGAAACTGAAGAGGTGTAGTTTACAAAATGAGGTTAACCTCGAAAACGCTCAGGATATTCTAATTACCATTACAAAAAATTCAAAGGCTGTAAAAATTGAGGAAAACGAGCTTTTGTGCCTCGTTTATTACTTAATTTAGTAGCTTTGTTTGAAAAAAGCCAATAAAAATATCTTTCTAATAGAAAAAATGGATGATGAAAGAAAATATATATCCAAGATTACCGTCTGCCCCTCCTATTGATGAAGGGCAAGGGTATAGACTGTAGAAAATAAATGATATACAAAAATCTTTAGAAGAGAGGGCAAAAAGGGAAGCTTTGAGCAAAAAATACCATAGAACTGCAAAGGTAGTTGATATTGATAATTACTATCACAGTGGGTGCAGGTGTTGGTGGTATAGGTGTTTTATCTACAATAGTAGCGACTCCTATTGCTATAGCATTGGAAGGTGTAGCTCTTTCTACAGGATTTTTGAGTCTAATTGCAGTTAAGAAAAATTTAGTAAAAGCAGAAAAACATGAAAAGATAATGACAATAGCAAGTACAAAGCTAAATACTATAACTTCTCATAGATCTAAAGTCTTGAGTGATAATAAAGTTACCGATGAAGAGTTCCAACTGATTTTGGATGAATTAGAAAAATATAAAGTTATGAAAGAAGAAATTAAAACTAAAACAAAGAAAACTTTATGCAGTGAAACGGAAGAATCTCTAATTGAAAAATGGAGGCAAGAAGCACGTGAGTCCTTTCGAAAGTTAGTTGAAAAGAATCATCGGGGTCCCCTGTAGTATCAGTAGGCCAAGAATAAAGTTTTCATGTAGATGTAGCTTTGAAACGTGTTTAAAATATATGTTAAAAACTGTGATAAAAACTACGATAAAAATTATGTTAATAATAAAAAATGTCTTTTTTAGAACTCACTGATCCAGCAAAAAGAGACTTAATTGTAAAAGAGTATCTCGAGAAAAAAAAAAAAAAAAAAAAAATATCCGGGATAGTCTACGAGCGGAGCGAACCTATGAGCAAGAATTGCAAACTGATCTTTCCAGGTTTTTTAAGCCTATTACGGAAACACAAAAAGCTACAACAAAGGAGGTTATAGAAGGACTTAAACCTATTAAAGAAGGTATAGAAAACTTACCGCAAGCTGTTAATTTTCCAGCATTTCCATCTAAACAAGCTTTTGAGGAGGAGTCGTTGCAAGCAAAAGAAGATACACAATTTATTGGAAATATCGCTGAGAAGTATCTAAGAAAGTTTGCTACTAAATCTGAGGCTGATAGAACGTTTGGGCTATATGACAGAAATGGTAACTTTTATATCGGTAGCAAGCCCGTTAGCATTTTAGACAATATAAGAATATGAAGGTACACCTGGTCTATGGGAACTAATCGTATCTAAGAATCCAGATGATAACATCTATACTAATGAGGATTACGACAACTACGCGAAGTTGATGTTAAAAACCAACACCCTTTATCGTAATAAAGACCCGAGCAGAAATTATCCCAAAGACCTGTTAATGGCGAGTAAAGCAGCAGGCAACACAGGTGTAAGAAACGAGCTTGTTAGCGTGTGTGATGAATAAAAAAGACAAGGTGTTTTGGATTCAAACAATTATAAAAATTTAATGTCTAAACTATAAAAATGTTTATTCCCAGAAACCATGGATTTAAAAGAAGGTATTCATTTGGTGGTGCCGGAATTTTTGACAGCATCGCTAACATTTTTACGAGGCTTTTTACTAGTAGCGCAGCAAAACAAATTGCATCTTCTGCCTTTGATGTGGGAAAGAGTGTTGCAAAGGAAGGAGCAAAAAAAGCTTCAGAGGCTGGAAAGAGTGCTGCTGTAGACGCAGGACAGATGTTAGTTGAAAAAGCCACCAAAATCCCGAGAAATTTTACAAAAACATACTGCTACACCAGAGACACAAAACATTAACACCTTAATAGATGTAAGTGCAATCGCTATTCAAGACTTAGTTAAAAAAATTAAACAGCGGGTCTGGTATTAAAGAAGTATCATAAAAAAATTTGAAAAATGACTTAAGAAATTGTATTTGTAATAAAAAATGGTAAAATTAACATTTAGTCGTGAAGATTATGAAAAATACAACACATTTTCCCTAACCATATATGGTGCATCTTTTAAACTGAAGGATTGTGAGATCCTTGAAATTAATGACACACAATGTGATTACCAAAAAGCTATTGTAAAGTTATCTCCTGAAAAAGTAAACATAATGAAAGAGATTGAGGAAAAGGTAAATAAGTATTTAAGCGATAGGGGTATTCCCCTAATAAAAATTGTGTATGGAAACAGGATTTACCCTAAAAAGAGTCAAACCATCTCAAAAGATAAACTGAAAAGCATTAAAATTAAAGGTGTGTTTATCAACGACAAGAAAAAATCTTTTCCCCAGCTCTAGTTATGAATTTAGGATAAAAAAAAATATTCATTTATTAAAAGATGAATATTTTAAATATCACCGAACCAATTTTAAAAGACGATTGTATTGATGAGTATGAGCACTTCGAGTATGAACCGATCACAGGTGCAAATCTCAAAAACTCAGGAGGGGATATTAGGATAAGCATTGAAACCCAAAATCTTTTTACGCATCCTAGTGAGAGCTAATTACTTATTGAAGGTCGCTTAACAAAGATTAATGGAACAGCCTACGCAAACGAAGACAATGTTTCTCGAAGAAAACAACGCCCTCATACATCTTTTTAGAAATATCAAGTATCAACTTTCCGGTCAGGAGATTGAATCCATAACACATCCTGGTCAGGCTACTACAATGCTTGGGTTGTTAAAATATCCGGATGATTTTTCCAAATTACAGGGGTTAAACAACTGTAGTATAAAGATACAACGCGAGCGACACAAGCCAAAAACACAGGTTGGAATATAAGAAAACAATACGTCGTTAATAATTCCGATCCAAAGGGAACATTTAGCTTCCACTGAAGCATATACTTGGATTTTGCGAAGACTATGATAAAGTCTTGTATGGAATGAAGCAAACTCCTACCTTAACTAGAAATGATGATGAAGATCTTTAGAGCCAACGGTGTTGATGCTGGTAAAATTACGTTGGATACAATATCATGGTTTATGCCACACGTTTTACCCGCGGATAAGGAGAAGCTAGAACTTTATAAAATTATCGAGAAAAAAGGAAAAAACACTGGTTGGATATAGGATGACTCTATCTCTGTTCATCAATCAACTACCTTTACCTGCACCCGATTGTATAAACGTTGGTTAAATTTAACCACTGGGTTAAAAGTTTGGTTAGGAGAGAGTTTGGGCTAAATTATTGGTTAGCGATTGTATAAAGGTCTGGTTAACTTTAACCAGAATCAAATTCCGGTTAAATTTAACCCACCTCCACTATACCGGTTAACCATTTAACCAAAAAACAACATGGCCGCCCTTATTACACAGGTGGCTAGACAACCGAGGCAATCTCGACGATTACATGTGCAAACTTGCCAATTTGACGACAAAAAACTTCGACGACGATGTAGATTTGGGTTTGATGCGGCTAAATTAGACAAGAGATTGTATTTGTATGATCCCTGTGCAGACAGACTAGAAAACCTTTCAGGGGATCGACTTCTATACGGGACGAATCGTAACTTATTGACATCAAGATCTAGCCTAGCTAGGCTTAAAATTGTCCTAAGGCTTATCGTGGTTGATTTTGGGGACACATTTGGGGTAGATATCCGTACTGTGTCCAGTACCATCGCAAGGGTTAGAATCAAAAAGACATTGTTTACTTTGAGAGACGTAGATCTAGATCTATCGGTAGACCTACATAGAATTCCCGACGGCCGGGGACAAACGATGGACCACACGACATGGGTTTTTCGAGATCGGCAGTTTTTTCTGGTGTTGTGGGATGCGTGGATGGGACCCACGTTAAAATTTAATGTCCATCTGAAGATGGAGTGGTCTTCATTAAAGCTAAAAGTTTGCAGGAGACCTGGAACTTTCCTGGGTGATAAAACAATGTGTACAGTAGTCTCCCCTGTCGGGACTGTACCCGGAATGTCGAAAGTGACTTAGAAATAAGAGTAAATAGTGAAGTCTTATTGATTTTCCCCCACAATATAACACCCTATTTTCTTTTAAAACAAAGTCCATATCCATGCACCAGGGAATGTATGCTATATTTAATTATGATAATCTACACCTCTACGTGAACGTGAATTCACTAATGGATAAGGCATCTCTCTCCGGAGAAGGATTTCGGGGTTCAAATCCGATGTAATAACATTTTTTCACAAAGGGATGTTCCCCACTATCTTAACTTTTTTAAACATTCATGTAGTCAGAAATTTAATTTGTATCAAGAACTTTGGCCTTTGACGTCATTAAATTTGCATCAGTGACTTCAGAAAGGGATCTTAAGACGAAAAAAAAGGGCTTCTTCAGTTTTTCTAATAATTGGATACGACTACATGTCTAGGGCATAATCTGCCAAGCTTCGGTATCTCAGTCGGTAGTGTACAAGACTTGAGAACAGAGGTCACTAGTTTGATCCGCAGCTCAGTCAATTTCTGTCTGAGGATCGATGATAGTCATTGTGACAGGAGTCTTTCCTCTCTCACTACAGATCATTGTTTTGATATGGGAAAGCAGCCATTACCTTGGAAAGAATATTGTGGGAAGAACTGGTAACAAATGTTACAGGAAAGCATGGACAGGTGCACTGGCCACCGTGATAAAACTGAAATAATAGTAATAATGATGTAAAACACCATACAACCAGAACATAATCTGTGTATTCCTTTCATAAACTTTTGTCTTTCTTCCACAAACAAATCAAACCTATACTTAACCAGCTATTTATAGATTTACTAACCCCATTTCACCTTACATTTAGGATATATACCTATAGCAGAGGAAAATGTACTTTTCCAGCAGCATCAAAAACATAATAGGTTAATAAGCAATCAATTTTTACAAGCAATTTCTCCTTTTTGAAGCTACAGCTTCATGAGCATAAAAAGCTGTTTTTATCTCCAGTTGGAGAGTGATGCCTGAATGTGGGACAGCAAAAAAAAACAGTTTTATCATTTTAAGTCATTTATTTCTGTAACATGTCATGACTAATGTTATATCCATCTAATCTTTGTAATGAACTGATTAAATATCCAAAATAGTAAAAAAAACAAAAACAAAAAAACATGTACTGAAATACACAAATTCTTTTAATCCCTGGAATGCAATTTAACCCTCTACCACATAATTCAATGATTCCAAAAAAAAAAAGCTTGTGAAAACATTGTTGGAAAACAAGAAAATGTTAGTAACCATTTTTTTTTTACTTTTTCCTAAATGTTTCCTACCCCATCAAAAAGAAGTAATCATCACTTGATCAACAGTTTAATTTGTCGTTTGCAAATACTTTCAATTTGCAGTCTAGAATTTTGTCGTTTGGTAAAGAGTTAAATGGACTTTTTCTAGTCTGGAAAAAAAAGTGAAAATAGCAATATAATTTCACAAGTATCTACCACAATATTGTTAACACAAAAGAAAGGTATAGATCAAAGATCATAATGCACATTCTTTGCAGTCTGATCTTGATCTATATTGTCTGTAAAGGGTAGTCTGATAGGAATGGTTATACATTTTTTATGTGCTAACTTAAGTGGTTCATATAGCTTTGGTTTAAAAGAAAAAGAGTGGTTGAACAAGTGACATGCTCAAGCATCTTTTGCACATTGTGACATACTGAGGACACTTAAATTACTCAAAAGTTCGACTGATTGAATGTATGGTTCTCCATTTGAACCTCTCATAACACCAAAACACCTGCCTGGAGTAAACTTGGTACAGCATTGTCCATGCACTATCATTCTGTGCTGAATGTCTGTGTTTTTTACCTATCTAAAGTAGAAATTCAACCTTTAAAGGAGTGGAATTCATTGTGTTAACCCTTTACCAAACAATTCTGTCCAAGCAACCATAGAAAGGACTTTGTAAACATTGTGAGAAAATGGAAAATTTTATTAATCAACATTTTTTTCCATTAACCACAATGTTTTATACCTTTTCAACTATTTCATCATTTGCACTACGCTTTAAGTTTTTGTCTGCAAATGTTTTAAATCCAAATCAGTGCTATTTTATTTGGTATAGGGTTGCTACGTGATGGATGTCATCTCTAAATGACAATTGCAAAGATCAATCCAGCTCACTTTTGTAACTTTGATGCTACTTACCATGAGTGAAATTTTACCTGTGCACACCAAAATTAGTCTACATGTTTATGCAGCCTTTCTACAAGCAGTCAAATTTCAGTCTAAAACTTTCACAAGTTTCACAAAACAAAAAAAAATCCATTGAAAATGACTGACTGAAAATGATATAATAAAATGTATAGATTTGTACTGAAATTTTCTTTCAAAGTGTATTATGACTGACACAGATTTCTTGACTGCTAGAACTTGTGATGTTTGCTAAGACTTATACCTACTGGATGAAAGCAACAATAACCCTGTTTTCTGACATTATTCACCTTTCAATTTTTATGTACAAAAGAAACTATCTTTGGCAAAAAAAAAAAAAAAAAAAATACACAAATCTGTTAAAAGTCTCTACAACGAAGTAGATTTATGACAGTATTTTTTTCTGTTGATAGTAGATCTATTTACCACAGTGGATCTGAAAAAGATTTCACACTCTGTTTTTACAACTCACTGATGTAGCACTAGTAACTGCTTCGAAGGCAATATATTTTTGGTGCTCATGTTTGTAAATGTATGTCAGTTTTATACAAGAGATGAGTAAGGTAGCAGTTTATTTTGTATAACCGAAAAACTGCTTGAAGTCTGTAAAACACGGTATGTCTATCACTTATACCATAAACTGAACTAGGTGCAAAAATATCTGTATGAAAGTTAAAGCATAATCGGAGAAGACAGACGTGACGGAAAGAGTCATATATGCATGTTATATGTGAAATTCACTAGTCCATAGATATGACAGATACTTTTCCAGTACCTAATTTCTTTTACCTCTTCCACTGCCAGTGGGGATTAAAATAACATTTGGAGAGCTGAGACTGTGGATCAGAAAGTGCAGTCTGCTACCTGATGCTTTTTTGCCCCTTTTTTTTTTTTTTAGCTAAACCATCTACTTTCAGGCTTTAAAATAAGCTGAAGTTATTATTATTTTTCTTTTTGGTGGCAAAAAAGTCACACATAACATTCAACCAACTAGATTATTGAACAACACATACCTGTCATTTCCTAAGAATGCTGAACTCCAGTTCTTGAAAATCAGTAATACTGCTCTACTATGCTAACTACACCATCTCTTTACCACTTCACCATCATCATTCAAATATGTGTTTATTTGCCTAGGATGAGAATGACAGTAATGGAAGTTTTTGTATTGATCAGAAAAAAACTAAAATACATAATGAAAACAAGATGAAACCCATGTTGTGGGTGCTCATTGGAATGTACTGAAGGATATCTCCCGCACACATCTTAAAATTCCAATCACCATCTGATAATCAGAAATCAATCTGATCATCTGACAAATTACTTAAGAATGATTGCTACTTTCTACATGTATATACATGTATATGCCTGTTTGCCATAGAGCTCCCAGCTTCAGTTCGTTAATTATTAAATGGTACAAACACAAGCCAAACAGAGGCAAGATTACAAATTGGCAAATAATGATAACTTTCAACATCTAGCATATTCGTCATGTTACCCTAAATCTTTCAGATTTTAGTCAAGATAACATGAGATGCAACACGGGATTCTGGATCAAGTTCGTTTTCGAAAGTTGGGTAGTTTTTTACCCGTGACAACCGTTATGCTGTTCTCAATCATTCATCAAAAACGTTGTCTTGATATACGATCATTTATGTAGAATAGTACAGAAGGTGGGAGAGTGGGTTTACGGGCTTATTTAACCATTTTCTGTTCAAATTTTGGCGGATAATGTACGGAAAGGCAATTGCTACTAACAAAACTTTTACTGGACAGTTACGGATGACACAACTTCCGGGTCTTTCAAAGTGCTGAAAATTGTATTATCGGAAAGAAATATTGCGATAGAAAGTCTTATTGCAAATATAAAACACACGAACCTTACCTAAGACATAGTCTTGTATGTAGTCATCAATATTTGCCTTTAAAACCGATGTATAGATCGCCGCATCTGAATGAGGTTATCGCTGTTTTCAAGCAGGAAGAGATACACTCGGTACGGACAAAACCACTTCGACAGCCTTTATCATAATACGACCGGACATCTCAGATTTTTGTCTGAATTACATGTTTAGACGTAGGGGGCTAGACAAAAACTAAAATATGTGTTTAAACCCAAAATAACAGCGGTAGTAATATAAAAATACATCATTATAATCAGTTATCACAAGCACTCTCATTATGTTGTATGAGCGGTAAAATGTGCGTGAGGGGATACATTTTGTGACGTATCGCGCGTGAAAACTTGAAAAGAGAACTGCATGACGGGATATATTTGTTTGGTTAAATTTTGGTTAATTTAACCATTCTGGTTAAGTAACCAATTTGGTTATCTGTTTTATACAAGTGTTTAACCAGTTTGGTTAGTTAACCAAACTGGTTAAACGTTAACCCAGGGTTAGAGTTTAACTCTGTGTTAATTTAACCAACGTTTATACAATCGGGTGCTGGTGACTTTCTGTTAAATCATCTCCCGAGGTGCCGCGTTTTATCATTGTTAGCTTTCAGACAGATAAAAATGGCAACCAAGAGGAAAATCCATCTATATTCGACAATGTAGACGTTAAAAATATTTACGTCATGTTAAACTCCATTAGGTACCCCGCGATTGACTACATCATTTTCTAGACAGCAATTTAGTAGAGTTTATGGTGATGCCCGCTATTTAGATCTAAGTTCTATAACACTGATGAGTTGGTATCGAACCCTAACTTTATCCCCTCGGAGTACAAAACCCTATTTCCTTTGTTGATGCTTGATGTTACCAAACAAAGTGAAAGGTTGAAATATTCTGTTACTGATATCCAAATCAAGGTAAATTTTAACGTAAATGTGCCTGCAGACACAGAGGCATCTGCTGTTATCATTAGTGATAGGTTAATAAACTTCCAGTCTGATGGAAATAAAATGAGTGTGGTGTATTAAGATTTTTCTTTTTATAAAAAATGATAAAGATTTCAAACTTAAAAGAAATTGTTTAAAAAAAATAATATAAAATTTCGCTCTTACTGGGATAAAAAACAGTATCCTGTATCGTTTAAAGATGTAAATGATTTTGAGAAACAAAATCCAGAAATTAGTGTAAACGTTTATGGTTTTGACAACATAAAAAAATATATATATTTACCCTCTTAGGCTTACAAAAGATGAAAAAAGTAATCATATTGACCTGGCTTTCATTAAAAATGAAAGAAATACATACTATGCCTTCCTAAAAAACTTTAACGATCTGATGAGAACACAAGTTTTGTAAGCGTTGTATGAGTAAAACTCTTTAAATAGCATGAGCGCTACTGTAACAATCATGAGTCTATTTCTTTAGAAATGCCAGAAAGAGGTACAATGCTAAAATTTGAAAACCATGCTAGAAAACTCCGTGCCCCCTTTGTTGTATACGCTGATTTTGAAAGTATTTTAAAACCTAAACACACATGCCAACCAAACCCAGAACTATACAACGTCAAAAGCACACACCTTGTAGCTTTTACTACCTTATAAAATGTTTTGATGATGATGTTTGTGCGCCTATAGAAAGAAGCTATACTGGAGAAGATGCTAGTGAAGTTTTTATAAACTGGTTAAAAGTTAATATACGAGAAATTCATCAAAGGTACTGCCAAAGACATATACCTATTAAAATTACAAAACAGGAAATAACAAAATACACCCAGGAAACACATTGTTGGATTTGTGATGAAGAATTTAATCATGCTAATTACAAAGTAAGAGATCATTGTCATTTTACAGGTAAATATAGAGGCGCAGCACACAATGAATGTAACCTAAAGGCTAAAAAACCTTACTTTACACCTGTGTACTTTCATAATCTCAGTGGATATGATGCACATCTTTTTATTAAATATCTTGGTAAATCTGCTGGAAAGATTGATTGTATTCCAAATAATGAGGAGAAATATATTAGTTTTAGTAAAAAACATTTGGTTTGGAGAAAACACAAGTCATAAATTAGATTTATTGACAGCTTTAAATTCATGAGCTCAAGCTTAGATAGGCTTTCAAATAACTTGAATGAAAGCCAGTTAAAAATTTTATCAAGATTTTTCACGAAAGAGCAGCTACCACAAGTTAAGAGAAAAGGGGTTTTTCTTTATGAATACTTAGATTCTCTAGAAAAACTTAAAGAAATTCAGTTACCACCTAAAGAAGCTTTTTACTCTAGTTTAAACAAAGAAAACATTTAGCGACGAAGATTACGCACATGCCCAAAAGGTTTGGAAAACTTTTGGTATAAAAACGTTGGAGGATTACTTGGAACTTTACAACAAAATAGATGTAGCTGATGTTTTTGAAAATTTTAGAGATGTTTGTTGCAAAACCTAGTTGCTATTATACTGCCCAAGTCTAGCTTGGGATGCAGAATTAAAAATAACAGGAGTAAACCTAGAACTTTTATCAGACCCTGACATGCTTTTGATGGTAGAGCAGGGCATAAGAGGCGGTGTTAACATGTGTACGAAAAGGTACACAGAAATTAATAATAAATACATAGAAGAATCGTATGATCAAAATAAACCTCAGAGTATTTATTATATATAGATGCAAACAGTCTTTACCCTTCGGCAATGAGTCAACCTCTTCCTACTCATAACTTTGAATGGATGAATGAAGAAGAATTAGAAAAGTGGAAAAATATTACTTCTATATTAGAAGTAGATTTAGAATACCCTAAAAATTACACGGTTTACATAATGACTTTCCTTTAGCACCAGAACGTTTAAAAGTAGAAAAGGTAGAATAACTTATTCCAAACTTAGGCCCATAGAAAAATTATGTTTTACATCATCAAGCTTTAAAAATATATCTTGATTTAGGTTTAAAGCTTGTAAAAATACAATGCGGAATTAAGTTTGAGGAAAGTGCTTGGCTTAAGCCTTATATTGATCTAAAAATTAAACTAAGAACAGAGGCTAAAAATGATTTTGAGAAAGAGTTTTTAAGTTGATGAATAAATTCTGTTTTTGGTAAGAACATGGAAAACTTGAGAAACAGAGTAGACATATATTTAGTTTTTGATGAAAACCGTTATAGAAAACTAGTAGCAAAGCCAAACTATAGTCATACAACAACATTTGATGAACATTTAGTAGCTGTACATATGAAAATACCAAAAATACAACAAATCTGTTTACTCAGGAATGAGTATTTTGGATATTGATAAAACACATATATACAACACTTTTTATAAATACTTTAAAGCAAAATATGGAGAAAAAGTAAATCTGCTTTACACGGATACTGATAGTTTTATTCTTGAAATAGAAAGGGAAGACATTTACAAAGATACTACGTTGGACGTTCCCACAATGTTTGATACAAGTTACTACCCTTCCAATCACCCATCTGGTATTCCAATTGGTTGCAACAAAAAAGTAGTTGGTATGTTTAAAGATGAGTTGGGTGGTAAAATTATGACTGAGTTTGTGGGTCTAAGAGCAAAAATGTACGCTTTTAAAACTTAAGATGGGAAGGAAGACAAAAGATGAAAAGGGATTAAAAAGTCAGTAATTAAAAATGAAATAAATTTTGACAATTACAAAGAATGTTTGCTTACAGGAAAGGACCAGTATAGGAAATATAGTTTATTTCATCAGCTTGTCACAGTTGTGGTTAATATGGGGAAATATTTGCCGAAAAAGGGAAAGGTATGCGAAAATAACGAGTGCCGAAAACAAGCTGATGAAATAAATTATATATTATATTTCCTCTGATTATTTTTGTCAACGAATGCCACTTTTAGAACTTAAAAACTTAAAAAAACTTAAAGAAGTAGTTCCAGATTTTCGGCAGGAGTAAAATATTCACTGTGACGGGGAAATAATTCCTCCCAGCTTAAATTACGACTTTTCTTTACCCATAACATTTCTAAATATAGACACATGAAATACAATATTATGTGTGTATTGAGAAGTCGCGGTCATGAAATTTATACGGAGGAGATAAACAAAAAAGCGTTGGGTTCTGATGATGATAAAAGGTATATATTAGAAAATTTTATAGACACCCTAGCCTGGTTTCACTATAAAATTGCAAATTTCAGGGTTTAAGGGTTTACAGGTTTGAGGGGGATTAGATTTTTAAATTTTTTAGATTTTAGATTTTTTTGAGCCGGATCGGGATTTTTGGGGGGACTGGATTTGTGAGCCAGATCGAGAAAATATCTATCTACTATTACTAAATTCGTTTTGATGATAAAACATATCTTCTGCAATACAGTTTTAGTAACAAATAGGGCACTACCATTAAGGATTTTGTAGAACAAACATAACACATCTTTCCCACTAGCAAAATTACTACCCTTAATTTTCAACAGAAATGGTGCTGTCATCGTTAGTTTTAAGTAATTCAACATCTTTTTTTAAGCAATTTCTGATATAGATAATAAGTCCCCCACTACTTCTTTTTGATCTTTTTTATTACAGACGAAAATCCATTGACTTCAGGACTGAACAGTTCATTTAACCATGTTTCAATGAATAATAAGATATCACAAGTATCAAACAAACTTCTTCATATATTCATCGTCCAACATAGAGTATCTCATGCCAATCACCCTGTTCATGCTTTTACCACTGATTTTCCTCTCAGATCTGTCCTATTTACATTTTGCCTGTCCTTCACCTTTGTCTTTATCTATAGTTCCTGATTGGCTAGTTCGCGACACACATGACGACGTGTGATTTGCCTCGTTTTGATATGCACGTGCTTCCCAATGTGGCAAACCTTGTCGATTTTGAGTGTTTTGAGTACTGTTTTTATTCATCATGGAATTAATGTTCGAGGATTTTGTGTGGCTTCTAGATCTGGATTTAACATAAATCACATATTTTCTGTTTTGGAGCTGAGTGTCCCATAAGGTAAGTGAGCACTGTTGGTTCCATTGGTGTCCTATTAATAGATGATGACTTTATGTCACATGACCTGTGGGTTTTTCCAATGTCAACAATTATAGCTGTTACTGACTATCTTTCTGTGAGTGATTCTGTAGGCCTACAGACTCTTTATCTATCACTGCTTCATTTGAGTAGATTCTATTCTTAAAAATCATTTCACATAACTGGTATGAATATTTTTATGAGAACTCCTCATTGTTTAACCGTTTGCCTATCAGTGCTGGATTTTAACAACCCTGGGAAAATGTTTTTTTAAAAATCGTGAGAAAAAAAAAAAAAAATGCCAGTATTTTGTTACTGTTCCACAATGTTCTCTTTCCTATCATAGACAAGTCTGACAATATGAACAATATTTCATTTGTTGTCTGCAAACACTTTCATTTTGGACCAGAGAACAATTTTCTCTCAAGGTTAAGGGTTAATGACATATATAGGATCTGACATGAGTTGGCTTTTGAGATAAAAATTTATTAAACGAGTCTAGGGAAATGTTATTAAGCGAGCCTTTGAGGAGCTGAATAACACTTTTCTTTGAAGAGTTAATAAAAGTTTATCTCAAACGCCAACGAATGTCAGATTCTTTTTATCACATAACGATATTTCACGAAATATAGATCAGATGATGCAAAACCATTTATAGATGCAACCGCGGTAATATCCATAAAATCCGTTCACTTCTATGAAATGCGTACAAAATGACATCCAAAATGACGTCACACAAATATGATATCAAAGGTGTATAAGCTAAGAAAATTCGTAATGGGTATATTACACTGAAAACAGTGGAGGTTATGTGATAAAAATGAATGTTGCTATTATTTATACATGATAATTTTTTTAATCTTATCAATAATCGAATTTTCCGATTTTCCTTTATCAAAAAATCAATAGTGGCCAAAAGTACTAAATGCGGATGTTAAAATGCATTTAAATCGAATCATTTGTAAGTAGAGAAAGTATTGTAAGGATGAAAAGCTGTTACACTATGGCCGTTCAATGCATTAGTAAAAGAGTTTCAAAAGTAGTTAAAACGTTGCCAGGTCCCTCCATCTTTTACTAGCTTTTTACCTGATTTTAAAACTCGTTTTTCTGCAAGCATACAATAATACATTGTCATTTTTACAATAATTTCAATACTTTAAATAGTATGTTGTAAATTTTAATGTATTATACCACTTGCACCGTTTGCCAGTAATTTTGGTCTCTCCTGGGGCTTTAACCCTGTACCATACGACAAAATCTTAGTCCAAATTGTAAGCAATTGCAGACGACAAAATAATTGTTACTCAAACAATTAGCTCATTATTAGCCGTTAGGTTGAATCATTAAAGTACCTTTGGGTAATGAGAACCTTTATTTCGCTTCCCATTGTGAATCAATTTCAAAGGGTGCTGGGGGAATAATTTCAAAACTACAGAATTCGAGATCTGGGATTAAAATCATTTGAGAAGTTATTCTATTTTTGTGTAGTTCCCATACTTGACTACGGAGCCTCAACTTGGAGTATGATCTCTTTTAAATGCAATGACAATATACAGAACAGGACTAGTCGATTTTATCTCTGAGTTCACAGGTTTGTGCCATTAACATCTATAATTGGCCATACTGGATGGTTACCATGTTTATATAGACAGAGACAGTCCGTTATACGCTTTTGAAAAGTGTTTTTGAAAATGACTTTACTGTTTGTACAAAAAACTGGTATTTTGATTTAAAAAAAATTCTTACAAAACTGGAACTTGTTGAGTATTTTACAGACTTGTAAACGAATTATTTGCAAAGACCTCGCAGAAACAAGAATAAGACAATATTTTACATATCAGTGGTTAACCCATGTCGAACAAACGCCAAATTTTCGTATCAACAGAAACTTTAAAAGATCGTTCTGAACAGAAACATACCTACACTTTTAAATCTGGAAAAAAAAAAAAGCTATCTGCACTTGCTTAGTTGCGCTGTGGTATTCTCCCACTAAGGATCGAAACGGGTCGATATGGTGCAATTATTGAGAGCCATATTGTTGTAACTCTGATATAGAAAACGAAGTTCATTTTAATATTTCTTGTGATTTTTACAAGGACTTAAGAATCCAGACATTTGGTGATATATTGGACAAATATCCATTTACACAGTTATCTACCTTGGACAAATTTTATGAAGAACCATGTTCGCTCAGTTGCAAAATTCATTCTTAATGCATTAGAGAAGTGAAGAAATTTACCTATTGCTGGAAGTCTATAATTTTGTTTTATTTGACCAAATATCCAAACAAAATGTGAGTTAATATAAGTACATGTATGTTTAAAACTGACAGTGACTTATAAGCCCATAGGTCCGGGTGTATGTTTGTCATTAATTTCGTTATCTATTTTGTATGTTATTCTGTACACGTGTCACCATAATAAATTATTTACTTACTTATTTACTTACTTACTAATTCATTTACTCACACACTTACTCACTCACTTACGCATTCACTAACCTGACTCACTTATTTACTTAATTACTTACCCACTAACTTACTTACTCACTCACTAACTTACTTACTTACTCACTCACTAACTTATTTACTCACTCACTAATTCACTTACTTACTTATTCACTCATTAACTTATTTATTCACTCATTAACTTATTAACTCATTAACTCACTCACTCACTCACTCACTCACTCACTCACTCACTCACTCACTCACTCACTCACTCACTCACTCACTCACTCACTCACTCACTCACTCACTCACTCACTCACTCACTCACTCACTCACTCACTCACTCACTCACTTACTTACGTACTAAGTTATACACTCAACCACTCAAATACACACTCACTTATTGACTCACTTACATCCTTACTTATTTACTCAGTTATTCACTTACTTTTTGACTTACTCACTTACTTACTTACTCAATCACTTACTCACTTTCTTACTTACTCAAGTACTTACTCAATTATTCACTCACTTACTCACTTACTTACTCACTCATTTACTCACTTTCTTACTTACTCACTCAATTACTCACTTACTTACTTACTCACTCTCTTACTCACTTTCTTACTTACTCACTTACTGAATCACTTACTAATTTATTCCCTCACTTACTTAATTACTCACTTACTTACTCACTCACTTACTTACTCACTAACTTACTTACTGACTCATTTACTTACTCAATCACTAACTCACTTACTTACTAAGGTACTTACTCACCCACTCAAATACTCATTCAATTATTTCCTTACTCACTCATTTACTTCCTTAAATATTAATGATTCACGCACTTACTCACTCACTTACTTATTTACTCACTCATTTACTCAGATACATACTAAGTTAATCACCCACTCAAATACTCACTTACTGCCTCACTTTCTCAATTGCTTAATTACTTCTTCACTTACTCACTTGTTTACTTATTCACTCACTCACTTACTTATTTACTCACTCACTTATTGTCTTACTCACTTACTTATTTACTCACTCACTAACTCACTCACGTACTTACACACTAACTTACTTACTCACTCATTCACTCACTCACTGACTCACTCATTTACTCACTTTCTTAGTTTCTTACTTACTCACTCAATTACTCACTTACTTACTTACTCACTCATTTACTTCGTTAAATATTAATAATTCACGCACTTACTCACTCACTTTCTTATTTACTCACTCATTTACTCAGATACTTACTAAGTTAATCACCCACTCAAATACTCACTTACTGCCTCACTTTCTCAATTGCTTAATTACTTCTTCACTTACTCACTTGTTTACTTATTCACTCACTCACTTATTTACTTACTCCCTCACTTACTCACTTACTTATTCTCTCACTTACTCACTTATTTACTAACTCACCTACTTACATTGTTACTGAATCACTTACTAACTTATTTACTTATTCACTCACTC